>JAAOMT010000009.1:1374952-1512144 GCA_016748015.1 Geosiphon pyriformis
CAATATTAAAACTACTGTATATATACATGTTTGTAGTTCTACGAGAAAATACTTTCTTTTTGATATTTCAACCTGGTGCTTGCTGCTATCACCAGTTGGTGTTGGCTGCTATTGTGAACTGGTGCTTGCCACTATCGCGAGATGGTGTTTGCTACTATGTTAATCATTACCTTTCTAAGATTATTACTGTGCTATATTATGATTGAATAGTTTGTATTATTTTTATGATTCTTTTTGCTAAATTCTTAAACCGTAACACCACCAAAGCTTGAGTAGCCTTTTTCCTACTCTCAAAAACCAAAGTGGTCTCAATGAGCCAACTCCTTAACACAAAGCCCTAACAAATTGCAGCATATAAACTCACATCTAAAGAACACAATAACAAGGAATGTAAGACATTTGAGCCAGATAAGTAAGAAAAATCTGACAAAAATGTCCATCTACTAGCAGCCTCCACCAAGATCTCCTCCCAGAAAACAGCATTCCCAGAACAAGTAAAAACATGATTAGGCAATTTCATCTTACTGCACAGTAAGCACAAAATTCCAGGATAATTCTTGTTATACAACCTCTTTCTAACTGCCACTAGCAGCCATCTATGCACCACTTTCATTAAATATGTGCATATATTAGCTGACTTCCTACTAGTAAACTCAGAAAACATGTGTGAATCAAGATGCCAAATATCAGTAGTTACAACCCAGTTTACTTTTTTAAGCATATCATTCAGGATTATATTGTGTCTGGGACCAGTTTTCCAACAAGCACAGCAAATTGACCGGTATATATCACAGATAAAATAACAGGCATTACCAGATACAGCAGTGTCTTTAGCAACCAAAAACTGCTCCCGAATTTCAACTGGCAAAATGAAAAAAGAGGCAGTAGTTTTACTGGCTAATTTATCAGTCTTAATATTGCCAAAAATCCCTAAATGTCCTTTAACTTTTACCCACTTAACTGAAATGTCCTTATTTTTGATAAGATTGGCAATATGCAATTGCTCAATCCAATATTGACTGCAGAAATCAGACATAAGCAAAGAAGCCTCAGACACACAAACATCAATTGCAGATTGACTGTCTAAATACAGAGCCACAGCACATGAAGCTAGAACACACTCTAAAGCCAAAGCAATGGCCTGTAATTCAGCCAAAATAGAAAACAGTAAACCAAATACTCTAACCCCAATACTCACATTAGCTGCCAGAAAGTAAGCCATTGCTCCACAAGACACTTTAGCAGAACCAGTATTTTTCAAAGACCCATCTGTGTAGACTTCAATACAATTTAACCAAACATCTAACAAACTGCTATGCACATCTAAGAAATCAGTAGAATTCAAAACATCCAGCATAGGCAAGTTAGAACTGATAGCAAACCCAGCTTTCAGAGCAATAGTATTGTTCATAAACTCAAACACCAATGTGAACCAATAAGAAATAGGGCCTCTTGGATCCAGTTTTTTTCACTGCCGAAATGTTTTCCAATCCATCACCACACTTCTTTTGTTTAGAAGTCTGTCACCAAACACAACTCCAAAATGCTTCAAAGAAAGAACAGAGTTATAATACAAAGATTTTCCCAAGATATTGGATATTGAAAATTTACAAGGCCCATAAAAAGCACTAGGCAGATTGTTTACCAAAAACAACTTGTTTTCCAAAAAAATTCTTACAACTCCAGCCAAAAAATTGTTCACAAGACTAACACACAACTTGACAGAGAACTTCAAAGAATTTATAAAGAATCACTTCAGAACTTGTAGATCCAAAAACCTATGTTTGAAAAGATGTCTAAAAATACCACGTGTATTGGAAAAGGAGACCAAAAAAGCTATCTTCCCTTCAGACTGGATCTGTTCAAAAAGCTTCAAACCATACAAAAACAGATGATATAAGACCTCATTGGAAAAGTCACATGGTAAAGCAGCCTTGGCTTTTAGACCTTTCTGAATCATTACATTCCATTTACAATAAACATCTGATGAAACAAAACTAAATTATATCCAATAGTTAACAATGGGCTGCAAAACAGCCGAAACTAAATAAGAAAATTGTTTATCCATAATAGTCTTTTTTAACACTACATTAGAAAAAAACTTGACATTCTTATAAGCTTGAGTCACACTGGGCTTAGAAAGACTCTCTGTAGACAAAAATATGCCCAAGTACCTATGAAATTTACTTTTCTTAGCAATTGAGATCGGCAAACCATTAATCAAAAGTGAGGCCTCTTTGACACTTTAATTGATGGGAATAGCCACTGTTTTGTTATTATTAATTGAAATATCATTGATAATGAAGAATTCACTAGCAATATTCAAAATATACTGTGTCGAAGTCTGACTACTCCCGACCCAAATTGTATTATTAATGAATACACCCACAGCCAAAAAAGAAGTCTTCTCTCAAACAGTCTCAACTCTGTCTGTCCTAGCTACAAACTGGGTATCAATATGATAGCCACACAAATGTTCATGCCTTTTGACCTCACACAAAAGTGGATCATAAAAAATTCTCCAAAGAAGTAGTAAAAAAACTTCTTTTTAATCCAAACCATCATGCACCTTATAACTATTTGAAAGACCAAAATCTGTCATCACTCTGTTAATTTGATCTACATGAATGCCACCAAAAAAGCTAATAAACCAACTACATATTTTAATATAGTGCAAACTGGCCTGCAAATAATGCCAGCCTACCAAGTCATAAGCTTTGTACATGTTTTGCAAAACCAGCCAAAGTTCTCTGTCCTTCTCTAAAGCATTCTTTACTACTGACCCAATAGCAAAAATAAGAGATTGAAGTGCTCTTTAATACTGAAAAGTTATCACTATGAAGAACATTAAATTTGCTACAAGCTGATAAAATTTGATCAGATAAGATTTTAGACAGGATCTTCTGAGCTGTTTCGACTAATACAATAGGTCTAGTATTCATTAACACACTATTCCATTCATAAAGCTTGGGAATTATTGATATCCATGCTCTCCTCCAGGATGTAGGGATTACACCCAATATCAAACATGAATTTAGCAGCTTCAAAAAAAAAGCTAGAACCTCTATACCACAATGTTTCTAAAGTTTATTAAGTATTCCTGACAATCTGGCAGCCTTTTCAATTGGCAAATTATTAACAACTAAGAACAATTCTTCCATATTAATCTCCTTCATTACACCAGAGAAAGCATTATCATCAATATAGTCGAAAAGAATATACTGGTAAGACCAAAAATTGGGCAACTGTGAGAGCATTGACTGCTTTCTTGTCTATTCTTTTATAATCTCATCAACTTTAAGCTTGACCTCATCAGGCTCAATTACTAACTCATTATTCACCACCAAATAATCCAAAACAACTTTGCAAAATAGATGCTTCAAAACACTTTTTATCATCCTTCCTTTGTCAGAACAGAAATTCTCCATATGACAGTCAATAGCCTTTTTAATAGCAGCATCCTCAGATGCCTTTGATTCATAATATTTAGACTTCTGGTATCCTTTCTTCACAATTGACAAATGTCTCAACAACTCTGATAACTCAGCACCATCCATAACCAATTCAGCAAATTTAGATGTCTCTCTATTATCAACAGCTAACCAAATCTTAACAAGACAGTCTGATTCCAAAAAATCTCCAAAACTAAAAGCCTTTACAATCTTTGAGATGAGCAGCTCTAGTTTGAAAAATCTTGAAGATTGTTTGTTCTTTGAACAATCATATTCACTAAACCAATGTCTGGAAAATACCACATCAGTAGCATGTATTATGGTTTCCCTCAATGTCTCCCACATTGCATCCAGGTTACTGTTGTTTTTCATATCTTGAAATTTGTTAATATTTAACAGCAATCCAGCCAAAGAGAGCTTCTTGAAGTGCACCCATTGCACCTTATTGGCATTTTCCAACTTAAATTTCCATCAGTCCCTATTGGCTTGTTTGCGAGCACTATTAAGACAAGTATTTAGAAGTCCATCCAAACCAACTAAAACCAAAATTGATTTATGATCTGTATTGAAAAATTTTGACACATTATTGACAATATGTGATGCCACTGCAGACACCAAATTACCACTTACAAAAATGAAGTCAATGACTTTTAAAGCATCCCTAGAATTGCCTCAAGTAGGAGTCTTGACCAAAGAATGTTCATAAAACGAGTTAACCAATCCTATGTCCAAACAAAACTTGTAACTGGCACTTTTTTTAGACCCGTTCTCATCAAAGTTTTTATCCAAAACAACAAAACTGCTCAAATTAACCACCTTAGCTATAAAAAAGTTGATATTTGAGGCCAGCCCAAATCTAATTCCAGCAGATATACCAGCATACAAACCCAAAAATATAACTGAAAGTTTGCCTTTAAAGAGAAGCTAAACCAAAATAAAATGACCAGGAACCTTTTCCACCTTAGAAACATGGCAAACTAAAGAATAGTTTATAATAATTACTACCCCAGCTCTAAGGAAACTTTTATCCAAACCAGATGAAAAAATTCGAACTCTCTCAAATTTATTTATGATCCATGGCCTAATGTTAGGCTTTAACTTTGTTTTTGTAATAAACAAGACCATATTCCCAGATTTTTTATGCCAATGCATAATGTCTTTCTGTTTAGTAGGGATGTTAATACCTCGAATGTTACACATAGCAACCTTCCAAACTAGATTACTCATTGAGATAAAGAAGATTTCTGGAAATCTGAGCCAGCACACAACAGATCTAACTTTACCAAAACAGAACCAACAGAAGCCTTAAGAGCCACCAATTTAGACTTAAGACTACCAACTTTGGAAGTTAACACTTTTAAGCTACTTGAGCTGAAAATTGAGGCATCATCAGTAACAGGAGAAGGGAGTACAGAACAAGTATTAGGAACATCTAAAACCATATTCAAATCCATACTAGAATCCACAACTGCAGACAAAACTGGAATAGAAGGCTAAGGAGCCAAAGCTAAGGGGCTTTTTTGAGAGACAGATGCCAAGAGTACCAGTTCAACACCATTTAATTGTTTTACAATATCCAACACCTAATCAAATAAAAGCTCAAGAGAGCATTCCAAAGATGACAAACATGCATCCAAAAAAAGTCCATTGAAGTAAGAGAGGAGCATTTGCCATTAGAATCTGTACCAACAATAGGAAAAAGACCAGAACCAGTCCCAGTAGAGTGATTATGAGAAATAGACATAGCCAGAACTACTTGAGCCCAAAACCTGCCACCAAAAGCAGTTGGATGAGAGATAAGAATGTTCTTCTTGGTGTACAATCTAGCCAGACAAAGGCAATTTTCTTTAGAAGCACTTTTTTTAAATAGTTTGAATGGCTTGGAAGTAGATGTAATTGTGGCATCACACTCCAAAACAGAATGACCAAATTTCCCACAATGCTCACACCAAACCAGATCCATTCTTGCCCAAAAAAGTTTAGCACTACCAAAAATCAGCTCAATGTGATAAGCAGACTCCAAATCCTCTTCAGATTCAAAACCAATTACAGCACAACAGACCCTATTGCCAGTATTAACAGAACAATTAATCACACATGTTTTTTCACCAGCCCTTTCCAAGAAAGTGCCAAGATTATGTGCCATTGTTCCCACTGGTAGAGTAAACAAAAGTGCTCTAAAACAATCTCTAGAAGCCCAAGTTTCACAATCTTCTACAGCCATAGCCATATGCACAGAGTTTTTTTCAATAAGAAAGGACCATTTAGATGCCAGTTGCTCAGTCTGATCTGAATTAACAAATTTTACTACAGTCTTTTGCCACATACCAATCAATTGAACTTTAATTGACTTAATATCACCAAATTCAAATACTGCAGCAATGATCATTTTTTTGGGTGTATCCATGGGAATTTTCTTTATGAATACAGCCCAATCTGAATGAATACTTTGTTTTTTGAGATTGGTGTTCACAATAATCCCTTTTTTTCTGGCCAATGAAACAGCCATATCCATGCTTTCTTCTAAAGTAAAGGTAGATCTGATGATCCTCTCAAATTTTGAGAAAGTAGTGACCCCCCCAAAACTATTGACTGATGAAAAATTTTTTCTAATTAACTAAGTTTTTGCTATTACCAATTTCCCTTCCACAACTGAGAAATTAATATCCAAAGCAAACAATTTTTTAACTAACATTTCCACTAGAGTCTTGATAATCTTAAAGTCTATTCATTTTTGTCTAGAGATATAGGCAAGTGAGAAGGGAAAACTATTTCATCATTGTTGTTACTTATAGAATATAGGAAATATAGTATTATTAGTCAGTAGATATTAGCCAATCAGATGTAGATGTAGTAAATGTGGAATTCCAAGATTCCAGGAATTTCAGGATTCTCCGACAAAGAATCACAGAATTCCAGAATTCCAGAATTTCTCTCATCAGGAATCACAGAATTCCTGTCGCAAGGAATTGAGAAATTGAGGAATCTCAAATATGTATATATAGCAGTAGCATTAAAAACAAAAAAGACAGAATTGACACCAAGAATTCTTAACTTAGTTACCACAATCCTCAAATAAATAATTATTCACCATCTCAAATTCACTCTTTACTATCAACACTTCATGTTGATAGTAATTAATACTTAATCACACTGGAACAATAGCTCTTGATTACGGCTATTGATGGGATACTAACTTGCAAATTGTCTTGGCTTATTTCTTATTTCTCTCTTATTTTTCTTTATATTTCTTTATTTTCTTTATTTTCTGTAATTTTGTTATTGTGTACTAACTAATTGATTAAAAGCGCTGATTACTGACGTCAAGAATTGCCTGGTAAAAGACCCCTGCGAGTGGGTAGAACACGTACAGAAGATATGAATTACTTACCAGAGGATTGCCAGCCACCAAGCCAAAAAAAAAATTGACAGACTTGTGAGTCTGGGAAGCTACGGATAAACAACTATTGAATCTCTGTCTATTATACAAAAAACTCAATTGGAAAACCTTCAGATAAAATACCTTCAGATTATCATTGTCACCAATTGCCTTGAGCACTAAGTTATGGGTTTGTTATTTCATCAACACCTAAATAATCACCTGTAATATTTGGTGCTTCCTGTGAGGTATAATTCTACAGAAAACCAGCACCAACAAACACCATTCAAAAGTGGCAGAATCAGAAAATATAGGAGCAAACCATTTAGGATTCGCAAAATTCTTATTTTAACACTATTGTTAACACTTGGGATTAAACACCAATCATATATCCACTGAATCAGCTTTTAATTTCTATGTCAATGAAAAGATCTCATCTTTGTTAGGAACACCAGTGAATGTGGAATCAGCAAGAGAAACTTTCTACAGAGATTTAATTCAAAACACCAATCTACTAACAAATCATAATTTTGCATCTATTATCACTAAGATCAACAAAGAAATTGAACATTACATCCAACAAAGATATCCAATTACATACACTAGTAAAGGCAAAGGAAAACTACAAACACCAACAGTAACTCCCAGAAAAATACAACTACTTATTTGGAAAAAGACAAGGGTTGAATCACCAACCAATCTATCTTATCACTATACACCCAGAAGTGTCATCAACATTTTATCAACAGGCATATCTACATCAAATGCAACATCAACATTTGGACAATTCCCATTTCAAAGTAAACAAAGGAAAACAGAATTATTAAGACCATATGGCAAATACTTTGAAGGATTTAAATCGTGATCACCAACACCATCAGGAATTTGATTACCGCCGCCTCAACCAGACTTTGGAACCACTACCCCATGGGAACTATCTGAAGAAGAAGAGAAAAAAGAATTGGAAGATCAAGAATTTACTTACCAGAACCCGATCACTGAAAACCTGGAAGTTGAAACACCGAATCTTCAAACTCAGCAAAATTTAAATTTAGAAAACCCAGAAATCAAAACTCCGAATATTCAACCACCACCAAATCAGAACAATTAGAACCCCAATCTAATTAATCAACCAGACTTATCTCTCATTATTGTCATTAACCCACCACCAGTTGAACCAATTGGCCAGCCACCACAACAATCACACCAGCAGATTCAACAACCACTAGTATCACTTTAACAACCACCACAATCCAACTTAGATCCAATGGCATACATATCAATAGCCAAACTCAAGAAATTCACTGGCGAAGAGGATGACACTCAAGCCTGGATTAACAATGTCACCAAAGTAATCACTGCCAATAACTGGGATGATGCCAGAACCATGCAAGTCATTCTCTATTTTCTTAAAGACATGGCAGACTCTTGGTATTACAGTCTAGCCCAAAAACCTCAAAACTTTAATGCCTTCAAATTAGAATTTTTGAGGTATTTTAGTGATAACAACAGCATCAACTGCTTGGCAAGTACTTTCACCACCATCAAACAAGGAAACACAGAAGCAGTTACCACTTACTTGGGACACTTCCATAGAAATCTGCACCAAATTCAGGCAATTCAAGCTGACTACTTTATAGCGCCACAGATCTTGAACCAATTCATCCAAGAATTGTGCAGTAGCATCCTCCAGCAAGTATGTCCAATGCATTTAGTTAATCTCCCAACTGCCATAACTCATGCCAGAGATTTTGAAGCTGCCAAATTAGAAGCTAACCATGCCCAAGCTGTGAATTTAGTAATGAATGAATCATCTGACCTGGATTTCAAGCTAAAACAATTTAGTAACAACATCAATCAGAAATTAGAGGGCTACTTAGTTGACAATCGTGCAATTTATCAGCCACCCCAACAACATAACGATTTAGGAAACATGAATTGTTTTCAGAATCAATCACATCCAAGATCATCCACTAATCAGTCATGACAGCCAGAAATGCAGGTCTGCTACAACTGTGGTAAACAAGGGCATATTAGGACCAACTGCCATACTTATAACAACCCATAATTGAGAAACCATTATCAGAACTCTGATCGCCAGTTTCAGACTCCGAATCACCAATCCAATTAAGAGCAATATCAAAACGCTTACCTGCCTATGATACAGCCACCAATTTATCAGCCAACAATATATTAACTGCCAATCTATCAGCTGCAGTCACCAACAATTTATCAACCACAGCCACAAGTCATTTATCAGCTGCAGTCTCAAGTAATTTATCAACCCCAACAAGTTTAAACACCACACCAAAACTCAGCTATGATGACGTCAGGAAACCTGAGATCCAGAACCACTCAAAACTGAAGATCAGCAATGGTCATTCATCAACTGATCTTCAGTTCATCAGGCCAACAATCAAGATCTTGTCAATGGAATTTGGGTATCAGTTCCACCCAAAACCTGAATTCCCAAAACTATTTAAGTCTCCTGGTTACCCCAGAAGACGTCACTTCCAACAACCCAGAACTTGATCAACAACCAACAATACTTACCAACAACATCCCACCAGTAATTGTTACCAACGACGAATCTTTAGCAGCCATCTTTCCATTTGAACTCGAGGAAATTACATCAGTCCTCTTATTCAGTAGAGCAGCTCTGGAAAAAAAACCCATCACTGCCATGTACACTGATGCGAAAGTCGATGGCCATTCCATTAAGTTAATTCTTGACAATGGTTCAGTAGGCAGCATTATCACATGACAACTCATGGATCAATTAGGTCACTGAGTTGATCAAGCTGCCAGCACTAGAATTATTACTGCCAATGGTGCCATGAAAATGCCAATTGGTGAAATTGACAACTTCCCAATTGAAGTTAATGGCATCATTACTCTCATCAAAGTTTTGGTGATGGAAGCAACCCAATACCAAGCACTAATGAGCAATGATTGGTTGTCTAAAAACAATGCTATCCTCAACTAGACCACACAAGAGCTCCAGCTCAGCCAAAATGGCCAACACATGCAAGTACTGGCAATGTGTGGCCATTTCAAACCTAACCACATCACGACATCAATGCCACTTATCGATCTCGAGGAGGAAAAACTAAAGCCTACTTGGGAGGCATACCAAGCATCATGGGCCGATGTTGACCACAACGAACTGCCACCAATATTCACCTGGAATGATAATAACAAAGGAAAGAAGGAACAAAGAAAAGAATCTACCTGTGAAACCACTATCGACACTTGGACCAACAACAAAAACCACCATAAGCTACCACCAATACTATTGTGGGATAACAACCCAAAGGGAAAGCAAAGAAAGGAACTTACCTGAGAAACAAATGACCTGACCTGGACCAATAATAATGAAAGGAAACTGACACCAAGCTGGGAATGAGAAAAAAGCAACCAAGAGAAAAGAAAAGCGAAAGAAAAAGAGCCATTGCCAACAAATCCATATATCTCCTATCAAAACACAACACCACAACAATTCACCTATCACTGACCCAAACTAGTGTGCATCGATTGTGGCAAGAAATTGTCATCAATGGGTGTATGCTGTGGCGATGACAAAGAATATCAGATGACAACCAAGTTCTATTGCCACGCATGCCTTGTTGAACATTTTGGAAGACCAAAGTGAGTGGGAAAATGAGATAATACACCATGTTTAGCCTGTAGAGAAACTCTCTTTGATGAAGAAATGTGGAATGACATTCCTGGGAGAGGAGAAATGTGCGATGTTTCCTGCCAATACACAATCCTCATCAGCAACTGGGTCGAGAAAAGGACACCAATAGAAGCTGCCTAGAGAAGAGCTGTACAGCAATTGGACAGTTGTCCACACAATGATGATGAATTATGGCAAATGGCAAGCGCCAAAATTGAAGGCGCATTACCAAAAGAAATCAGAACAATTAAAAACAACCCACCAGAACCCATTGAGCTTGATTGAGATGTAGAGCCAGTCATAAATTTTCTGGAACCAGAAGAGTTCCATAAACACTACCAAAACTTGGCATCCACTAAAGAGAAGCAAGAACAATGGCTAGCACAGTTGAATACAAGACTGTGTCACCATTGTTTAATTTTCAGTGACTTTGAATATTGTGACAATTGTGACCTTATTTACAATCCACCACCATGCATGATCTACATGATCCCCAAAGAGTAAGAACCAATCAGCAGCTGCGCATCAGAGTTGGAATCACTGTTTGATCCTGATTCAAACTCCGATAACAATGACAATAAGAATAATGGTTCCAGCTCTGTTTAAAATGGCAATAACAATAACAACAATATCAACTCAAATTCAAACTCTGACCCAAACTATGAACAATATATCGCGCTTCTTGACCTCACCAAGGAACAAGAACTGAAATGGTTTAGTAATAATAATGAAGATATTATGCCAGAACATGCGCATGATACTAATGTCAGATTTGACTTGAGGTATCCAGGAAAAGATGCCATCAAATTGGAACCACATTCATGCACCTGCATTGATCTAAAAATAGTGTTGAAAATCTTAGCAACAACAATGGTTCAACTAGCATTCTGGAGTAGTTTAGCAAAAAGAGGAATTAATATAAAAGAAAAAATAATTGATGTGAAATACGTAGAAAATATCATTGCCATGCTACAAAATGACTCAAAAAAGGCCTATATTATAGAGCCAAATGAAAAGATAGCACAGACAATATTCTTATTATTGGTTAAGATAGCTTAATTAATACCAGTGGGAAATAGGAAAGAGTTATGAATAACAGCAAGAGAGATACAGAGATTTGAGTCAATGGGTAAAATAGATGTACCAGTTAATATGGCAGAGGAAAAAATTGTTGGCCAAGGAGAAATTATCTTAACCGGTTAAGCAATTTTCATTCCACCATACGACCAGTACCTGGTAACAATAGAAAGAAAAGTAAAGAACCAAGCACAAATTTTTGAAGCAGAAGCAAGTTTTTGTGAATCAGGAGAAATTGGACTCATCAATCTCCACATATCAGCCAAAAACTATAGCCACATCAAAATTTCCATCTACAACAACACTGAAAATATTGTCAATATACTGGAAGGAACCACAATTGGATATTTGACCACAAAAATAGAGGATCAACTACTAAGCACCATTCCAGACTTTCCACAACTTTGTGGATATGTTGATATCACATTACAAACAATATATAGACGAAACAAATGTTACTTGCTCCAACCAGAACAGTTGGAACAAATAAACATAGGAAACTTAAATCCACTCCAACGTATGCAACTTAAGATGTTGCTCAACAATTTCAATGACATTTTTGCCAGCAAAAACGAATTTGGCTGAACTGACATCATCCAGCATCAAATTAAGACTGGAGATGCAATGCCAATTAAACAAAGAGCATACAGAGTGCCACCAGCCAGCCATGAAATCATCTGTCAAGAAATTAATCGAATACTAGACAACAGGCTAATTCAGCCATCAATAAGCCCATGGTCATTACCAGTAGTACTTGTCCATAAAAAGAATAAAAAAATCCGATTTTATGTGGACTACAGGAAACTTAATGGTGTAACTCGTGGAGACAGCTATCCAACTCCATGAATACAGGAATTATTTGATGCTTTCAGTGGAAACAAATGGTTCTCAACATTAGACTTAGACAGTAGTTACTGACAAGTAGCCATGAATCCAACCGACAAAGAAAAGACGGCATTCACTACTAGAGAAAAGAATTTTGAATTTGAAGTGATGCCATTTGGCTTAACCAATGCTCCAGCTACCTTTCAACGGCTAATGGAAATTGTTTATACTGGCTTATTGTGGAAATCAGTAGTTGTATACTTGGATAACACCAATGTATTTTCAAAAACATTTGATGATCATCTTTATCATCTTCAACAAGTGTTCGAAAGACTAAGAAGAGCAGGACTAAAGTTAAATACAACAAAGTGCTTCTTCGGCAAGACAGAATTAAAATTCTTAGGACACATAGTCAGCAAAGACACCATCAAAATGGATCCAGAGAAAATAGAGATAGTAAAGAACTCTTCAGTGCCGACCAATATGACAGAACTGAAATCATTCTTGGGATTTGCCAGCTACTATCAGCATTTTATCAAGAACTTTTCCAAGATAGCACAGCCACTCAACCAACTGCAAACCAAGAATACAAAATATAAATGGACAGAAAGCCAACAAAAAGCTTTTGATATTCTGAAAAGAAAGCTCATTTAAGCTCCAGTACTGATTTATTCAGATCACAGCAAACCATTCATCATTACTACTGATGCATCTGGCCAAGCATTGGGAGAAGTATTATCTCAGAGAGGACCAAATGGCAGAGAACATCCAGTAGCATATACCAGCAGAGGTTTAACACCAGCCGAAAAGAACTATAGAATACCAGAACAAGAATACTTAGTGATATACTGGGCAGTCATGAAATAGAAAAAATACTTAAGCCAGAAATTTGAAATATACACAGATCACAAAGGATTAACATCATTTCAAAAACAAGAATTTGGAGATAAAAGACAGTCAAGATAGAAAATAGCACTCGCACCATATAATTATACTATACATTATAAAAAAGGAAAAGACAACAGAAATGCTAACGGGTTGTCACGAATGAGATAAATTTAAGAACATTTAACCCAAAAAAATATAATAAAACCAGAACAATACCAATGAAAAATATAACAAAAGATGAACATACAAAAATATCAACAACTACAACATTATATAAAAACTCAACAGTTCAAAGAAAATTTATCTCAAATGGAACAAAAGAGTATCAAACAACAATCAAAATATTTTATTATTCACCAAAATATACTGTATTAGAAAAATAGAAGAGATCTAGAACAACCAACCAGAGTAATTACAAAGCCAGAAAAAGAGACAATATTATTCAACATGCACTCAAATTCAACAGCAGAACACTTTCACAAAAAAGCAATCATAGAAAGAACCAGAAAAAAATACTATTGGCCATCAATGTATTCAGACATCATCCAATATGTTCAAAATTGTGATGCTTGTCAGCGAAGAGGAGATACAAAACCCAGTGAACCATTAAGACCAATCAAAGTGAGACAACCATTCGACTGTGTTGGAATTGATTTAGTCAGACCATTAACAATTACCAGTAGAAGAAAAAGGTACATAACAGTAGTTATGGACTATTTCACTAAATGGCCAGAGGCGAAAGCAATTCAAAGAATGGATGCAGAATTTGTTGCCAAATTTATTCATTAAGATTTAATTTGTTAACATGGATGTCTAAAGGAATTATTATCAGACCAAGGAACTCATTTTGTGAACAGAACATTAACAGAATTGAGCCAAAGATTTGGAATTAAGAGACCACTATCATCACCATACTATTCACAAACCAATGGATTAGTCAAAAGATTCAACAGAACATTGTGTAAAGCAATAGCTAAACTCAGCCAAGAAAACCAGAATGATTGAGATTTGTTGATATCATCAGTACTATTTGTTTATCAAACAATAAAGCAAGATACTACACAAACAACACCATTTGAATTAGTATATGGTAGAACAGCAACACTACCAGTGAAAATAGAAGTCAGTACATACCCAACTGAACCAATAACAGAAGAGAATTTCAAAAACACATTGTTGAAAAGAACATATAACTTAATAGAAACATTAAAAAACAAATAATAAAGAACAGCTAATAATATACAAAGGTCACAAGAGAGACAAAAAGAAAGACATGATAACCAACTACCAGATAAACCAGTTGAATTCAGGATTGGAGACAAAATACTACTACATTATACCAAAGTGGAAAAACAATGGAGTAGAAAATTGGACCCCAAATAGAACAGACCATTTCACATAAAAGAAATTCTAGAAAATAGAGCTTACAAATTAAGATTGAATAATAAAATCTTGACCAAAGCAGCACATGAAGATTGATTGAAATCATACCACCATATAGTATTATCATCCACCAGTAATATTCCACAATTAAAAGTACAAAGAATACTAGTTCAACCAGATAAGATTCCATGAGATTTAGAACCAATTATTATCATTGACAACAACACATCTAATTGATTAACAAAAGAATATATAAGAACATAATTAACGTGACAGAAGAAATCAGAAAAATAGAAATTACAGACAATATCCATTTACTAGCCCAACAAATTTTTCAATTAATCCAACACCAGGAGATGGAAATTACAATCAGTCAACAAACCATTCATTACAAAAATACAGCAAAGATACCACAAAACAAAGCACAGAAAAGACTTGAAAATGTTGTTGACAAGATCATAACCAAGATAAAATTGGCTATAACAGAACAACAAATAGTCAGATTACACCAAGAACTTATCAGAGAAACATGGACTTGGTGAACACAACAATTTCTAAAAAACTATTGTTATTTCCACTTGGGACAACACATAAATATCCAGAATTTGTACATCGACAAAACAAAACAATTATTTAACACAACAATACTGAGACAACTGGAACAATTTGTGGGAAAGAACAATTTAGTCACACAAGCTCAAGCCATTTACTGGCTATATATGAGATTTTAAGACCAACCAGAAATTTTACTCAACACAGCAATAGATATAATTACAAGTAATCAATTGGAAAAAATGACCAACGCCCAATTTGAAGAACTACAAACTAAAATAACACAAGTAATACTCGAAAAAGAAGTTCAGGAAATAATTCAAAAAAGGGAATTAAAGGAGTTAGATTTCAACAGAGCTCAATATTAAAAGGAGAGAATAATGTTACTCATAGAATATAGGAAATATAGTATTATTAGTCAGTAAATATTAGCCAATCAGATATAGACGTAGTAAATATGGAATTCCAAGATTTCTCTCAGAGGAATTGTAGAATTCCAGAAATTTTAGGATTCTCTGACAAGGAATTGCAGGATTTCAGAATTTCAGGATTCCTCTTATCAAGAATCACAGAATTCCAGGAATTCCAAGATTCCTGTCACAAGAAATTAAGAACTTGAGGAATCTCAAATATGTATATATAATAGTAGTATTAAAAGTAGAAAAAACAGAATCAACACCAAGAATTCTTAACTTAGTTACCACAATCCTCAAATAAATAATTATTCATCATCTCAAATTCACTCTTTACTATCAACATGAAGTGTTGATAGTAATCGATACTTAACTATACTGGAACAATAGCTCTTGATCACAGCTATTGACAGGATACTAACTTACAAATTGCCTTGGCTTATTTCTTGTTTTCTCTCTTATTTTTTTTTATTTTTTTTTATTTTTTTTATTTTCTGTGATTTTGTTATTGTGTACTAACCAATTAATTAAAAGCACTGATTACTAATGTCAAGAATTGCCTGGTAAAAGACCCCTGCAAGTGGGTAGAACATGTACAAAAGATATGGATTATTTATCAGAGGATTGCCGGCCACCAAGCCAAGAAAAAAATTGACAAACTTGCGAGTCTGGAAAGCTACGGATAAACAACTATTGAATCTCTATCCATTATACAAAGAACTCAATTGGAAAACCTTCAGATTATCATCATCACCAATCGTCTTGAGCACCAAGTTACAGGTTTGTTATTTTATCAACACCCAAATAATCACCTGTAACATTGTCTATAACAAAGTTGGAAAAATAGAGTAGAGAACCAAAGACAGCATTATTGTTAACCCGCTTTGTCTTAGGAGTAGTAGCAGCCAAGCCCAACAGAGATTCACTATTCACACCAGACATTTTAACATTCTCATCATCACCAGACAAACTGTCCACATTAGAATAAACACTATCACCAGCCCAGATTTACTTAAGGAGATATCTTTTTTATCACTTGAATATTTAACATTTCCAAGAGCAACTCTTTTCTTTTGAGAGAAAGAACCACTAGCAGAACCATGAAAAGCATCTTTAAGAGTTTTTTTATTAGACATGAAACTACTCATAGCAGTCTCCAAATTCACAAAAAATGAGTTATTATTAAGTAAAAAAATATTGATATAAACTAACAAGAAAAAATAAAAAAACTTCTTTTTCAGAAAATGTGCTTTTTGAGGATTTTGGGAGATAAGAAAAAAAGAAGTTTTTAAGTATTAATAGTTATTAAAATTTATAACTGGCATTTTTGTTGGTATTATTATTCAAAATTTGAGATATTATTTAACATAAAATTGTCTTTATAATTTCTATTATTAATTAATATATATTATTATTTTAAATTTTTATTATTTATTTATTTATTTATTTAATGAATGCAGCTTAACTACTATTTAGCAAACAGAAACAAAGCAAAATGAATTAAACTAAATATAACTCATCCATCAACAACACGTAATTAACTACTTGGGCCAATCAAAGCAATACTATACATTTACAACAATCCCTTTACCAACATCCAAACCTGAGAAAAATAAATACCACTTTTACAAACCAAAACTAACAGCAAAAACTTCAATTATACCAAGTAAACAAACCATACTTTCAGAAAGCAAGGTAGGTAAGCTGCACATCAAACAAAAGAATCCACTTGTATCATAAACCAAACCGTGTTTTTCCATATCAACTCTAAATCTAGACTTTAACAGCTATAATTTATTCCAATAATCTTTAGCCATATGGCAGACAAAATTAACAATTGACAATACAGTTTTCTTCTTATTACAAAACACAAAATATGTCTCCTTGATCCAATTCTTAAACATGAAGTTTTTACACAAAGCAGTCTATATATCGACATCAAAAGCTCCAAAAAAAGTGGCCAATACTGAGAAGAATGCAAGGAAACAATTTCCTGCTAATAACTTCTACAACATGACATAACAAGAAATAACATCAAAATGCATCAAGGCATTCATAAAACAAATAAAAACATGGTCAAACATCTCTACATCTTCACATATCAAACACAAAACACTTAGATAGTTCTTGTTATACAACTTTTTATAAACAGTCACAGACAATCTTTTATATACAGTCTTTATCAAATATGTACACAAAGAAGCTGATTTTTTACTAATAAACCTGACCAACATGTGAGAGTCTGAATGCCAAACTAAGACAGTGCATTTCCAATCTATGAATCCAATAATTAAACTGTTTAAGATGTCTGTACTAGGCCCCATCTTCTACATAGCACAATTTATAGCATGGTAAAAATCATGAATAAAGTGTCAAACATTATCTAAAACTGCCAACTTATTAGCCAAAAAAAACTTTTCACAAATCCCAACAGAGAAACAAACACTTAATTGTGAAGCAGCACAAGCAAGAATATCTGTTTGGTCATTATCAACAACACCCAAATGCCCTTTTATCTTTATCTATCTTATTGAAATGTCTTTTGATTTGATTAAATTAGCAACATAACACCTTTCTATTCAAAACTTATTCTGAAAGTCAGGTTGATTCTGTTCATATTCCAATAAATACATGTCAAGAACTGTCTGAGTGTCTATATACAAGACAACTAAGCAATATGAGAGGATGCACTTCAATGCCAAAGCAATTGTCTGTATTTTAAACAATATAGAGGACAAAAAATCCTGTACCTTAACACTGACATCTAACTCAATATTAGAAAAAAAGACTGCTGTTCTATACACCACATCCTTAATATTTAAACTCTTCAAAGAACTGTTAGTGTAAACATTAATCACTCCTGTCCAAATCTCATGCAAATGTTCATAAACTTTCAAAAACTCAACAGAACAGAAGAAATCAGAATCTTTTAAATTAGCAGCAATTCTATTAAAATTTAGCAGCTAATTATCTATGTACACATAAATCTTATTAAACCAAACTGGGACTAGACTCCTAAAACTTAATCTTTTCTATTTTAATTTATTATTTATTATTATTCAATTAATAATCTAATTTGTACAAAACACAAATAAAACCAATTATAATAATCAGATTATATTATATACTGAACTATATAATATTCAAAATTTACCAAAACATTTAATAATTTAACAAAATATTTAACAATTTACTAAAATAATCTATAATTCACAAAAATAACATATAATTTAATAAAATATACTTTTAGTTACCAAAATATTAAAAAAAAAATACCAAATTATAGAATAGTATTATAATAAGTTGTATAAAAAAAGAACTTTTTTTTTCAAAAAAATATATATTAGCTAAAATTCATCTTAAATAGAACTAATATTTTTTCTAGTATTTTTATACAAATTAATTCCAATAAAACTTACTTTGAAAACCTAAAAATTTTTAATTATTCTTATTGTAAAATTAATTATTTTATACTAATATTTTAAAATTAATTAGCTATTAATTTTAGTAAACTATTAATAACTTCCAAGCTTAGATCTAAAACAACTTTTTTAATACATTTTTTTATTTTTTTTTCTTTAATTTATTTATTTTTTCTTTTATTTTTTTTATATTATTGAATACTTTACAATTGAAATTTTTTTACAAAAAATTGACTTTTACAGCAAAGTAACTATATATATTTAAAAAGCTTACAGACAAGATTTTCTTGTAAAAAAAATTAACTTTTACAACAAAATAACTATATACATTTTTAAAAAACTTGCATACAAAATTTTTTTGTAAAAAAATTAACTTTTATTACAAAGTAATTATACAAATAATTGGTATAAAATTGGTTATTTTATCATAAATTTAATAGTATATACAGTATAAAAAAATACTTTAAAAGAAAAATTGGCTTATTAAAAGTTTACCAATTTTTATTAACAGCAAAATTAACAACAAAATAACATTGTTATTCATAGATATTAAGGATTATAATAAGCAAATAAAATAGCCAATCAGAAATAGGCATAGTAAAAAAAAAAATTCTAGAATTTCTCTTAAAAAATTGCAAAATTTCTTTTAAAAAAATTAAAAATTTTCAAGAAATCTCATATAATATAAATTATATATATATAGTGAGAGTATTAAAAGCAAAAAAATATTCAAATAATTTAAAATAACAATACTTTTTTTTAAAAAAATAGTTTTCTATAACTTGAAATATGATCATTTTCTTATTAATAAAATTATCTATTATCATCTAATTTATGTTATCATTACTTAATTAAAGAAATATTAATCACTTTTATACTATTAACACTTTATGTTAATAAAATTCAATACTTAATTATATTGAACTAATAGCTTTTAATTATTGTTATTAATGGAATCCTAATTTCTTATTTTTTTTTCTTATTTTGTTTTATTTTGTTTTATTTTTTTGTTGTTTATTAATTAATTAAAGAAATTAATACTGAGTATTTGATGTCAAGGATAGTTTGGTAAAAAATTTAAAAACAAGGGTAAAAATTTAAAGATAATTTATTAAAAAGACATGACTGTCAGAATAAACTGGTTATTATGCTAAAAAAAAAAATTCACAAAAAAAACTATTAATTAAATCTCTGTTTATTATACAAAAAACTCAACCAAAACTTTCAGACTTTAAAACTTTCAGAAATTACCAACATTTTTAGCTATTAAGCATTAAGTTATGGGTTTGTTATTTGTTTTAACATTCCAAATAATCACTTGTAATAATATTAACAACACTTAGAAAAGAGTAAAAAAATCTTTAATAATACTGAAATTTCTGAAATTTTTAAAATTTTTATTGGTATTTCTGAAATTTTTAGTATTATATGCTTTAATAATCTTGTATTTTATTATTGGCTATTTTTACTTATAATTTTTTTTATTTTTTTTCTGTTTTATTTTATAAATAATAATATTTATGTTAAAAAATTTGTTCTTATTATTTGTTTAATTATATTTGGTTTAATAAATATTATCTTTAAAAACATAGTTATAATTGTAATTTTAAAGATTTTATCAAATTTTTATTTTATTTTTATAAGTTAAAAAAATTAGTCTTAAAATTTATTAAATTTATTAAATCTCTTGTTGATCTCCTGATTACAATGAGAGCTTAATTATTTTGAAGAAATAAATTTTTCTTTCTTTTTTACCTCTATAAGTTTTGCAGTTATTTTTTCCAATGTACTTTTGTTCATGAATATGGATTTAGTAGGCTTTTCTACTAGTGGGTTGGTGTTTATTTTGGCTGGGTTGGAGATCCAGTCAGATGTTAAAACCAAGCATCTGGTAGGTGCTTATTTATGAAGTGCTTTTTATAAAAAACCCAAAAAGTCTGCTGTTGCTGATGGTATTGTTGAGATGTCTGCTAGCCCTCTGGTTTTTACAGATATGAATGCTTTGGAAGTTAATGATAAGATAGACAACACTATTCTCAGGAAGACACATACTAAGATATACATTTTAGGTAGCAAGCCAAACAAGATTTTTTCAACAAAAGCAATGATGATGATAATATTTTAACACTTCCGGCTTCTAAATTTTCTGGTGCTAAGCATTTGCTGGCTGTTGAATTACATGTCTTGAATAAACACAATTTCAGACCAGTCAAATTTTTTGTGCTTGATGTTGAATTGTCAGCTGTACCTAAAAAGACTAATAGTAATAAATTAATGGCAATAAAAAAAATTTTTTATTGAGTTAATGGTTTTGGAGGAGGCATTAACTCTCTTAAAATTTCCAGGAATCATCAGAGCTTTATTTACTTTTGAATCTAGTATAAATAAGGCAAAAAAATTGACAATCTGTGAAAAGATTATTGTTAATAATGATTTAAAAAAAGTAAATAGCCATTCGAATCAGGAAATAATTGTTAAGAAAATCCCAGTCAATCTTTCCAAATTGGCTGTAAAGTCTGTTTTTTTCAAGTTTGGCTAGATTGTATCAATCAAGATGCAATTGATTGGTTTATGGCAAAAGGCTTTGGTAGAGTTTGAATTATCAAATGTGGCTAGTTTAGTTGCTTCTAAATGATCAGTTTTTATGAAAAAGAACTCAATGCATGTGATTTTGGCTATTAATGACAAGGAATTTTGGATAATAAGAGATTATTATTGGGCTCTATTGTATACTCTTTTAGTAGGAACCACAGCTCATAATTTGTCTGGTTTGTTGGAATCACATGGTGGGAAATCTTGTTTTATTGGCCATAATCTCAGTTTATATGTGTATAACAGATGTGTGATAGTATGTTTTACTAATAAAACATCCAAATTGGTTGCTATTGGTTCTGTTCCTATTTTTAAAGATGTGAAATTACATTGGGCTGAACTTTCTTTGGCCTGTTGTGTTTTATGTAAACAATTTGGTCATGTTTCTGATATTTGTTTGGTAGGTGGGAATTTGGATAATCATAATAGGCATATGATAACATCTCTGGATCAAGTTTGTTTGGCCAAAATATATAAAAAGAAGCAGACTCCTGTTGTATGCCCTGTTTTATTTAGAGGTAAAACTTGGGCTCAAATTGCTGGTGATTCTTCTTTTTGTGTGGTTTTGTCAATTTTATTTGGTGATGGATTACTTTTGGGTGTAGTGTATCTTTTCCAAAATCTTGCTTCTTTTGTTGATTCTGGCCTAAATGATTGTCTGGTGGTCTTGAAACACTCTTTGGAACTTTTAATGGACCAGGTTTCTGCTCTCATGAAAAAGTTAAGTTTAGTGGAGTTGATGTCCTTGGCTACATTTTCTTATGCTCTCTCTCCAGCTGCTCCTGTTTCTGTGACTCTTGTTTTAGATTCGGATATGTTTTTGAATAATGTGTTAGTATTATCTATTCCTCTTTTTTCAGTTGGTTTTGACACAGTTGCTAATTTTAGTTCTAAAGTAAGTGGATTGAAGTCAAAAATAGTGGCATTGGAAGCTTTAGTTGATTCAGTTTTGAAAAGATTAGATTATTTGTGTTCTGGTTTGGGTTCATTAGTTTTCTTCTTATCTCAATAATCAGTTTGGTTTGGAAAATTGTTATATGCAATGCTCAGGGTATGAACAATCTTGCAAAACAGAAAGATATTGTTTATTGGCACAAAGACATGGGCAATTTGATTTTAATCATCATTGAAACTAAGTTAAGGAGTAAAATTTGTTTGTGAATTGCTGATAAGTTTGATGGTGTTTGTGTATTTATATCTGGTTTGGATTCTGGATATCTGGGAGCTGGTGTTGTGGTTATCATGGACTTTTTTTTGACAAAACATGTATACAAAGTTTCTGAAATGCCTAGTCAGCTTCTATCCATTAGATTGTTTTTCAAAAATAAACTTTCTGTGTCAGTTTTGGGGTTTTACACTGGTGCTTTGTCTGTGGTTTGGTTTTCACAGACTGATAAAATCAACTTTCTTATTGTGAAGACTGTTAACAAATCTTCTTTTATCATCCTTGGTAGTAACTTTAATAAAGACAGTTTGTAAAAATGTGCTAGTTTTAAAAAATATATCAATTTAGGGCTGGTCAATTCTTTGGTAAGTAGTTTGGTCATAAAATGTCCTACATAGAGAAATTCAAGAGATGTGAAAAAAACAATTGATTATATATTGGTTTTGTCAAATTTAATCAGTGCAGTAGTAGATTGCATTGTCATAAACATTGATGATCACTTTGACACTGATTATCAAGCTGTTTCTGTGTTGGTAAGTCTGAGTGGTTTACTAGACACTCAGTTGAACTCTCTTTGCAGGCAGGCAAATAAAGATTACTGGAAGTTTGATTTTAAAAGTGCTGATAATGCAAACTGGGGCAAGTTTAAAGATACTATAATAGTCAATGCCATCATATTCTCTAATAATTTTATTACTTCCGAGCAATTCTTGGACTTGGATGTAATATGGAATGCAGTTTGCAAGATTATAACACTATCAGCTAATAAGATATTTAAAAAGAAATGGTTTAAGAGTTTTGATAGTATTTTTACCAAGGAATCTTCCAGGTTTCATAAGCTGGAGCTTTTGGTCTCGAAAATTGCTAAAGCCTCTTATGAAAAAAATGTTAATAGATTTGCTTTCCTTATGAAACACTGGGATTATTTGGACAATGTTAAGGCTTCGATTGTACAGAATATTGTAAACTTTGGTGTGGGTTTTAATTGTATGCAAAAGTCATATTATGCCTCCAAGTTTGCTGAGTTCTTGTAATCTGAAGAGTCAAGAATAAAGTTGGCTATTAATTGACAGATGAAAAATTTTGCAGTTGATAAAAGTCACACAATCAGGAGTGTACTAAAGCATTCTTTTCAAAAGATGGTTTTGGACCATCTGGTAATTAAGGATGAATTGATTCTGGAATCCAACTTAGTTAAAACCAAGATTGACATTATTATGGAGGGCTAAACCAAGAAGTGTAATGTGGTGAAAGATTTTTCTGATGATTGGTTTCATCAATATTGGCTTTTGGAATACATTTTTAATGATGCTTTTTCAAATGTAATGTGTTTGGTTAGTCTTGATGAATTACTTGGAGTGGTTTTTAATCTGTCTGATGGCAAAGCTGCTGATCTTTCTGGGATGTCAAACAAGCTTTGGAAGCATTGTGACAAATCAATCTTGGATATGTTTTTGGTGTTTTTGAACTCCTGTTTGTCTTGTGTGTTAATGTCTGGTACTTGGAAGGAGGCTTGAGTCTTGATAATTCCAAAACCATATAAGTGGGAAAGAGTTCTTATGAACACCTAACCTATTGCTTTAATTAAAACCACCCACAAAATCCTTTTTAAGATTTTCTTAGACAAGATTTCTTTGGCATGCAGCACTTTTGATGTCTTACATAGAAACAATTTCTCAATTCTAAAAAGTATAACAATGCAATCTTCTATTTTTGCCATTGGTTCAGTTATTAAGAATGCTTTAGAAAAGAACTATAAACTCTGACTAGTCTTGTAAAACATGTAAAAAGCTTATGACTCTGTTGGGTGGGAGCATCTTAGGAACAGTTTGATCAGAATAAAGATATGTGACAAGTTTATTGGATTTTTTGGTAATATTTACAATGGTTGTGTTAATAGAGTGATAACAGATTTTGGTTTAATAACTGGATATCAGGTGTATGATGGTTTGGATCAAAGAGAGGTGTTCTTACCATTTCTTTGGCACATATTTTATGATTCTTTTTTGTGTGAAGTCAAGAAACAGGAAAGCATATATGAATATAGACTGAACTCTTATTATGTTGTCAGGACTGGTTATTTAGAATCTCAAGCTAAATTGACATTTTTTTTTGCTGCTGGTGCTTTTATTGATGACACAATCTGAATTGGTAGCAGCCAAGCTATAACTCAACACATTTTCAATGTTGCTAGTGAATTTTTTCAGATTAATGACATTTCTATTAATAATGACAAGACAATGGTAATTCTTATTAATTGCAGAGTTACATATCCTAATTTGTCTATTAGTAGTTCATCTATATTCATTGCCAAAAAAGGAGAGTCTTATTACTACTTAGAGATTTTTTTGTTGACTGAAGATTTGTCAAAGTCTAGTCTGACTAAGACAGATTTTAATGTTAGATTTTTTACCAATCTGGTTCTAAGAAAAGCCATTTCTGATAAACAGTTTTTGTATCTGGTGTCAGTGATTCTTTACCCTATTTTTAACTACAAAACACAGTTCAGTTTTGTTCCTATCAGTGTGTGTAATAAATGGGATTCTTTGATTCATAGGGGCTTAAAGCTGAAGTCAGATTTGCCTCTCAATTTTCCCAATAATGCACTTTGTCACTCTTTGTTGTATGGTTTAAAAACTTTCAAGCAAGTTCAGGCTGAAAGCAAGGTTGCTTCTGTTATGTGCTTTGTAAACTCTGTTGGGATTTTGGGTCAGTTGTTTTTGTACAGATCTTATAACTTGCAGGTTCTGTTTTGGAGTCTACTCTACTCTTTGGTCTCTCCAGTTCATATTAAAGTCAGTGCTTCTAATAATTTTTTGGCAGGTGTGATTTGTATTTTTTTTGGGTGCAGTCTTTCTTTAGATGGTCATGTAAACAATTCTTTCTGTTTTTGTGGTAAAACTCCCATATTATCAGTTCTTGGAAAAATTAATTATTTTAAGTTTCTTCTGTCCCTTTAGTGATATGGTATTGCTTTTGTTAAACAGCTTCACAATAAAAATGAAGCCATTTTTAATTGGAGGACTTTCAAGTGTTGAAAAAGGCTGGACCCACATGGTCTTATTTCTGATTGGTTTAGACTTTCTGTCAACTTTTTTAATAGTGTAGCTTCTTTCTCTGCTTGTTTTTCTCCTATGAGTATTATTGAACCTTTGAATATTTTGGATTTTAGTGAGTTTAGATTGATTCATAATCAGTTGTTGGGTCTTCAGACTGACAGTCTTTCTGTTTATATGGATAGATCTCTGAAGAGCTTAAGGAGTATTGACATAAGAGCTGGTGCTGTGGTCTTTTTTAAAAATATAAGCTTGGGTTTAGAGATCAGAGTTTCTGGTCTAATGTCTTCTATTTTGGCTAAATTGCAGGCCATTATGTTGGCTTTTAAGTATATCTCTTCTCTTAGCACAATTAGTGTTTTTATGGACAGTTAGACTGCTTTGGATGCATACATATTAGAATTAGATCTAGTTTATCCAGATTTTTGGAATCACTGTTGGATCAAATGTTAGCACATTGTGAATATTATTAAGAAAAAGAATTTGAATGTTAGCTGGCACAAGATAAAAGGTCATTTAGGTATTGTGAGTAACAAACATGCTAACACACTTGCTGACACAGTTTCTCTTTCTCCCTGATGTCTTCCTTTTTGTGTGAATAAAAGTTGTATTTTAGCTAAAGGTAATGTTATTTCTGGTAATTCAAGATATTTTGTTTGTGGGGTTTTTCAGTCCATTCATCGTACATGCTAGAAAATTGGTTTAGGTTCTAGAGTTTTGGATAATAGTCTGTGCTTAGACGTTAATTGGCTTAGCTTATCATTGATGTGGCATCTGGACTTGTACATGGCTGCTGGCTTTACTAGTAAATTTATGACTGGTGCTTGCACATATTTTATGAAAGCTTTATATTATTGGCTGCCAATTGTTGTTTGGAAGCACTTGTATAACAGATGTTACCCCAGTGTATTGTGTTTGTATTGTGATAAGATAGAGGTCTCTAATCATGTTTTTTCTTGTAAGGTTGATAATTCTGTTTATTGTTGCTTGTTGGATGCTTATGCTGCTGCTTGGGGAGTGCTTTCTGGTCTTTTCATCTTCTTTTCAAGTGTTTTTCAATTACTGTTCTCCTGTATTTTAAATGGTGTGGTTTGCACAGCTCTTTACAAGGGCTTTGTTTTTAAAAAGTGGCTTTGAGAAACTATGTTTGTCTTCAGATGTTCCAAATTAGCTGGTTAAAAGGTTGTGAAATTTGTGCATAACTTATGTCTTGCCTTTAGGGCCAAGATTTAGTTGGTCTATGCTAAATATTGCCCCTATATAAAAAAAAGTAGAATGATATTACATAATGGTTCAGCTCTAGTTTCAGTTTCTGGGCTGTTTGTGATGCTTTCTGTGAGTGTGGTCAAATTGTTGGGTATTGCTGAGACAATAGGTGTGGATTTTAGACTTCATAAGTTTTGTTTGTTTTTCTCAGATGTTGGAGACTCAGTCTCAGTATATATAGGTGCTTAATATGATTCTGATCAGTCTGAGTGGCTGGTCACATGTAGAAAATACATGATTTACATTTAGTTTAGATTAATTATTTGATGTATTATACTAGTTAGTGTTTGGACCTTACTCATAAAATAAATAAATAAATAAAAATTTATTAAATTATATAACTTGTTTTTATTTGTTAATATATCGAATTTTTAAAATATTTATAATAAAAACAGTGTTTTAATAATCTGTAAACATGTTTTAAACAAATTATTACTTGTAAATAATATAATTATTAGATTAAAAAAATTATATTATGCTGCCAAAATAAAAAAAATTAATATTATTAATAAACACATAAAAAATTTTTAGACAAATAAAAACCATATTATAAAAAGTATATTAAAACGTTTTTTTAGAAAATTACTTTAAATTATTTGGTAATTTTGTTTTAATCTAATTAAATTTAAATTTAAATTTAAAATAAATTATATTATAAAATACTAAACTTAAAAAAAGATTATAATAAATATATTATTAATTATTTAAAACAATTTATATAAAATTTTAAATTATATTAACAATAATACTTTTAAAAAATTATAAAAAATATTTTTTGTATTAAATTTATATTAGTAATAAAAAATCTGTTTAAAGATAAAACTGTTAGTTTTTTACAAAATTTCAAATAAATTCTGAAAATATAAAATTTTTTTAATATAAACTATGTTATTAAATATTTTAAATATTTATATTAAGTTAAAAAAATGTTTAATACATAGAAAAAAGTTTGAGTTTTAATAATTTTTAAATTTTATAACTAAAAAAAAGTTTTTATAAACACATATTTAATTATTTTAATTGAAATTATACACAAAATTTTATTAAAATTCTTTTAAGTTATATATTTTTAATCTGTAATTATTTTAATATTAAAAAGTATTTTTATTTAAGCTTTTTTTATTATTAGTTTAATTATTAAAAATATGATAAAAAATTATAATTGGTACTATAAAACAAAAAAAACTATAATTTAATAAAATAATCTTATTTGTTTTATAGTTTTTAATTTATTAAAATATATAATAAATTTATTTGTTTTTTTGGTCATATTTATATTTTTTATGTAAACAAAATTATAATTGATTTTAAATTTATTAATATAAAATTTATAATTAAATTAAAATAAAGTTTTTTTTTGTAATATATATTTTTATAATATTTTTTTGTATAAAACCAAACTAAAAGCAGAAATATTAGATTAATAAATTAATTTTAAGTCTGTTATATATCTAATATTATTGAAAATTTTTGTTTTTTTCTTTAAATATTATTAATATTATTTTGTCATTAATTTATTATTAATAAAAACTAATAAATTTTTAATAAACTAATTTATTTCTAAAGTGTTTTTTTATGCTTTAAACTTATTTATATTTAATTTTATGTCAATTATTTTGTATAATTATTTTATAATAAAAGTCAACTCTTTTACAAAAATTGTTAACTATAAGCTTTTTAATAATATATAGCTATTTTATTATAAAAGTTGTTTTTTTTAGAAAAATTTCGTTTATAAACTTCAATAATATAAAAATAAAAATATTATTAATTTAAATTTAGAATTTATTAAGTATTTATAAAATTAATAACTAAAATATTAATTAAAATTTGTAAATTTTAAGCAATAATAATTTATAAAAAAATAGTTGATTTTTCAATGTAAATTTTATTTTGATTAATTTATAAAAGCTAATTACTTGTTAAAAATATGTTTAAATAAAATTTATTTTTTTAAAATAAAAAGCTTTTTTTTTATACAATTTGTTATACTATTATTTTATAATCTTGTATTTTATTTTTTACTAATATTTTGGTAAATTAAAAGTATAATTTAACAAATTATAAGTTGTTTTTATGAATTATAAATTATTTTAATAAATTATTAAATATTTTAAAATATTTTGATAAATTTTTAAATGTCATATAATTTAAAATATTACATAATTTGATTATTATATTTGATTATATTTATATATTATATAAATCAAGTTATTAATTAAATAATAAGTAATAAATTAAAATAATATTATATATTAATTAATAATAAGAATTATAAAAATAATTTTATGTTATTAATAACTTTATTTTTTAATAGTAAAAACAGACAAAATTTAAAATACTATATTATTACTTAAATAATTTTAAATTTAGCCAATAATTTTTTTATGATTGGGCTGCACTTGTTAATAAATAAATAAAAATTTTTTGTTCTTAATAATAAATATTTTTAATAATAATAAAATTAGTAATATTAATTTACATATTAACAGTTAAATTATTTCTGTTGTTAAGCTTAAAAGATTTATGTATTTTAAACTTAAAAAAAATTTATTTTAATATAATATAATATTTCAAAAAACTATTTTTTATAAACAGCTTTGCTATTTGGTTTTATAAATTTTTTATTTGATTATTAGTTATTATATATAAATATGTTTTATATTTAAAAAAGATACAAAAAATAAAACATTCTTATTTAAAAAAATTTAAAATTTAAAACTAATTTGTTTTAAAATTTTCTTAATAAATCTATTTATTATTTTTTTTGTATAATATTAAAACTTTTGAACAGATTTAAGCTAAATTTAAAATAACAGATATTATTTTTTTTGTTATTATTAGTAGTATTTTAAAACAATTTTTTAAGTATTAGCTTATAAATTTGCAAATTTTAGAATAAAAATTCTTAAATTTGTTAAGTTATTTTGTAGTTTTAAGAATTAATTTTCAAAATTTTTTTTAGTAAACATAATTTGAATATTTTAAACATTAATATTTCTTTTTTATATTAAGTTTTGGGTTTTTTTATTTGGTTTAAATATTTTTATGTCTTTTTATAAGTTGTTGGTTTTTTTTATACAATAATATGTTTAAAATAAAACAATTATTAAACAAGTTTGAAAGTAATTTAAATTATATTATTTTTAAAAAATAAATTAAATTAAATTTCAAAAATTTTGTTCTTAATTAATTTATTTTTTATATTAAATTTTTGGAATTTTAATATTATTTTGTTTGTTTTTTATTTTATTTTTAATAATTATACTTAAATATTTAAATATTTAAAATTTTTTCAGTTTTGGCTTTTATATTAAAAACTTTTTACATATTTAAATATAATGTTTTTACTAATAATTTAATTATATTTTTATATTTTATTTTTGTTAAAAATAGTATTATTATATATTTTAATAACTTAAATATTGATTTAAAAATTATTTTTATTTATATTAATTGAATTTTATATTGTTATATTGGCTTTAAATATTGTATTTAAGTTATATTATATAAATATTTATATTAATAATTAAGCAATTATTGATATATATTATTACTAACAGAAATTTAAGATATTATTTAACATAAAATTATTTTTATAATTTTTATTATTAATTAGTATATATTATTGTTTTAATTTATTATTTATTATTTTATCATTCTATTAATAATTCAATTTATATAAAACATAAATATAAATAAATTGTAATAATTAGATTATATAATACACCAAATTATATAACATTTAAAATTTGCCAAAATATTTGAAAATTTAATAAAATATTCAACAATTTACCAAAATAATTTGTAGTTTGATAAAATATATTTTTAATTTACCAAAAAATTAAAAAAAAGTGTTAAATCATAAAATAATATTACAACAAATTATATAAAAAAAAAGCTTTTTTTTTAAGAAAATAGATGATATTATTTAAGTAAAAAAACCAATTTAAAAATATTAAAAGAATGTAATTAACATATAATAATATAGAAAAAACATAATAATATAAAATAATACAAAATAATACAAAATAATATAAAATAATATAAAATAATATAAGATAATACAAGATAATACATAATAACAAAAAATATAGAATAATTAGTATTAGCATAGAATAATTAATTATAATATAAAAAAACAAAGCAATAATTAAAATAATAAACAATAGTTAGTAATAACAAACTATTAAAAACAATTTTGTAAAATTAAAGAATATGTATAAAAACAAATAGTTTAATAAATAAAAAAAGAACAGTAAAAAAAACAAAAATTACTTTTTTTTTAATATTTTAATCTTAACTTAATAAACTTTTATCTTATATATTTTTGAACCAATTTAATAAAATCTTATTATTTAATTTACAAATACATAATTACAATATTCTAAATGTTTAAATCAAATTAATTGTTTTAATTATTTTTATTATAAACCAAATACTATTAGCATGAAAATGCTTTTAGAATCTTAATAACTTGAACTTATTGTTTTTAATTATGACAATTAACAGAATATTAAATTTTTTTTTATTTTTTATTTTTTTTATAAAGTAGCAATCTTAAAAATCAACTATTTGAAAATATATTTTATAATAGTCTGGTAAAAAAAATTTTTTTTTAATTTTGAATATTAATTTTATTTTGTTGACTTATTAAAAAAATAAAAAAACAATACTAAAATTATACAAAAACTAAAATATTATAAACAAGTTAATAAAAACATTAGATTAAGAATTTCAGAAATTAAAGTGATTAAATAAAACAGATTAATAAATATTATAAATTTTTATGCAAAAAAAATGTGATTAAAAAATTTTATTTTATTGTAATATATATATCTAATACTTAAATATAAAAAATTATAAAATCTTTTTTATATAGTAATTAGCAGTTTATTGTAAATTATTTTTATAATAAATATATATAAACCAATAAAAACTTAATTAATATATTTAATTAACATATATAAATTAAATATTATATTATAAATATAAAATTTTAATTAATATTTTTAATAATAAATATATTAATAAATTTGGCTTTAAATTAATTTTTTAAAAAAGATAATTAATTAACTTATAAATATAATAAACAAATTTTTTAACATTTTTTAAATTACTAAATTATTAAAAATAATTAAGTATTTTTTAAGAAAAAAATATAACAAAAAATATATTTTTTAAATAGTCAAAATAATATAATAATATTTTAATTAACAACTATTTTAAAAATAGAATTCAAAATTAATTAATTTAAATTTACATTATTATTAAAGTTTTTCTACTTTTTTCTTAATATTATTAATACTATTTTGCTATTAACTTTACTGTTAATAAAAGTTAATAAATTTTTAATAAGCTAATTTTTCTGTTAAAATATTTTTTTATACTTTAAACTATATATATTATTAAGTTTATAATAAAATAGCCAATTTTATACCAATTATTTGTGTAATTATTTTACAATAAAAGTTAATTTTTTTACAGAAAAATATTATTATTATTATTTTTTTTATTAATTAATGAGTGAGGTTCAAATGCTACCTACTGCTATACATCAAAAAAATGATCTAAAGTAGGCATGAATCATGCATTTTCTACACGTGACCAGCCACTCAAACCAGTCAGAACAACACTACACAGCTATATAAACAAAAACTGAGTTACCAATACCAGAAAAAAATAAGCAACACTTGCAATAACCAAAGCTAACACTGAAAGTCTCAACCATTCCCAGCAAATTGACCACACCAGCAGAAAACTTTGAAGACAAACCAGGCAATGAAATAGGAATTGAATCATCTAGAAAAATCAACCTATTCTTCTCCATATATACACAATGTTTCACATGAACCAACCAAATATCATCCCTAAAAGCAAGACCAAGAGAACACATGAACTTGACAACCTTTGAACCAGCCACCTTAAGGTCATGGAAAACAAAAACAGCCTTGCGAAACCAATTATTAAAAACAAAACTTTTATGAAGAGCCGCTGACACTAAAGAACCAGAGACACAAGATGACAACAAACGCAACACACTTGACAAAGAATAAGACAATCCAGAAAGTGCCTTCCAAGACTCCATGTAGAATTCTAATAACTGACACTAAGCAGAATCATCAACTCCACAAGAAAACACATGATTTGACACCTCTACTTCACCACAATATAAGCACAAAACACTAAGATAAGACCTATTATAAAGGTGCTTATGAACAGCCACAAGTAGTCGATAATGCAAAGCCTTCATGAAATAAGTGCATACATTAGCTGAGATTTTGCTGGTAAAACCAGTGGTCATATGCAAATCCAGATGCCATACCAATGAAGAGTGTGACCAATCAATCTCAGAAACCAAATCACTCATCAAAAACTTAACTTCTGAACCTATTTCCCAATGTGTATGACTAATAAAGCAAAAAACATCTCGGACAAAATGTCTAGAATTACCAAAAATTACAACATCATTGGCCACCAAAAAGTGCTCATCCAAGCAAGAAGGAAAAAACCAACTAGAAAAAGAGTCAGAACCAGCAATCACATCAGCCTGCTCATTTTCTTCCATACCAGAATAATCTTTGACTTTATATTAGCTAACCCTTAAAATTTTCCCATAAATTAAGTTAACAATATGCCAATGCTCAACCCAGTACTGACTGTGAAAATCAGGACACAAAAGACCTAATTCCAACTTGCACGCATCCAAGGCAGATTGACTATCTGAAAACAGACAAACTGAATTAAAAGAGGAAATGCATTCCAGGGCCAAAGCAATGACTTGTAGCTCAACCAGAGTGGACGACATCAAATTCAACATACCAATGCCTAAATCCAGACCAACATCCTCAAAAAAGGCAGCAGTGCCAGCTTTACAACTGACCATATCCAGATTCCTCAAAGATCCATCTGTGTAGACAGATAAACAACCAGTTTCAACATGTGAGAGACAATCACAGACAGACAAAAATTCACCAGAACCAAGAATATTCAAAGGACCAACATCATTCAAAACTGAAAAAAAAGCAGAAGAAGAAGTCACACCATCAAAAAATGCAGCAGAAAGCCTAAACCAATTAGGGATGGGTCTGCGAGGGTCCAACTTTTTCCACTGCTTAAATGCATACCAACTAAAAACAGAATCATGATGATCACAAAGCTGATCAACAAAAGCTATACCATAATGCTGGAGAGATGAGAAAAACTTAAAAATCTTGACTTGCCAAGAACAGCCAATATGGGCACCCCATCATTAAAACAAAATACATTGGCCAAAGAGCCATTCAAAAATAAATTGCAATTAAAAAGTACACAAACCAGGCCAGCCAGAAAGTTATTAGAAGCATTGACACAAATACGAACCAGACAACTTAATTGGTGAACAGGGTGCCAACACAAAACTTGTAAGTCATAAGATCTGTGAGAAAATAAGCAGCCCAAAATACCACTGGAGTTCACAAAACTGATGAGAGAGGTAACCTTGTCCTCAGATTAAACCTGCAGAAAGGACTTTAGACCATAAAAGAAAGGGTGGTGAATCATATCACCAGAAAAATCAAGTGGCAGACCAGATTTGAGTTTTAAAGCCTTGCGAATCATGGCATCTCATTTGTTGCATGCACCAACAGGAACAAAGTTAAACTGGGTCCTATAACCAACTATAGGATAGAGAACCACTAAAACTAAATACAAGAGCTGCTTATCTGTGATAGTCTTTCTCAGAACCAGATTGGTAAAAAAATGAATGTCTGAATAGGCTTTAACTAAACTAGGTTTCGATAGGCTCTCAGTTGAAAAAAAAATACCCAAATATTGATGAGACTCTCCTTTTCTGGCAATAAAAATGGGTAAACCACTGATAAAAAGAGAAGAATTGCTGACTCTGCTATTAATAAAGATGGCCACTGTTTTGTCATTGTTAATTGAAATGTCATTGATTCGAAAAAATTCACTAGCAATATTGAGAATATGTTGAGTAGTCCTCAGACTGCTACTAACCCAAATTGTATCATCAATGAAAACACCAGCAGCAAAAAATGTAGAAAATCTAACCTGAGATTCAGCACAATCACTCTTGGAAATAAAATAAGAATTCAGTCTGTACCCATATACACTCCTCTGTCACTTGATTTCGCACAAGAGAGGATCATAAAATATGCGCCACAAGAGAGAAAAAAAGACTTCCCCTTGGTCCAAACCATTATGCACATGATAACCACTCATCAGCCCAAAATCTGTCATAACTCAATTGGTGCAATCCCAATGAATACCACTGAAAAACTGAATGAATTTGTCACACATTTTAATCCTAACCAAACATTTACTGAGATGCTCCTAGCCAACCGAATCATACACCTTCTTCATGTCCTGTAAAATGAGCCAGAGCTCACGGTTCTTTTCCAGAGCATCTTCAACAATAGAACCAACTGCAAAAATGAGAGACTGAGTAGATATACCCTTCAAAACTGAAAAGTTGTCACTACAAAAAACATCAAACATGCTGCATGTCAACAAAATTTGATCAGAAAAAATCTTGGAAAGAATTTTATGAGCTGTCTCAATCAAAGCAATAGGATGCATATTTGTTAATACACCCTCCCACTCATATGGTTTAGGGATCATTGAGACCCATGCCTCCTTCTAAGAGCAAGACACTAATTCACATAACAAACAAGAGTTTAAAAGCACCAAAAACATATCCAAAACAGATCTATCACAATGCTTCCAGAGTTCATTTGAAATTCCAGAAAGGCCAGCAGCTTTGCCATCAGGCAGACCAGAAACCATCTTGAACAACTCATCAAAACTAATTGAACTCATTACACCAGAAAAGGCTTCATCAAAAACATAATCCAAAAGTTGATATTGATGATTCCAATCACTAGAGACATCAGTGACCACCTAATGTGATCGAGTCCAACCTTCCATAATCACATCCACCTTAGACTTCACAAGATCAAACTCCAAAATCAGTTCATTACTCACCATCAGATAGTCTAAAACTACTTTGTGGAAAGGGCATTCCAAAACACTTCTAATAGTATGACCCTTGTTCAACTCAAAGCTCTTTATTCTTTTGTCAATTGCCAATCTGATCTAAGACTCCCTAGTATGGTCCAATTCCAACAACTTAGATAAATGGTAAGATTTTCTGATTTTGGCCAAAACCAACCGAATAGCATTAAAATGGGAACCCAAAAGAAAAAGAGACTTAACAACAGAGGTGTTAGTAGAATCAAGACCATTCCATAAGCCAAATAGGAAAACAAACTTATCATGGGAAGCCAGATGTGAGACTTTGACAATTCTTAACACCAAAAGTTCCAATTTGTGAAATCTGGAGGATGTCTTATTAAAGACACTGTCATAGTTCTTAAACCATTTCTTCTTAAAAACACTTTCTGTTGACAAGCACACTATTTGGTGAAGAGCATTTTACATCGAGTCCAAATCCGAACTTTTCCCAGTAGCACCAAACTCATCACAAAACATGGCAGCATTTGCAGCCATATCTTCTTTGAATTTGATTCACTTAACACTATTAGCATTCATAAAATTATATTTCCAACAATCCCTATTTGCCTGTTTATGCAAAAAGTTCAGTTGTACATCCAGCAAACCACCAAGACCCATAGATACAGAAACAGCCTTATGATCAGTATCAAAATAGTTATTGACAGCAGCCACACTACGATCTACTACTGCACCAATCAAATTAGATGAAATAAACATGTAATTAATTGTCTTAGTGACACCACAAGAGTTGCACCAAGTAGGTAACTTTACAGAAAAGCTCCCCCCCCCAAAGAGTTAACCAAACCCAAATCAAAGCATTTTTTGAGACTGGCACACTTCCGAGAACTATCCTCATTGAAATCACCACTAAGAATAATAAAAGAAGATTCATTAACAGCCTTCGCAATCAAGGAATTGATCTCGACAGCTTGGAAAAACCAAGCAGTCAAAGAAACACCAGCATAAAGCCCCAAGATAGAAACCAAAAATTTGTTCTTAAAGAGTAACTTAATGCAGAGAAGGCAGCCAAAAACCTCAGAAACCTTACTAACATGCTTAGCTAAAAAATTGTCCAAAACCATCATGACACCAGCTCCAGTATAATCAGAGACCAAACCAGAAGAGAAAACACGAATGCCATCAAACTTGCTAACCAACCAAGGACAAGTTTTATTCTTCAACTTTGTTTCCATGAGAATGGAAACCAAATTGCACAAATTTTTGTGCCAATGCACAATGTCTTCCTGTTTTGCAAAATTGTTTATACCTCGAACATTACATGTAGCTACCTTCCAAATGATGTTAGTTATTGAGAGAGAAGTGATCTAGAACCCAAACCAGCATTTTCCAACCTGGCTGAAAGGCCCATAACAGTTTTCGAAAGAATATCCAAAGTATCTTCCAATTTAGAAACTGCTGACGAATTGTAAACAACTGTTTTTACAACAGTTCCATTACTAGTGGCTGCACCCGAACCCTCACTTATCACTGTATCCACTCCTTAATTCTGTGATAAAGGGGTCACCAATAGCTGACATCTAGGGCCATGCTGGAAAACCATTGGTCCAAGTGCATTCAACCTCTTGGCCAGCTTATTAACCTGCTTAGCAAGGCTGACAAGACTGTGTTCAAGAGCAGCAAACCTATTATTCACATCCAAAGAAAATTGAGAGGGAGATACCATGGCCAACAGTGAACCACTACCAGAAGACGATAAAGCCATGCGAGAATTGAGACTTCCAGCAACTTGAGCCCAAGTTTTACCAGCAAAAGACATGGAATGAAAGATAAGAGCCAGCTTTTTTTTATAAATGCCAGCCAGACAAATCCGATCCTGATCGGAGAACACTCATTTCCCATGGACACCAGAATTTCTACCCAAAGAACAGTTGATTGTAATATGACCAAATTGTTTGCACTGAATGCAACTGGCCAAAGAAAGACCAGCCCACTGCAAACTCACACCCTTGAAAACAGAAACAAAACCAATAGCAGCCAACTTGAATGCCTTACTCTCAAAACAAATGACCGCACACTTATTATGAACATATAAACTAGGATTTCGGCCAATAAAGCATGTTTTCCCACCATAAGCTTCCACCAACTCAAAAAGATTATATGCAGTAATACCAACCAGAAGGGTGTACAACAAAGTGCGATAATGGTTCCTCAAAATCCATAGCTTCTTGTCACTAATGGCCAAAGCAACATGCACAGAATCCTTACTCATGAGAACTGATTATTTAGATGTGACCAAACATGCAGTTTCAGTAGACTCAAATTCTACCAAAGCCTTCTGCCAAAGCCCAATTAATTGCATCTTAATTGATATGATTTTGCCAAATTTGGAGAACACTGCCTCAATCATTGATTTGAGAAGATCTATTGGGATCTCCTTGATGATTATTTCCTGATCTGAACAGTTGTTGATTTTTTTGAGACCATCGTTCACAATTATTTTTTTATTGATCGCCATTTTCCTGGCCTTATTCAAACTAGACCCACTTGTGAAAGTTGACCAAATAATACCAGGAAATTTTAAGGAAGTTAAGGCTTCCCCAAAACCATCAATTCTGTAAAAAATTTTCTTAATTAAAATCAACTTATCACTATTGGTCTTTCCAGACACATTTGACAACTCTACATCCAAGACAAACAATTTAACTGGTTCAAAGACACAATGTTCTAAAACACATAAAATCACAGACGACAGCCAATTGGATCTAGCAAATTTAGCTCCAGGAAGCACCAATTTAGTATCATCATCACTCATGTCTGTGAAAGAAATTGCCTTTGGTGGCTGTTCCAAAATGAGAGTTCTTGTTTGTGTTTTCCTCGGAGTCATATCGTCTTCCATTTTATCAGTCTCAAAAGTGTTGGGATCCATGTAATTTGTCTCCTTAGCAATCGTGCTTTCCAAATTCTTAACATCTGACACCTTACTAACACCTGCTTTCTCACTATCCACTTTACTTCCCCAAGATCTCTGCAGCCCAACACCATTACCATATAGCATATCCACCAAAATCAGACCATTCGACAAGTCTATAATGCCACCAGAGATACCAGGCAACTTTGTTTTTTTGTATAAAAGACCATGTGAGTATACACTTTCAACATGCGCTTTAATTTTTTTACTGCCAGACCAGAACCCCAACTCAGCCGAACTCGAACTCGAAGCACCAGCAAAAGAGCCCACTGGATCCATAGGCACAAATAGAGGTACATTTGAAGAAATAACAAAAGAGATGAAGGGAAAAAAGGATAAGGAAGACTATCTCTTCGACAACTTCAAGCTTTTGTTGTGGACAAGGGATCAATAAAAAAAAGAGTTTTTAATTATCTAATATTATTTGTAAGTTTTTCAAAATAATATGTAGTTATTTTATTGTAAAAATTAACTTTTTTACAAAAAATTTGAACTATAAACTATTTAATAATATAAAAAAAAAATATAAAAATTATGTTAAAAAAATTGTTTTAGATCCAAGCTTAAAAATTATTAATTATTACTAAAATTAGTAACTAATTAATTTCAAAATATATTAATAAAAAATAATTAATTTTGAAATAATAATAATTAAGAAATTTATGTTTTTTTTAAAGTGAATTTTTAATTAAATAAATTTGTAAAAAAAATTATTTTAAGAAAAGTTATTTTTAATTACTATTATTATAGATAAACTTGATAAAATATGTTTATAATATTTAGTATTAATAATTTAATACTAAGAGTAGTTTACAAATCAAATAAAATTGTATTTAATTGTATTAAAAATTATTAATTTCTAAAAAATTTTTCTTGTTTAATATTCTATTTATTAAGTTTTTTTGTTATAAAATACACAGATATAATTTTTTTAATTATGTTGTCTTAGTTGTATTTTTTTTTAAGTTAATAAGCACAATTATTAAAGTTGGTTTTATATAATTATTTGTAAAAAGTTGTATTTAAGAATTAATATAAAAAGACTAAAAATTTTTGATAATATTAAGTATATTTATGCCAAAATTATTAAATTTATTAAGATTTTAGTTATTGGTAATTATAAAAAAGTTAACTGTTATATATTAAACTTATATTGAAATTAAAGTTATATAACTTATTGCCTAATAATATAAACTTGTTTAATGATTTAAAAAATTTTATGTCTTTTTTATTCAAAAATATGTTCAGTTTTTAAAAGTTCAGAAAAATATGTTATTTGCTTTCAAATTTGGAATAAAACACCTTTTTTTTTGTGGTTATAAGTACATAATATAGTCTTGTTTGGTTCAAAATACTATTGGCTTCAATAATATTTGAAAACCAATTAATAATAAAAATATCTATTTTGGTTATTATTATTATTATTATTATTAAAATTAAATTGATCTATGTTAAAACTGTGTTTTGGTTTTTTAGATTTTTTTTTGCTGTTGTTGCACTTTATAATATTTTTTTGGGTGTATTTTTTAATAACATCAAAAATGCTTTTGGAGTTTTTGGTAAAATCACTGGTATTAAATTGAAGCCTGCTGGGCTGTAACAAAACAGCATTGCTTATTTCAAATCATTTAATGCTGCTCTTGTTTACTAGTAAAAAAAAATAACGTTTAGATTCTTTTTATTCTCAATCAAAAGAAAGTTATTGTTTCCTGTAATGCATTTAAAACTGGTTTTAAAAATTTTAAAAAGACATTGTTTTGGTTAATAGTCATGCACAGTTAAAGAGAAGTAGGAACCTTTTACATTTAGTAACATAGCTCTTTCAGGCCGACATTTCCCAACCTTTAGCATGACATACCAAAACTAAATATTCACATTTACAATATTATAAAACTTCTTGTTTTTCGTTCATTTTCAACAGATATGAATTTACTATTCCTCTTACATAGTTAAAAGAAGGTAAAACATTGTTTTATATTGTCTAATAAAAGTGCCATGTTGTAGTTCATTTAATTGTGAAAAAGCACGAAAAAAATGTTATTTATTTTCGCGATTTTGAACCTGATAAGCATTACCAGTATTGTACAAATACGTCACGCGTAATGTTCTTAATTCTTGCTTTTTTGACGCTCTAACCTTGAACCCCTAGCTTTGGCAATCATGGATATTCAACCTAGAGTAACCTGTCTGTCTCGCTCTATTGATTTTTTGAAAAATCAGGACCCCTTTGAACAAGGAAAAAAGGCATTCCAAAACAATGATTTTAAAACAGCAGAAGCTTTTTTTACAAAGGTTCTTTAAGAGTTTATTGTACCTTTTTACGATAGGTCTTTTGAATATTTTTCCTTTATGTAGGCAACCAAAGAAAATCCTTCATTTACCTTATACGAGTTCCGTTGCTCAACTTATGAAAAACTAAATAAACCGGATTTAGCCTATCAAGACGCCATGAAAATGCTAGCTTTGAATGAAAAATGTGCAAAGGTCTTAATCAGAATTCAAATTGCAATTTAAATGCAAAACATTTTTGATATTCATTGTAATAGGGATATATTCGAGCGGGTCGAGCTCTGAAAAAATTAAATCAACACCAAAAAGCTCAAAAGATTTATAACACTGGAAAAGAAAAAGTATACAAAGATGATCCTCTCTACCAGGTATTTTTAAAATTCAAAATTTTTATCGAGACATTTTCTCATTTTTGGCCTTTTGAAATCGTGATAGATTCTGGAAAACAGTTGTGAAGTTAAAAAAGTTGCAGTTGAAAACATGAGAGTAGTAAAATCGGTAATATATTTGTATTTCACTTATATTCCAATTCTTTTTACCTTACACTTTTATACTGACACTTTTTTATTAATAGGAAATATTCGCCTCGCGGAATCGTGATTTCCTCAATTTACTTCCTACAGAAATAGTACATGAAATAGTAGGCAGATTGCCTTTAAAAAGCCTCTGTATGACCGCATCTGTCTCGAAAGCCTGGCGAAAATTTATTAATTCATCCCCGATTCTATGGCGCAACTTGGATTTTAATAGTAATCAGAGAGCTCATAAGATTACTGACCAAACTATACGCGTCTACGCTAAAAGGGGTGGCCGACACGTGCGTTCTTTCATCTGTATGGATGCGACTAGTATCACTGATACAGGATTGAAATATCTCGCGGAGGTACGATGCAATCGTATTCAACAACTAGAAATTACCCTCAACAACAAAATCTCTGGATCCCGTTTTACTATTTTCATCAAAACCGTCGGATCCCGTTTGACGACTATTAATTTGCTAGGGACTTTAGCTGACTCTCAAACTATTAGAGCAATTCTAGAAACTTGTATAAATTTGAAATCACTCAACCTTTCTTACTGTAAAAAAATTGGGGAGAAAGCTTTCAACCCAGAGCTTGTACGATCCAAAGCATGCAACTTAAATGAGCTTTGTCTGCGAGATTGTCCAGCTGCTAGCAAGGAAGCCCTTAGTTATTTTGCGATCCAGTTCCCTAAATTGGTAAAATTTGATTTACGGAATGATACAGATTTAACAATTACAGCTTTCGAGAGTCTGGGAAACTTTCCGGACCTGGAATGTATTCGAATGAATTCCCCAAAATCCGAAAGCAACATGGGGAGATCATTCGAAGAAATTTGTGTGTCTGTGGCAAGTGGATGTACCCAAGTACGTGAATTCGATATGAGATTTGGGTCTCTTTTGACAGATAATTGTATCCTAGCTTTGGTATCTCAATGGGGCGATCTTCAAGTATTGGATTTACAGGGCAATACTCAGCTCTCAGATGTGGCTATGCAGCATATCGGCAATAACTGTACAAAATTGAGAGTTCTCCGTATTGGCGTATGTCCCCAAGTGACAGATAGGGGTGTAATGTTAGTGGCGAGTCCAAATGGATGTAATTTGCTTGAAGGAATTGAGATTTCTCAAAATGGAAACATTACTAATGCATCACTGGAAGCGATAGCTGAGTACCTGCCCGGCATTATAGAAATCAATATCCGTTGTTGTTCCAAAATTAATGGAAGGGCCATTGTTAATCTGGTACTGAAACGAGGGACGAATTTGAAATACTTGGCAGTTGAAGGATGCGTGGATATCGCTAAAGACGCAATTTTATATGCTCGTAAAATAATTGAGAGCAGAGGAGGGAGAGTGAGTCATATTATGCGAGAAGGAAGTGGTAGGCGACTTTTTGCCTAAATTCATTATTAGGTTTCTATTAAAAGCTATAAAGATGAATATTCGGTGTATCATTCTACCCAAGTTATATGATTATGATTTATGAATTTCGAGACTATTGTTATCAAAAAAATATAAAAATTGTTACAGTTTACAGATGAAGCAACCAATAAACACACCCCCTTTGTTGCCTAGATGAATCATGGCTGCATTCACATTAAATTGAGAACGGCTGCCATTGTTTTATTATATAATACAATTCCAAATTCTTCATATAATCCAGATATTATACGGCATGGTTTGGATTTAACCCTTCGACTGGTTCACACAGAGTGCCATATCGATATGAATTTAATGGCCATGAACGACCATCGCCAAGCCTAATATAAATGAATGAAAAATGAGTTTAATACTTGTTTCAAGAAACCTTCCTGAAATCGAATTAATTTTTCCTCTTGATGATACTCACGAGTTTCCAACAGGAATGAACCAAAGATACCAAACTGGTCCCATAACTTGCATAAAATTGGCCCTAAAATGAGAGTTATTGAGATATGAAATAGACAAACAGAAATCAGATTTCAGTGAACAGAATGTTTCAATGACTTGAAAATGAACAATTTGTTATAAATTCTTTTCAAGATGATTGGAGGTCATTCAATTAAATTTGCACTATGAATACCCACCTCTTTCCTACATCAAACAAATTCAAATATTTACTCATGATCACTCCTTCTTCTTCTTTTACTTTAAAATTTTGTCGTTGTAAACTTTCAAGAGTTGTTTGATTGGAAAAAATAAGGCTTGTATGATAAGCTGCAAAACCAGAAAGGCATAAAGCAAAAATGGCTCCCACAAGAATCAGGAATGACCAATTTGTGTCGAGATCCAAGATTCCCTTGTTTTATTAATGAAGGAAAATACAAGTTAGACGCAAGGAGAGGATGAATGATAATCGTTTGATATCGTGACAAATACCTCATATGTGGAACCAGTAAATTGAAAGGTAGGTGGCATTGTGGCAAACATTAAAAAATATGAATATATTGTGGCCCACAATATAAAAAGATAAAAAAATTTTTGGTTTTGGTATCCTATACAATTATTAAGCCTGAAAAAGGGGAAGAAAACAAGATTTAATTAAAGATTGTGGAATAAAGATCAAATGTGATATTTCCTTTAAGTACATACCAAGGGCAGTGGCTATCATAAAAACCAAAGAAAAAGATCAATAATAATAATAATCAAAGATTTAATAAGATCCAAAAAGAAAATTAAAACTTACTGATCCATTTTTAGAATACATCTGTTTATTGTGGTGATGAGAAATTAGTTGGTACACAATATTACTCGAATCATGAGAATATTAATTGTACCAGCGTTATCTGACCTTTTGCAAATACGACAATGATGGGTCCGATCCGGTTTAAAATTCTGACATTTTTTGCAGAATCGCTTTTCACCATTTTGCTTTACTGTTATTGTGCCTAGAGGAATTGATGAGCCATCCGATGTAAGATTAAGATTAGGAGTATTCTGAATTTGACCAGCATCTATAGAGGCTTCATTATTCGAAGGAATTTCCAGTGAATGTGATTGATGTTGGGGGATGGGTATATAGGAAGAGGTTTGATGTCGTATATTAGATAGTTCCGGTGATGGCTAAAGTTCAAGAATCCGGACAAGATCATTTATGAACAATAGCATGGCCATTATTACTCGGTATTATATTTAATGAATTATATTATAAAATTTGAAATTAATTAATAATCTTTAGACATACATCAGAAGGGCTACCAGGGCTTGTAAAAACTGCTTTCAAATAACTCCACGCCGTTAATATAAATATTGGATGATAGAAGAGCAAGTAAATTATACCTGACCAAATTCATTGAAAGGGGACTTGATTAGAATTTCAAAAAGGAAAAGAATAAAAAAATAAAAAAATGGTAGAAAACCAACCTTGAATAGGTTTCACTGTTAATAAATATAGAACACATAAACGATATACAAAGGCATAATAAGACCAAGCTAACAATGCAATTACAAACACCACCGGAAAGAATGCCGCTATATTTATTGTCAAATTTATTATTTTCTTAAAAGTAGATAAATTATTCGAGATCTCGGAGTGTTTAACCATCGCGTAGGCCTTGAACTTTTTTGCTTTGAATTTGAAAAGTTAGATAACCTTATGCACTGAAATTTGTGGCGCAGTTCGGGATGGGAAAATACCGCTGGTGGCGTCACAGATAAAATATCATAAATGGCTTGGTCATTAAAAAAAAACAATTCGCCCGGTTTTGTAATTAACGCATGTATTTTTACCAACTTTGTAAATGCTAATGTTTGTTTTTTTTTACCTTTTTTATTTTCACTTGAAACAATAAAAATTTTAAAACCAAATAAAATGGTTTGATTTCATTATACATATAACAATTCCTATAAAAAAAATCAATTTTAATAAAGTAAATAAAAATTTATTAACTTTTTTTAATTTAATTTAAAATATTTGATTGAATATAGAACATGTATATTTAAATAACAGTGAGATCACACCATATGATTTTATATTAACTTTAAATTTAACATTTTTTATGTTTAATTATGTAATTTTGCTAATTTGTTAATTTGTTAATTTATTATTAATCTTGTTAATTATAATTTACATATTTTTTAATTAATTAATTTTTTAGTTTAATAATTTTTTTTATTTTAGTTATAAGATATTATAATATGAAAATATTACTATTTATTGCAAAAAAAAATTATTGTATTTAAATGGAAAATATTTTCGTATTTTTCTGTTGAAAAGTTTTATGCATAAAAAATAAAAATAAAAATAAAAATTGATGATAATGTCTTCATTAATCCATTAACCTTAAATTCATAAATTTAAAGAGTAGAAATTTAGCAATAACTTTGAAAAAAGGTTAATACGTTATGATTTGCAAATATTTGTAAGCTCGATTTTCGCTAAGAACTCAAACGCCAAGATAAACCGTTTCTTGGAACGTCATCCTGATAAATAATATCATCATTATTAAAGCAATCTTTTAAGGAGTTATTCTGAGGAGTAACGGATCATTGAAAAAAGCAAGGATGTAAACATAAAATTTTAACTTGCCACATAAAGTAACTTTTTTTACCATATTTTTTTTTCAAAATTTTCATTATTTTATTTGTTAAAAATTAAAAAATTTACATTATAATACATCTATAGGTTCTAAAACTATAAAGTCTCAATTCAATGGGCATAAAGCCAAAATTCAAAAAGGGAGAATATTTGATGCTTGATTCGCGAACACCCTTGAACCAAACTGTAGAGTTCCAACTCCACCTGGAAAATATGATACGACATACCTATTGATATAATATGACCGTTCAAGTCAACCATTACCGATTTTAAAAAAAAAATCATTGGGAAATTTTCAAAAATAGTTACCATATAAGAGCTAAAACTTGAATAATGCTGAATATAATCGTCAAAATATAGCTATGTAACTGGATTCAAAAGATATTAGATGAAATGCATTAACTTTGATCTGAAAATCGTACAGTTACATTTTAAAGAAACTTACTCCAACAGCGAAATATAAGGTTGCGATCATTGATCCTAAATATGCAAATGTAAAAGGTAAACGTTGCATAGAAAGAATATGCCTTAGGTGTGCCATAGGCCCATGAAGGAGCGCAAAACTAGTGCATAAAATAGAGATTAACTTTAAAGAAAAATTGTAAAATATTGAAAGTTATCAATCAATACCTTGTCAATACGAAAAGACTTCCCATTGTATACGTAACTGCAAACTTGCGTGGTTTGAGCGCTAGCAAAGGTATGGTGAGAAAAGCCTTTGGGAAAATTAAAATCAAATTAACCGATAAGTTGGGATATGAAAAAAGGAACAGAAGACACCTACAATTAGGAAGCAAAGAGCCGCTGCTAGTAAGCATACGCCAAATCCTGTAAGTCTCTAAAATTATTAAATACAATTATGAAAAGGAATTCCCAAGGACACCAAATGGAAAAACAATATATATAAATAGAAATGGACCTGCCACCGTGTCAACGTAAACCATTCATCTTCTTCCTGTGTGTTATTTAACGGATTGTACCCCTGTACCCTGTTACTTACACTCCCAAAAAAATTTGAAGTAGTATCGGTGAGCCGAGAAAAAGGAGTGGTATTTTTATTAGTGGGAAGGCTAATGTTGCCATTATTATTGTTGTTGTTGTTGTTGTTGGAGCCCCATCTGAAGGAACGTAGAGAATCACGAAAATGTTCTTCACTCGAAGAAGGCATTTGAATTAGAAAAAAGGATATTTAAATCGCTAAGTCTTTGACTGGCTCTTCAAAGAAGAATTTCAGGTGGGAGGGATTCGAGAAACAAATTTATTCAAGTCCTAAGATTTATATATTTGCCAACCTCGAGATCGTGGGAAATTTATTGAGAAATTTAGCCAACTTCTCTGTAAAGTTGATTGTAATACCGCGTAAGATATCACGTACAATCTTTCGGAGGGTTGGTCTGCTCGCCTAACTTTTACTTTTTAATAGGAGCTAAAAACAGATAATTTTGAATACATGTTGTAATACGATTTTTTTATTAATTTTGGCCGCCCGCCCGTTATGAGTAAAACCCCGCTCAAGCTTTCGGAGTTTCCCGCCCGTCCTGGTTATGGCCAAGCGGGACGCGCCATTAAAGTTAAAGCCAATTTTTTTGAGGTTCTTCAACTTCCTGGTGGGTTATTTCAGCCTCCAGCTATCTCACCTTTTTTCCTTTTTATGAAGAACCATACAAGTGTTTTCCTTTTTTTGCAACAATCTTTTAGATTCCAACGCATATCAATACGATATCGACATTTCTCCGGAAGTACCTCCTGCTTTAAACCGAAAAGTTTTCAAATTTTTTCAGGAAAGTGAACGTGGAGGAATTCTCGGTGGAGTTAAACCTGTTTATGATGGTAAATTTTCTACCTGAACTTTATTTTTACCCATTGATTTACTTCCCATGGCTTTTTTCTTCACTAGGTCGAAGGAACGTTTATACGATTAAACAGTTTCCCTTTGGTGACAATGTTTCCGCTCAAGTGAGTTGTAGAAAATTTTTTCATATTTATTATATATTAATTCATGATTTTGGATCATATTAGGTGACCTTGCCGGAAGATGATGGGGTCCAAGTTGTGAAGAGGCCCCCTCGCCACTTTAACCTAAAATTAAAAAAGGTAGCCGAAAAAAATATGGAGGAGGCAAATCGATTTGTCAAGGGGAAAAGTGCCTCGTCAAATAATATATTAACAGGTAATTTAAAATAAATTGATCGTGGTGCAATTCAATATGATTGTAAATAATAAACTTCCATACTTGTTTGATCTAGCAATAACCGCCTTGGATGTTTTAATAAATCAGGTCCCTGCATTAAATTTTACAAGCGTTGGACGTCGAGCATTTTACACTTCTGAAGGATCTGCTCCCCTTTATGGTGGCGCCGAAGTTTGGCAGGGATATTGGCAATCTTTGAGACCTGGTCAAGGTGTTGTTTGCATGGAAGTTAATTTCAATGTAGCCACTGTATTTCTTGGCAATTTAAACGTTTCTTTTATATTTATTAGGGCGGTTTTTTATAAATTTTGACACAAGTGCAACCGCCTTTCATGAGCCAGGTCCAAACCTTGAATTTATTCTTGATTCGCGAAATGAGAGGGCCAAATCCATGCTCAATCAATTTATTAAAACTTCTAGGAAATATTGCTGAGATTTTTGTCAAAATTCTTGGTTTTCGTCGAGTCGAAGAACTTCGTGGGCTTTCAGATAAAGACCGCATTAAGATTGAAAAGACACTGAAGCAACTGAAATTCCAGGTTGTTCATAGGGGGGAAAATTTTCGTCGTCGATTTAAAGTTAAAAGGTTATCAGAACGTCCAGCCTCAGAAATGACATTTAGTAAAGGCAAGTTAACCTTCCCCATCTCAACGAGATTATTGTCTTTTTTCTTGTCTAATCCCAATAATTAAAATCCTCCTTGATAGGTGAAGGTGAAAAACCAATCAATGTAACTCAGTATTTTCAACAGCAATACAATCGAAAACTTCAATACCCTTTTCTTCCCTGCGTTGTAACTCCAAATGAGACATTCTTTCCCGCTGAAGTTTGTTATCTCGAAAGGGTAGGAGAGCTGATGTATCATTGTGGTGAATTTTTTCGAAAATTAAAAAAATTAAAAAAATTGACAGGGACAGAGAATTACGCGTAAGCTTAGTGATAAACAAACTGCTGATATGATCAAATTTACATGTCAAGGTAAATCCATTTTGACCCTATATCCATATGTAAAATTCGGTTTGTTTTCCTTTCTTAAGATTAATCCATCTATTGGTAATCCAAGCTCCTCCAACACGTGCTGATAAAATTCAGAAAGGGATGGAGCTTTTAAAGTATGATGAAAATGAGTATTGTAAACAATGGGGCCTAAAAATTTCTCCTCGGATGGTTCATTTGGATGCGCGTATTCTTCCCCCGCCCAGGTTGGCTTACCATCCGGTAGAAGCATAATTCAGATATAACATTTTATTAATGTTTTAACAGTTAACTTGGGCCTAATCCTTTTCTTTAACCTAAATCCGAATAGTCTTGCAATGAGTCAAATTTTGCCCCACATGCTGGCTCCTGGCAACTGGGCCCTGGCAAGAAGGCAAAAATTTTTTATAAAAACCCTTAATTTATTTATTTTATTCTGGAAAGTTCTCGGATTGGAATCATATCATTATTGACACGCAATTTCAGATGCTACATGGCGCCTCATTACAAAGTTGGGCTGTGATCATATTCGCGAGTACTCACCAAATTCGAAAAGAAGTAGTTGAGGTCTTTATTCGAGAATTGATTAAAACTCTTGGAGAAAATGGTACTTACTATAATATTTTACCAAGTTTATTAAGACTCCTTTATTCCAATACAATAATTCACGTTATTAATACTCAAGATTCTTTCCTGTAACCTCCAAAATTTGAAGGCATGAACATTACAAATCCTCATCCCAAAATTCTTCACGCAAATCCGCAAGGGAATATTGAAAGTACAATACGACAAGCCTATCAGACAGCTGGAAATCAAACTCAACAAAAACCTCAACTGCTTTTATGCATCCTGCAAGCACGCTCTACTCTTTATGATGAAATTAAAAGGGTTGAAGATACTGTTCTGGGTGTACCAACTCAGGTTTATAATCTTTTCATTTCGTTTCTGTTTCAATATGACTAAAGGAGCGTCATGCATTGATACCGCCCACCTTGTACATTAATACTTCAGTGTGCCATGGGTAAAAAAATATTGCGGGCAAACAAACAATATTATGGAATGCTTGGTCTAAAAATAAATGTTAAGCTTCAGGGCAGCAACATGAGTCTACAACCAGGATATCTTCCCTTTCTTGAAAAGGCTCCGGTATTTGTTTTGCTTTCATTGAATGATTGTCTTGGATTATGAATTAACTCTGTCAAAATTACATACTGGGCTATCGAAATTTCCAGACAATTATCTTTGGTGCCGATGTCACACATCCTGGTCTAGGTAATTTTTATTAATGATCTTTGATTTCAAGTAAACATTTGAATATATCGCATTACTTTCTGTAGGTGATAATAGCCCTAGTATTGCGGCACTGGTCGGATCATATGATCCCAAAGCCACAAAGTACGCTACATCTATCCGGTTCCAAGCTTCGCGTATGGAAATAATATCTCCTCTTCAGGAAATGGTCCAAGAACTACTAAAAATCTTTTTCAAGGAAACGCGGAGAAAGCCCGCAAGGATTTTATTTTACCGCGATGGGGTGAGCGAAGGACAATTTGAGGAAGTCTTGAAATTTGAGGTCGAAGCGATTCGTAAGGCTTGCTTAGCATTAGAAGCATCCTATAAACCCACGATTACCTTTATAATCGTTCAAAAAAGACATCACGCTAGGTTAGAATGGTCAATCAATCATTCTTCAGATCGTTTGCGTCTTAAAGATTGTGAATTACACATGATGTATCTTCTGAAATCTAGATTTTTTCCTCTCGATCGTAAAGACTCGGATAAGTCACAAAATTGTTTACCAGGTGAGTGTATTCAGGTAACTCATAAAAATGAGCAATAAGGGGATTTACGAACTTCATTTTCTGAAAATGATAAAAAGGAACAATCGTCGAAAAAGTAATAACGCATCCGTTCGAATATGATTTCTGTAAGTTATATTTATCTTTCTTTGGGTTGAAAATTCTACCGTTTGACATCTCTATTCGATATTTTATAGATCTGCAGTCACACCCTGGCCTACAAGGAACTTCACGACCAACGCATTACCATGTGGTCATCGACGGTTTGCATGGATAAACTGGTTTTCCATTGAAATCCATGAAAATTTTCATTTTTAATCAATTTCTCTTTATCTAATGTTTCTAGAAAATAAATTTTCCCCCGACAATCTCCAAAGTTTAACATACAACTTGTGTTACTTGTACGCTCGATGCCCTCGTGCAGTATCGGTGGTGCCACCTGCCTATTACGCTCACTTGGCTGCTTTCCGTGCTCGGTAATTTAACTGATATGAAGTTTCTCTTAATCTTTGTAATATATACCCTCTAACCAATTAAATTAATTGCTAGATGTTGGCGTAAAGCTGTTGCCTTGCCAGAGAACAGTGGTAGTGTTGATATTGGAACAACTCCTGAAGATTACAACAGCCTAAAACCCGAATTGCAAAAAGTAATGTTTTACATTTAATCGATGAGAGGTGGAAACTTCAGTTTCTAGGCGAAACGATAAGATACAATAACTTTTTAGGCTTTTCACTTCTCCTTATCAAGCAATCATTCGTTTAAATTATTCTGATTTGTCTGATTTTTAAAAAGGTCTTCCAAAGTTCCAGTACTTGAATCCATCCTTTTTTTTTATATAGACTAAAATTTTGAATTTCGACCTGCAATCATTAATTTATAATTTAATTACACCGAAGAAAAACTTTGACTCATTTTATATTTCTACATTTTGACCAAGTGAGAATTCAAGCAGTATCTCATGGTTATTTTTACCGCAGAGGATAAAATCTTTGTGTTCACAATGCAATTACTTTTTTGATTCCTATGTAAGGGCAACTCAACGTGATTACATTTTTTTAAGTTTATATTTCTGTAGTATTTTGGGATTATACAAAGTATAATGTTTGACAAATTAGTTGATAAAAATGTTTATAATATTAAATATGATAAATAAAATTAGAGATAATTTTTTAAAATAGCTAAATTCAACAATTAATGTATTTTTGGTATTGTATTTTTGTTTTATCAACAAATTTTTACAATAAAAATTAATTCGTGTTCAATGTTATGTTTCAGATTAGATCTCTTAATTTCTTGGCCTTTTTAACAGCTGAATATGGAGTTGGAGAAACCTACAACACAAGAGCAAGTAAAAAGCAAGCTCACTAAAAGAGAACTAAAAGAGCTCACTCGACTTACACAGCTGGTTGTAAGAGAAGAAGAACAGGCTAATAATTATAAGCAAGTAACAACTCGCACAGAAATTTAAACAGGGTTTTGAAACAACTCATTCTTGAGTTTGTCCCTTATAGGGAAAAAGCCAGGGAGAATATAAAGTGGCCTTCAAAGGACTCGAGAGATGTTTATCGGTGACCTGTTTTTTTTTTGAATTTATATTCACTCTCCTATCAAACCAAAGATCCTCTTTGTTCAGCCAAAGATTTCTCAATAGTAGCCTTCCGGTGAAATACACACCATATGAATCACTTGCTTGTGCTAAGCCACTTTACGAGGAGAACATGAAATTAATGCAAATGCCTGCCATCAATGAAACTGCTTATATGTCTATCATAACTGGCCGAGAATCCTTTGAGCCACAGCTTGGCTATTTTTGTAATCCATCAGTATTTGCCCAAATTTTTGATGAACATTTATCCCAAGAAATTTGTGCGTTGGTTGATCAAGTTAATTCAGATTTTACAAAGAACATAAACTCCCGAACTGAATATAAGCCTATAGATGATGATTGGATGGATGGCATGCAAAAACATTATACAAAGCTCTTGACACAAAATTTTTTATGCGAATTGCTTGGAGCGATTGGGATCCTATTTAACAAAAAAAATAACTGGTTGATGAATAAAAACATCTCTTTCTCTTTGACATGATCTTTTTTCAAATTATCAGTTATTGAACTTCTTATTATTCAGTGGAATGCCGTCGAAATCAGAAACCAAACGAAAATTGGAGATGGATTTCACTTGGCGTAACGTTTTGGACGCTTCACTGCTTCTCCATTTGCCGCAAAGTGTTCATGAAGCGAGTTTCCAAAGAGTAGCCGAATTATACGACTGTTCAAAACAGCATATGGGTATATTATTGTATGATTTTTTGCATATCTTAAGTATAAAATAAACATTTAATATTTTATTTTGAAATTTATTTCAGGTCGGTCGTACATTTTACATGAACAACATCGAAGAGTCAATCAATTGCATTACATAGATGAGCTTTCCACCCAAAAAAGTGTCGCCCCGAAAATTCAGGAAGTTTCAGAAACAGAAAAAGGGCCTCCTGAAGAAATCCAAAAAGTAGACAAGTTGGGTAAAAGAGTTCGAGTGCAAAAAAAAGGACTTATCCGAGAAATAGACAAAATAAATGAACAACTAAGTAATGGATGTGAATAGTTCCCTGGAATTCACTAAGATATTTAAGTTGATCCTGTTAAAGACTTCGAATTAATTCAGGTTGGTCACGTTCTTTTTAAATGATCAGTCAACGCTTGTAACAGGTGTGGGATTGATGAAAATTATCAATAAATCCACGTATATACAAAGCGTAGAATAAAATTGGCATTATCATAAGCTTATTCCTTTATTGACACGCGAGGGAGGAATAGAATAACCTCTTGACACCACGAAGGAGACATCTATTGCCCAATTTGGGTGAAATATTGCGTTTCATAATCAACTTTCGTTATTTTATTTAGATCAAGTTGCAGTTGTCAGGTGGTGTGTCAGAAAGTTCCTTGATATCATTGGCTCTCAAAGATTTATTTTGCCATTTCAGCCACAAAAAGCCTTGATTCAGGAGATTAGAACTTCTCCGATAATCTCGGATATCGAATGTGATATAATTGATAGAGCATAAAAAATAATTGAATTCCTTCCATCTACACCAAAATTATTTTTTATTTGTAAATTTGAGTCAATCCTACATTTCCAAAGTGTGGAAAGAGCTTCTGACCTTAATATTAAAGTCTTTTGATTTCCTTTAAAGATTTGTGTGATAAATTACGCGACTGATTTCCCCCTCAAATCCTGTTTTTTGAAATGAGATTGTTAAAAACCTCTCATATACTACTGTCAATTTTGGGACTTTTCGCCTGTTCAACCATCCGAGTGGGGCAGGCAAACGAGAGCCCCCCTGATAGTGTAATTCCTCTTCGCACCCACTCTATATACATGCCTTATATAGGTTTGTCCTGAATTTTCTTTTCATTGACATGGAATTTTTATTAACCTTCGCTGTCATTTCTAGATCAAGATCTTCAAAATCGGTGGTTTGACTTTGGCGCTGATACTGTAATCAACACCAATAAATATATTCGTTTGACTCATGATCGGCCTTCTCAAACTGGTTGGTTATGGAGTCGATTGGTAAATTCATTTTTCACATGTATTTCGCCTATATATGATCTATCTATTAATTTAGACACTTGACTTTACAAATTCCCCAGCCACTAACTGCAACGAATTGGCAGGTGGAGATTGAATTTAAAATAGACGGTGCTAATCCAAATTTATTTGGCGATGGATTGGCAATCTGGTTTACCAAACAACGTGCAAATCCTGGTCCTGTTTTTGGCTTCCAGGATAATTTTGAAGGGCTTGGGATCATTATTGATACATATGCTAACTCCAGGCAGCATGTAAATACCTTTGCAAACTCTTTTTGATAAACATTTATGCCTTTATAATTTTCTAAATTTTCAAGAAATCTTTTATTTAGCACTCATTTCCATACATAATGGCAATGCTCGGAGATGGTAAAACCTCATATGATCATGATAATGATGGTAAATCTAATGAACTAGCCGGTTGCGAGGTAATATTAATAATTCATCATAAAAAACCAGACCTTTAAAGTTAACTTGATTCTTGTTTTAGGCTGATGTTCGGTCCAAAACTATTCCCACTAAAGCACGGATTACATATTACAAGGAGAATTATCTTGAGGTATTAAATCAGCTAAGCATTTTCCTTGGCTATTTGAAAGCTAAAATACCCTTTAATATTGATTACTTTAAACAGTTAAAGTTGCAATACAAGGCATGGGACCAATGGGAATCCTGCTTCACTCTCCCGAATGTAACCCTACCAAATATTGTATATCTTGGTTTTACCGCGCTAACGGGTGAAGTTAGTGGTAAGACTAATTACATTTGTATTTGATATTTTTTCATAATAAAATCTGAAATTTCTCATTTGCTTGGTAGATAACCATGATATAATCAGTGTTACCACCAATAATATAATTTCTTTACCAACAGGAAAACACACATACAAGGTAAGTGTCGAAAATTTTGTTTTTCATACTTGGTTTTATAAATTATAATTTTTCTATATTCTTGATAGGCTCCATTAAGGACTCAGGATACTGGGTCAGGATGGTCTGGGTTTATATTTTTTATCAAATTGGTCGCGATAGTACTTTTCCTTAGTGCTGCAGTAATGGTATATAGAATGTATCAGTCTCAAGCAAATAAACGCTTTTGAAAAAAAATTTCTCCTATTTACCCAGTAATGGATTTACGTCTTTAGGAATATTATCTATAACTTGTTACATAGTACTCTATTATTTATAGTCTAAAATATATGGATCAAAATACTTTAAAAGTTCGATATAAAAGAATAGAACTAAAACTAATTTTGAAATCTCTGAATTTTTGTTTTTATACCAAATATTTCATTGTCGCAAAATTTCTTACAAATCAGCACAATACCCATATTGAAGTGATTCTATTAAGTAATTATTCTGCAATTTTTCTAATTACGAAATTGGGCTTTTAAGAAAGCTGCAAGCCAATTAAATTCCAACTCCGATGTCTTGGGATAGCAACCTGAATACATGTTCAGTTTACAGTCTCCCAAAAGGATCATTCACCCTCGCTTTCATAATTAGCCAATAGACCAAACGATCCGCCAACCTGTGCTGGCGTGTCTCGGATCACTGTAAATTCCTCATCACTGGTATCGCCATCTGATTTATCCTTATAACAATATTCATTCTTAGTGACTGGCTTTTTTTCAGCATTTAATTTCTTTGTTTTCAGAGATTCTGCATCGATATCTTCACTGATTGTCAAATATTCCGCGTTTGAAAAAAAACCAGGAGGTTTAGTAGAAAGTAATATTCGTCCGTCGTTTGCCAGACGTAGTATAGCATTGGCTGCACGATAAACATCTGGGCGAGAAGATCTATTGGTGAAAAAGCGACGCTTGATAGCATAAGCTAGTAAAGAGAAAATCATAATTAGAAATTGAAGAACGGTATTGATAATTTGAACGATTTAATAATTTGAAACAGGAGTTGTCCATGCCTTCACAAATATCCCATGCTGACCATTGATAATCCTTTTCAGTCTCTGGAGGAGTAAGTCCTAAGATTATCTCCAAAGGGACTCTTTCCGCCTTTCGTTTATTGTCGGATGGTATGGAACGTTAATTATTAAGTAAATAAATCTCAAATGAGATCTTTATAAAATAATCAACAAACCAAATATTGAATGGTTGTATAAGGCTCCTGAACTTGTGCAATAGAATACATCCCAGATAAAATCTATGTGAAAGTAGTAAATATGAGCATTTAGATATATTATGAAGTGATATTCTGATAATCTGCAAACCTGCATGGGCTTTGGAAGTAAACTTGGAAATACTAATCCAGGAGAATCACACAAGCGGACATTTCCAGTAAGATGAATGGTTTGGAAATGCTTTGTGTGTCCTTAAATTGAAAGGATTTTCTCGATAAGAGTTTAAAGGTTAATAATTTGAAAGAACTTTTAGTAAATACCTGGAGTTTTTGATGCACTAACTACGGTTCTTCCCAGCATGCCATTAATGAGGCTACTTTTCCCCACATTTGGGTGGCCTATATATTCAAATAAATAAGTTAATTTTATTTTGAAAATTGACAATTTATTATAGGCACATACCCACAAGTCCAATAGTTACATAATCTTTGTGTGGTATCATCTCTGAAGGTTCGATGTCAAGCTTTAGTAATTCTAATTTTTAAGAAAATACGCCTGAATTAGAGCTATAAAGTAAACTAAATCATTTTAACCACAATGTGTTTGATCTATAACTTAGTTCATCAAGCTTGTCTTCCTGCGCGATTTTCGCTTCATCTGGCTCAATGTCTTCCTCAAAACTTTCTTCCCCACTATCTATCGCTTTCTCGTTATGATCATCCTCACTACTAGAATGTTCGACTACATCACTGTAATCTTCAGCTCGAGAATATTGTGATATCAGAGACTCCCAATCTACTTCTAACCCTTGTTTCACAAGCTTTATTTCTTTGCACGCATTAAGTAAATCTCTGATACCGACCGCACGTTGATATTTGTGATTAGGAGGCCTAGCTTTTTTCTGTAAAAAAGCTTTTCAAAAATAAAATCAAAAACTGTATAAAATGGTACGGCCAACTCGGGTTACTTTTAATCACCTGTAGATGTATCATCCTCTAACTTGTTATTTGTCGGAAAACAACTAAACTCTACGACATGTACGCCCGGAAATTCCCGTTCAAAATATCGAGACCAAGCATATCTAGTTTTCTTTGCCACCAAATCTATCTAAATTTGAATTGATTTTTTTATTTCAAATCGTGATAATAGTCAAAAATTTTTATTAATTCCATCGTGATTACCTTATTAAAGACAAGTACCATACTTCGCTTTAACTCTTTAACAACATAATTGTATAAAGAGGGAGGAAAATGCAATAACGGGTGGCGGATGTCGACGATAATAAAAATTATATCAGAGATCTCGAAGACGCGCCATCTTGATTTAGGAATGTGGAAGATAAGATCACGTCCAAAACTTGTGAAAATAATAAAGTCTGGATATTCAAAACTTACAATTGCCTCCAAACCTATAATGATTGAGAGATTAATGGAAAGAAGAGGGATCTGAAGATTAAAGAGACGTTTCATACCTCAATATTATGTTCAAAGAAGCTCAATTCTTCATTTCCCCATCTCTCGTATAAATCCTTCAGCCATTGCTGAAAATATCGTTCCTCGCTTATTACCAATTGCTCTCTGGTCATTTTGTAATTCCATGGAGGCCTTTTGGGAAATTCAATGATTACTGGGTACATATCTTGAGCAGATACTTCCAATTCCGACTTTAAATAAAAGTGTCCGAATTAATTTGTTCCTTTACATACGCAGGTCTTGCTATTTGAGAATTAACTCACTTTAGGAAGGCGAGTCAAGGGTTTCATACTGGCTAAACGATTTTTCTGAACCTCACGAGGTGTCAACTTCTTAAAAATTGAATATAGTCTTAAATATAAAATAAAATAATGATATGGGTTAAAGAATTGTATCGCAAAGTGGGAAATCTAAAAGAATTAATGACTTGGTATGATCCCGAGAGTCCACCGGATCTAAGGCATCAACGATTTTTCCTGATTCTTCATCTGAATTACGAGTCAACCCGCCTTGCTTTGTTGTTGTTAAGGATGATGATGATAAGTTTTCAGTTTTTAAAGGGTCCACACTTTCATCGAGATCTAAGAAGTATTGTAATTATTCCCAGGAAATGGGAAGAGTTTATTCATTTCTTAGAAATCAGGATTATTATCGCCTTTATTTAAATTTGATTCAATCATTCTGTAATATTCCACTTTTAAAAAATTCTAAACCAAACCGTCAGTAATTCGCCCAACGTTTTTGGTGCGTCTTTCTTGTAATTGCTTGCGCTTTTGTTTTCCACTGAAGGGTTTCTTTCGATGTTTGGCATTCATGACCGAAAAGGGAATCGATAATAAAGAACTTTAATCTATGAAAAGCCTTAATTGGCCCAAATAAACGATCATCAGGGTGGAATTATTTTGATCAATTGATTTTGTTTGCTAAATTTGACAAGTTTTCCTGTTAAGCAATTAACAATTCCCAGTAGCACCATCTTTAATTTTTATCCTTTTGAACCAATTAAGACTATATTTTTGGGTTTAAAAACTCTATGTGAATAACTCTAAAATTTTGTTGATAGTTATAATCACACATTTTGCTGACAATGGCCTTCGCTATATAACAAAACCAAAGAGCAAAATAGAAGAAAATTAGACAGATATTACAAGTCGTGGGTAAAATTACAATAAGGAATGTACGAAATGTGAAAAAAAGTAAAAGAGGGTCAAAGAAAATGTCCTTTTGATACGGGTTTAGGGACTAAATTCAAGATATCAAAAGCAAAAATATATAATTACAAGTAAAACGAGTGGACAGTAAAAATTGTATAACAAAGGATGAATATATAGTCAGCAAGAACGACAGGTGCAAAATGGGAATCCCAATGAAACCGGCGGATTTTACGTCTATGATTGATTAGTTTGTGGTTACCACATTGTCAGAGAGATTGACCAAAAGTTGGGCCAAGTAACGCTTGGTATGGGCATCATCTTTTAAAACTTGAGAAAATGTGGCGTCGCGAAGAGGTTCTGGTAAACATTGGCGTAAAGCCTCTCTAGCCCTATTAGTTGAAATCAATTTAATCAGCTTTGACAATAACTTATTCGATTCAATAATATAGAGTTATAAGTTACCTTGGATTTTCCGAAAGTCGAACATAACAACGTACAACGTGTTTTAACAGACGGACTGCTTGAGTCTCAACAAGTTGACTGACCATGTTGCTCAATACGGTCCCCACAGCGTAAAATCGCTCATAGGTTTGACAAATATAAGACAAACCTAATTCGTCCAAAAGTATTTTTTGGACAATAAATATGGCCACCGTTTTGGAGAGTTCACTCCCCGTTTCCATGATACGTAAACATAGTGGGATAATTTCGGTAGATAGGAGGAAATTGATAACTTCGGTATTGTCATTCTATAATAATTTATACAATTAAAATTAAATTTTTTATTTGCTTATTTTGCTTCCAGGAAATGTACCTTGACTAGAGCTCCAATTACACCGAGACTTGTTAGCCTTAGATATTCAAATGGCCTGGTTTTGCTCGTTGTATTGAGGAATGGGTACAGGAACAATGGAATGTGGGCTGAAAAATTGAAAATTTTCAGCCTACCAACCAATTACGATCATCAATTAACTAAGTAACGAAAATTACCATGAAGAAACAACCCTCTTGTTTCACCGTGGCTCGCGACGCATTGTAACAATGCTAAGGCATTACAAACTCGATTTGAAATATGAGCTGTCAACGCGGGTGGGGATAACATGGGATAAACCGATACAATCTCTTGAAGCAAGGCAGCCATGACTCCTAAAGTGTGGTTGATTGCAATTTGATTGAGATACCACGAAAAATAAATATTTCTCAGAACTAAAATCAGAACATACCGAAAGAGTGCCAAAGGATCAAAGCCAAGTCATCGTACTGTTCGCGCTTTTTGCTAAGCTCCAGCAGAGCTTGTTCACGATTTACAGGATTTGTGAGCTCGATGACAAGTGTATAAATTTTGTCTTCTTCAATGGACTGAGCATACTTTTGTTGTTGTTGTTGCTGTTGCTGCTGTTGCATACTAGGAAGACTGATTGGCCCTCCTGAAGGATTACCCCAAAGATCGCCCATTTGAAGTCCATGTATGTTTGCAGCTGACGCATGAAGATGATTAGATAAAGAGGCTGCACCCGGAAGGTTTAAAGGATTAGGCGTTGCTAAAGCTGAGGCGGCAGCCTGTTGCAATTGCAGATACTGTTGAAGTTGAGGATTATTGTGGTGTTGTGAAATAGAGTGCATGACTGTTTAAATTATTGAAAGTGGTCGTTATGTACTGGGAAATGTAGTTCCGGGAGCGTATTTTCAGTATGATATTCTAGTCAAAGGACTTCTTAAATTTTAATACAACGGCAAACCGTTTTACTGCGTTTTTTGCCAGATTTTTTTTTGTTTTGTTATAGCACTGTCTAGTCGCCAAAATTATATAATATCATCTAGGTGAATAACGTCACTGATCATCTGATCAATTCATATTTTTGTTTTATAACATTAACAATTTTTATTATATATTTTCTTAATAATTATATTTAATATAAATTTAAATTAATTGTAACCTAAGACAAAAAAACACAAATTTTAATAAAAAAACATATAAATTCTAATGATAATTAATTTTATTTTGTATTAAAATACAAATATTAAATATTAAAATAATATGTTTAAATAATATAAATATAAATATTATTAATTTGATTTTTTTATAATGTTCAATTAAGAAAAATTAAAATATTCAATTATTAACAAATAATAAAAAATATAATAATAATAAAACTAATTAATTAGATTTCTATAAATTTAACCAAATTTTTATTTAATTAAATACTCCAAAATTTTAATATTGTAAGTTTATAATATTTTTTTACTAATATATTAAAATATTTTATGTTATATAAATTAATAATAATAATATTTTTTATATTTATTTATTATACTTATTATTTTTAATATTTTTTAATATGTTTTTGTATTTTCAATAACTTATTTTTAAATTTATAATGTTTTAACAGTTTAAAAATAACAAATCAGATTGAAAATTTTTTGCCAGCGATTTCTTTTTATATATATATGTTACTTTATTATCTATTTTCGCATTCTAAGATTAGATTTTCACGGGAGCACAAGTCGCGTTCATTTCCATTCTGATTGTTTTGACGTCACGCGAATTCGTAAATTCGCGACATAAACATTATTAAAGAATGAAATAGATAAAAACGATTACTTTGCTTTTGGTGATTTTATTCTCAAGTTCCCACCCTTTCCTCGATTTTCTACTTTCGACTTAAATAACTAAGTATCTATAACCTAAATTTCCTACTTTAAAATGTCGCCTCCAAAACCGATAACGGCCGCTCCACGTAATTTTAAGCGATCAGCTCTAAGCGATGTCAGCAATATTCCCGTCATAAAGCCATTAAAGACGAAAACGAATTCGGTCACCGATGAAAACGCTGGTCCTTCTAAACAAACTTTAACAAAACCGGTGGCACCTATTACGCTTCGAGCTCCAATACAGAAAAATGCCATTGGTGTAACCGGTACTTTCGCAAGAAGAACGCTAAGGGAAACTGTAAATCATGGCGCTCTTGAAAACGAGATTACCGTTCGCGAAGAGAAAGTGGTTTTTACAAAAGTCGAAAAACAGACCACCACCCATGAAGTAAAAGTGGCCTTGCCAAAACCAGAAGTAAACAGACCTGTCTTTAGAAATGCAATGATTAGACAAGAACGAATAAAACAACCCTCTATAAGTACAACTTTGCTACCTAGTACATCCCATCTTGCCAAAAAACCAAAAGTATATGATTGGGATGATCTTGATGTGGATGACCACGATGATCCTTTAATGGTATCAGAATATGTAGTTGAGATATTCGAATATTTGAAAGGGCTTGAAGTGAGTATTAAATGGGGTTTGTTTGTCCACAATCAAAATAAAATGATTGTGAATATTAACTGCTTTTAAATACGTATCATAACATAGCTTGAAACGATGCCCAATCCTAATTATATGGAAACTCAAAAAGAATTAGCTTGGAAAATGCGTTCCATACTTGTAGATTGGTTGATTGAAGCGCATAACAGGTTTCGCCTCTTACCCGAAACACTTTTCTTAGCCGTTAATATCGTTGACCGCTTCCTTTCTGCACGTGTGGTCTCTTTGGTGAAATTACAATTGGTCGGCATTACCGCGATGTTCATCGCGTCAAAATACGAGGAAACTTTGGCACCTTCCATGAAAAATTTCATATACATGTCTGATGGGGGTTATACTGAGCAAGAAATTCTTAAAGCTGAGCGTTATATTCTCCAAACACTCGACTTTAAGTTGAGCTATCCATCACCTATGAATTTTCTCAGGCGAAGTTCCAAAGCGGATAATTATGAAATTCACGCCCGCACAGTCGCCAAATATCTTCTTGAGGTAACTTTGCTTGATCACCGATTCTTAGCTATTACTCCATCAAAAGCAGCAGCCTCGGCTCTCTACCTTGCTCGCCAGATGATTGGTAGTGGTGAATGGGTGAGTTAATTAAAAATGAAGAAAAGATTCGCTTCTTATTTAGGCAAATAATTCTCACTCGATAAATTTCTTCGATTCCTCATTAGCATGCAAACCTGGTCCACTATTCAAATTATACTGAAGAAGAACTTCGACCCTGCGTTGAATTGATCATTGATTATTTGAGAAAGCCCATGAAATACGATGCCCTTTATAAAAAATATGCAACCAAACGTTTCATGAAGGCTAGTATATTTGTGCAAGAGACGATCAACAAGTATAACAATCAACTCGAACGAAACTCTGGGCCTATTCAACGCTAGGATATTTGGTCGTGGGCGGAAAAATGTTGAACAACATTTATGAACTCAACAACTGCGTAGGCCTGGATACTTTGAAGATGGGACATGATTTTTGACATGATAAAACCTTAGTTGCAACTGGCTTTTTCAAAGATGGACAATGACAAAGCATATTTTTTATTCTTAAAAATACATACTAATTCCAGTTAGTAAAGTTTACCTTTACGTCTGTTATCCTAACACCCTTTAATCATATTCATAATATTTATCAAAACTTTCCACCTTCCAAACTTATGCTATAACAGTTAATCAACTTAGTCATGAAAGTTGAAGCCTTGAAGACTTCCATTATGCGAAATGGCCGATCTCTTCGTTTGAACTTTGGAATTTTATAGCCTCCCAAAATACGAGTAAACCTAATTAACGATATCTTTTGTGTTGTCGTAATTTCATCTTTAAATCTGCGAAAATCAAGATTTAACTCGATTTTGTATACGTTAGTATAATTTTAATCATAAAAACAATTAGCTTTTAAACCTATTGTAAACGTCACCATAATTATTATTTTTTATATTGAGTATTTTGTAGGATTGAAATATAAACATCCCATAATTTGAATTTGAAATTTGGGTATTTTCGTTTTAAAAAACTCGGGCAAAAATGGCAAAATCCTATCTAAAACACAGCACGAAACAATTTACACTTCTGGAATAATGGCATAAGCAACGAAGATTCCAATACGAACAATATATGACAACCCGAAGAAACTGGTACTTTAGACCGAAAAAAAGGGTCTGGTCAACATTTGGCAGCTGGAGGATACAATAAAAACAATACCTGACGAAATCTTTGCATGCGTGACTTTTCTAAAAAAGGTAAGCTTGTTTGCATGCCTCAATAAAACAATGATCTTAAGTATATAAGCTGTCTTTACTAAAATGTACATTATTTTTTAATATAATTATTATATAAAGATAATTTAAAGTGACTGGTCACGTGCAAAATTTTTATAGTTTCTAAAACTATTATTACTTTCAGTTAAATAAAACATCGTAAAAATACTTTTTTTAGCTATTTTTAAATCAAAACAGTTTTTACTTATTATTCAAATAAAAATTGAAAAAATTAATAAGTTTAAAATTAACTAATTAAATTTTAGCATTATAGATAACGTAATAATACCAAAAATACCAAAAATTCTAAAAATACCAAAAAAAATATTAAATTATTTTATATTATTAAAAAAATATATACAAATAACAATGGATAAAAAAAGAATAAATTTAAATAAAACACTCTGTTTTGAAAAATTAGTTTATTAGAGCCAAAAATTATAGAATTTTATTTAATTAATTATTAAAAAACATAATACATAATAATTTTAATTAAGTAAAAAAGTAATAATTATGTATTTAATATAATTTTTATTTATTATTTAAATAGATAAAATAATTAAGTTGAATAATTAAATAAAAAATATATATAAATAAAAATATACAAATACTTAGTATTTTAATAAGTTGTATTATTTTTTTTTATTACAAGTTTAATGAATGAAGTCCAACCACTATCTAATACATAAAACCAAACTAAGTGAAACCAATTAAACACAGCTCACGTACAGATTACATATGGCCAGTCACTCAGGCCAGACAAGACAACACTATATATCTATAGCAACAAAAGCATTACCACCTAAACCAGAGAAAAAATGACACAATTTGTGTCTATCAAACTTGACAGCAAAAGATTCTATAATACCAAGCATATGGATAACACCAGCCAACAATGTAGAAACTACATTATTGAACAAGCTAGAAACCACATCATTATCCCCAACCAAGCCAGCCTTTTCTATCTCCACTCTATGCTTGGTCCTAATAGTCTATATTTGAGTATGCTGCAGTTCCACCACAAATCTAATGAATTCCACTAGGGTCTGAGTAGCTTTTTTTCTTTCCTCAAAAACTGAAACAGCTTTGGCATATCAATCTTTCATTACAAAACCCTTGTACACTGCTGTATAAAGATCTACATCTAAAGAACATGACGAGAGCAAGAGCAAAATAGCAGACAGAGATGAACTCATAAGACCAGATATTGACATCCATTTTTCAGCAGCTTCAACCAAAATGTTCCCACAGAGACCAGAGTCATCAGAACAAGCAAAAACATGATCAGAGAACTCTACTTTGCCATACAGCAAACACAAAACACTAGAATAACTTCTGCTATACAACCTCTTTTTAACTACAACTGGCAGCTGCCTGTATACAACTTTCATTAAATACATATGTAAATTAGCTGACTTTCTACTGGTAAACCCAGAAAGCATGTGTAAATTAGAATGCCAAACTATTACAGTAGCATCCTAATCTATTTCCTTAATTATAGTATTTAGAACTATACCAAAACCTGGACCAGTCTCCCAACAAGCACAGCATATTGACCAGTATAAGTCCCAAGCAAAATGACAAACATTGTCAGATATGGTAGTCTTTTCAGCAACTAGAAATCTCTCCCAAATATTAACTGGCAAAAAAAAAGACAAGGAAATAGTCTCATTAGCCAGCGTGTTAGCTCTTATATTGCCCAACACATCTGAATGTCCTTTAACCTTCATCCACTTAATTAAAATATTTTTGTTTTTAAGGAGATTGACAATTTGCAATCTTTCGATCCAATATTGGTTACACAAGTCAAGTGTAGCTAAAAAAGCCTCGGAAATGTAGGCATCAATTGCAGATTAACTATTCAAGTATAAAACCACTAAGCAAGAAGATGGAACACACTCCAAAACCAACACCACAGCTTGCAGTTCAGCTAAAGTAGAGGACAAAAGTCCAGTGATCTTAACTCCAATGCTCACATTTGCAGCCAGAAAGTATGTAGCTGCTCTATCTATCATTTCAACAGAACCAACACATCTCAAGGACCCATTTGTATACATCTCAATACAATTAGATCATATCTCTAGCAGGCTATCACAAACTTCAGAAAACCTATCAGAATTTAAAACACTCAGCATATTATTCTCAGTAGCAGTAGCAGCTCTGACCCCCAAAGAAATATAATCATTCATAAAATCAGATATCAAAGAAAACCAGTAAGGCACAGAGCCCCTTGGGTCCAATCACTTCCAATGCCGAAATGTTTTCCAGTCCATCACTTTTCTTTTCTTGTTAAAAATTCTGTCACCAAAAGCAACACCAAAATGCTTCAATAAAAAAATGGATTTGTAATACAAAGACTAATCTAGAATGCCAAACATTGGGAAATTGCCAGATCCACGAAAGGCACAAGGTAAATTGTTTAACAAGAATAATTCATTCTCCAAAAAAATCTTCACCACCTTTGCCAAGAAATTGTTAACAAGACTAACATGCAACTTAATAGGAAATTGCAAAGGATTCAAAAGAGACCATCCCAGAACTTGCAAATCCAAAAATTTATAATCAAATAAATGTCTAAGAATACTGTAGTTATTAGAAAATGAAATCAGTGATGCCAGTTTTCTTTTAGACTGTACTTGCTTAAAAGGCTTTAATTCATATAAAGAAGGGTGATGCAAAACTTCACTGAGGAAGTCATGTGGTAAACCAGCTTTAACTCTAAGACCTTTTCTAACCATGATATCCCACTTACAATACACATCTAAAGTAATAAAACTGAACTGTACATGATAGCTAACAATGGGCTGCAAAACCACTGACACCAAATAACAGAATTGTTTATCTGTAATAGCTTTTTTTAACACTATATTAGAAAAAAACTTGACATTCTTATAGACTTGAGCCAAACTGAGCTTAGAGAGACCCTCAGTTGACAAGAAAATACCCAAGTATCGGTGTAACTTACCTTTTCTAGCAATTAAAATTGGCACTTTATTGATTAATAGCAAAGCATTCTTAACCTCTTGATTGATAGAAATTGCTACTATTGTTATAAGTGATTATTTGGGGTCTTAAATCAAATAACAAATCCATAACTTGGTGCTCAATATCTTGACAATGCTGGTAATACTGGTACGTTGGTTGTATCTAAAGGTTTTTTTTAGAGTTGAATCCTTTGTATAATGAACAGAAATTCAATGATGATGTAGTTGGTTGGTGAGTTGTGTTTCCAATTTTTGTCTTCAGCTTGGTGGCTGGTTTATTCTGACAGTCATGCTCTTCTGATAAGCTATCTATTAATATATATATAATTTTACTCTTATTTCTGGGTTTTTTACCAGGCTATCCATGATGTCAATTACTTAGTGCTTTAATCTCTTAATCAGTTAGTATACACCAATAAAATCAAGAAAAAAAATAAACAAAAATAAAAAAATGAGCCAAGGCAATATGCAAGTTAGTATCCGTCAATAGCCATGATCAAGAGCTATTGTTTCAGTGTGGTTAAGTATCACTTACAATCAACATGAAGTGTTGATAGTGGAGAGTAGATTGAAATGGTGAATAATTATTTATTAATATTTGTGAATGGAAAGTTGCTTAGATGAAATCTAAATTAAGAGGTCTCTAATGTCAGAATTCTGTTTTTTCTACTTCTAATATTACTACTATATATACATATTTGATGTTCTACGAGATTGCTCACATTTTCAAGCAATGTGCTATGATTTCTTGAGCAATGTGCACTAATTTTCTAATATTGCTTCACATTGCTGAGCAATGTGCTGTGTTTTCTGATATTGCTCTATATTGCTGAGCAATATGTCATAATTTCTGTCATTGCTCTCCATTGCTGAGCAATGTGCTCACATGCTAAATACTATTTGCTTATTGGTCTATTATTTTCTCTCTATCTGTTTTCTTTTTATGAGTAACACCGTCTTATCATTATTAATTGAGATATTATTGATCATAAAAAATTCACTTACAATATTCAAAATATACTGCATAGATGCCTGACTACTTCCAGCCCAAATCATATTATCAACAAAAGTACTTGCAGCCAAAAAGAAGGTTTTTTTTCCACTTGCTTCAATCCTGCCAGACTTTGCTACAAACCTAGAATCAATCCTATACCCATATAATTGCTTATGCCTTTTCACTTTACACAAAAGTGGATCATAAAATATTCTCTAAAGCAGTGGGAAAAAGACCTCTCCTTGATCTAACTCATTATGTACTCTATAACCATCCGAGAGCCCAAAATCAGTCATCACTCTGTTGAGCCAGTTTTCATGAATGTTACCAAAAAATTGGATGAAATGTCCACACATTTTGATGCAAAGCAAGCTTGCTCACAAATAATACCAGTCTACCGAATCATAAGCTTTGTGCATATCTTGTAGCACTAACCAAAGCTCTCTGTTTTTTTTTAGAGCATTTTCAACAACTGAGCCAATTGCAAAAATAGGAGACTGGATTGAAGTACCCTTCAACACTGAAAAATTGTTACCACAAAAAACATTAAACTTACTACAAGTCAAAGATATCTGATCAGATAGGATCTTAGATAGTATTTTATGTGCTGTCTCAACCAATGTGATAGGTTTAGTATTTGTCAGAATACCATTCCACTCATAAAGTTTCGGAATCATTGAAACCCATGCTTCCTTCTACAGATTAGGAACTGCACCCATACTCAAACACAAATTCAACAATTTCAAAAGACAGACCAAAATCTTTCCACCACAATGCTTCTAAAGTTCATTCAGTATTCCAGATAACTTGGCTGCTTTATTGTTCAGCAGATTATCAACAGCCAAAAACAATTCCTCCATATTAATATCAACCATTACACCAGAGAAAGCATCATCATTCACATAATTCAAAGGCATATATTGTCAAACCCAGAGGTCAAGTATTTCCGAAAGAACTGATTGCTTTCTTGTTTACTCTTCCATAATTTTGTCAATCTTGAGCTTCACTTTATTAGGCTCAACCACCAGCTCATTATCCACTATCAAGTGATCCAAAACCACTTTGCAAAATAGACGTTCCAGAATACTCTTTATCATTTTTTCTTTGTCAAAACAGAAATTTTCCATACAATAGTCAATTGTTTTCTTTATAGCAGTATCTTCAGCAATCTTAGACTCATAATACTTGGACTTACAATATCTTTTCTTTATTACTGACAAATGTTTAATCAATTCCATTGAGCTTACACTGTTCCAAATCATGCTATTAACCTTGGAAGCTTCGACTGCATTAACAACCAACCAAACCTTAATAAGGTGGTTGAAATTCAGGAGATTACCAGAGTTTTAATATTTCACAACCTTTGCAACAAGCAGCTCTAATTTAAAGAATTTGGAAGATTGTTTATTCCTCAAACAGTCATACTCACTATACTATATTCTAGAGAAAACTGTGTCAGCAGTCTGTACTATGGTCTTTTCCAACAATTTCCACATTGTATTTAAGTTACCATTGACTCTTGCCTCTTCAAACATGTCCAATCTAGCCAAAAACTTGGCAGAAGAGCAATTTTTAAAGCTTAACCATTGAACATTATCTGTATTCTTCAATTTAAACTTCCACCAGTCTCAGTTGGCTTGTCTACAAACACTAATAAGATGTGTATCCAGCAGCCCACCCAAACCAATTGAAACAAAAACTGACTTATGATCTGTATCAAAAAACTCAGACACACTATCGACAAAATGCGATGCCATAGCAGATGCCAAATTTTCACTAACTAGAATAAAATCAATCACTTTCTCAACATCTCTAGAATTGCTTCAAGTAGAAGCCTTGGCCAATGAGTGTCTATCAAAAGTATTAACCAGACCCAAACTTAAACAGAACTTGAAACTTGCACTTTTGCTAGACCCATTTTCATTAAAATCACCACCCAAAACCACAAAAAAGCTGGAATTGACCACCTTGGAAACCATAGAATTGATATCAGCAGCTTGACTAAACTGTGTGCTGATGAACACACCAGTATACAGACCCAAGATCATAACTGAAAGTTTGTTCTTGAATAAAAGACACACAGAAATTAAATGACCAGGAATCTCATCCACTTTTGAAACATGCCAAGCCAAAAAATTGTTCATAATTATGGCAACCTCAGCACCATGAAACCCAACATCCAAACCAGAAGTAAAAACCTGAAGTCCATCAAATTTATTCATGATCCAAGACCTAATGTCAGATCTCAATTTAGTCTCAGTAACAATTGAAATCATATTTCTTGAATCCTTATGCCAATGAACAATGTTTTCCTGTTTAGCTAAATTTTTTATACCCCTAATATTGCACGTAGCCACTCTCCAAATGAGCTCACTCATTGATGCAAAGAGTGCATCAAAGAACCTGAATTTATGCACAACAGATCTAACTTCTCCAAAATTGAGCCAATAAAAATCTCAAGAGCCATTATCTTGGATTCCAAACCACCAACTTTGGAAGTAAGAACCTTTGAACTGCTCAGACCTAAATCTGCCACCTTGTCTTCTAACACTGAAAAAGAGAGAGGAAAAAATGGCCACAGGACATTCAGAACCATATCAGTATCCTGTGATACCAATGTAGGAACAGGAGTGGCTGGAAGTACAACTTGAGTAATAAGCACCAGGAGCACAAGCTCTACACCATTAAATCTACGCATAATATCTGACACTTGATCAGCTAGCAACTCTAAAGAACATTCAAGTGAAGCTAGGTGATCATTGATTGAGGATTTACTTTGAACAACTGGCGTGTTTCTCTTAAAACCTGAAAAACCAGGAGGAGAAGAATCAGACCTAGCACTAGAGTTGAAATAGAGATTACCAAAAGGAGAAGTAAGTGAGACCACTTGTGTCCAAGATTTGCCATCAAAAGCAGCAGGTCTAGAAATAGGAACACTTTTTTTAGCATACAATTTTACTAGCTGAAGATAACAATCCTTTGAAGTAACTCTTTTAACAATTTTCAAAGATTTGGCAATGGACAGAGATGGTGCATCACACTCCAAAGCTGAATGGCCAAAAAGACCACATTTTTCACAGCAAACTAAGTCCAATCTAGCCCAAGATAATTTAACACCATTAAATATTGGCTCAGTATGATAAGCAGATTCCATTGCATTTTTAGATTCAAAGCCAACCACAACACAGCAAATTCTATTGCCGGAATCCAATGAACGATTTATAATACAAGTTTTTCCACCAATACCTTCCAAAAGAGTGCCCAAATCATGAGCAGTTGTTCCCACAGGCAAAGTAAACAACAAAGCCCTGAACCAGTTTCTAGATACACATGTATCGCAATCTCTCACAGTTATAGCCACTCACACAGAATCTTTCCCAATCAAAAAAGACCATTTAGCAGCTAAATGTTTAGCCTGACCTAGTTCAGCAAATTCCACCACTGCTTTTTGCCATAATCCAATAAGTTGAATTTTGATTGACTTAATTTTACCAAACTTGGCTAGTACAGCAATAATCATTTCCTTAGGCATATCCATGGGAATTTCTTTGATAACCACAGCCCAATTTGAATGAACTCCTTGTTTTTTAAGATTGCTGTTTACATTGATTTCTTTTTTTCTGGCCAATGATGCAGCTATTTCTATGCTCTTTTCTGAAGTAAAGATAGATCGAATAATTCTTTCAAATTTTGAGGGGATAGTGGCCCCCCCAAAACCATTGACTGTTGAAAAAAAATTTTTAATTAACTGAGTTTTCGTCATCACCAATTTTCTTTTCACAGCTAAGAGATTAATATCCAAAGTGAATAACTTTTTAACTGATACTTCCACAGGAGTCTTAATAATCTTTGGGTCAATTCACTTTTTTTCAAGGGAGATAAGCAAGTGAGGAGAGAGCACAACTTCATCATCATCTATATGAAAGTTAGAAGAGCCGAGTGGAGAACCAAAATCAGCACTAGTGTTGACTCACTTTGCCTTGAGTATAGTAGCAGCTGAGCCCAAAAGAGACCCACTATTTGTTTTAGACATGCTAATATCCTCATCCTCACCAGATAAACTTTCCACATTAGAATAAACACTATCATCAGATCCAGATTTGCTCAAGGATATATTCTTTTTATTACCAGAGTGTTTGACATTGCTAAAAACAACTTTCTTCTTCTGAAAAAAAGAGCCACCAGCAGAACCATGAAAAGTGCCCTTAAGAGTCTTTTTTTTAGATGTGGTGCTACTAGCAGTAGCTTCTATATCCACGAAAAATGAGTTATTATTAGGTAAAAAAATATTGGTATAGACTAAAAAACAAAAAAACTTCTTTTTACAGAAAATGCACTTTTTGAGGATTTTTGGAGATAAGAAAGAAAGAAGTTTTTTTAATTTTTTGTATTATTATGTTCTATTAATATTTATAAAAAATAAAAATTATAATAGTTAAATAAAACAGTCAATAGGAAATAAGCATAATAAAAAAGGAATTTTTGGAATTTTTTTTAAGAAATTTCAGAATTTTAGAATTTTAGAATTCTAAATTTTTTTAAGAAATTTTGTATAACAAGAATTATATATATAATAATATTATTAGAAGTAGAAAAAACCAGTTTTTGAAGACAAAAAGTTAGTGACAAGTTAATTATAAAATTTTTTTTTTTGAAAAATAGTTTTTTATATCTTGAAATAGAATTATATTTATATTAATAAAATACTTATTTATTATTTAATCTATGTTATTTTTATTATTGGATTAAAATTGTTATTTTTCAACTCTATTAACAATTTATGCTAATAATATTCTCTACTTAATTATATTAAACCAATAGCTCTTAATTATAGTTATTGATAAAATACTAATTTTTTTTTTTTTTTGGTATTATTATTATTTACTAATTAATTAAGATATTAAGCACTAAGATATTGATATTAAGAATAATCTGATAAAAATTCATAAAACAAAAACAAAAACTTAAAAATAGATTATCAAAAAGACATAATTGTTAGATTTAAACTGGTCTCTATGCTAAAAAAAAAATTAGAAAAATAACTATTAAGTAAATTTCTGTTCATTATACAAAAAACTCAATTTGAAAAATCTTTAAATCCGAAAATTTTTAGATAATATTAATTTAATTAACTATTGAATACCAAGTTACAGATTTGTTATTTATTCTAACACCTTAAATAATTACCTATAATATTTGGTATTTTTTGTGAAATATAATTCAACAGAGAACAAGCACTATTAACAACTATTCAAAAAAGTAACAGACCAAAAAACCATAAAAGAAAATTACTTAAAATTTTCAAAATCTTTATTGCAATATTACCAAACTTATCTAAAACTAACAAGTAATTATTGGTTAGCTAAATTAATCTTTAATTTTTACATTAATAAAAAATCATATACTATTTAGGAAGCCAAAAAGATTTAAAAGCTGTTATTAAAAATTTTTATAATCAAATTTTCTATCAAATTATAATTTTATCCCAATAATCATAGAAATAAAGTACAAAATTAAAAACTACTTCAAATAAAAGTTTTCTATTACTTTTATGAATAAAGAAAAAAAAATTACAAATTTTAACAAGAACTTCAAAAAAAATACAACTGTTTACTTAAAAAAAACCAAAAGTTATTTTGTCCATTAATTTATTATATTATTACATGTCTAAAAGCACCATTCAGATAATATCAACAGTTGTATTCATATTAAAAGCACTATTAATATAAGTACTATTTCAAAATAAACAAAAAAAAACCAAATTATTAGGAACTTACAATGATTATTTTGAAAAATTTAAGTTATAATCAACAATATTATTAGAATTTTAATTACTATTATCTTAACTTAATTTCGAATTTACTAGTAATTAGATAGATACTAAATTAAAAAAAAATAGTAATCAGAAAAATAATAATTAAAGCCTGATCTCAAATAATTCCAAAAATAAAACTTTAATTGTACAAACTTAAAAAAACCCAAACAATCTAAACTTTACTTTTATTATTCAACAAAATATATTTCCAATTATTTGAATTAATTTACTGCTAATTGCATTAATAATTATTTTTTATTAACAACAAATCAACTTACCTTTAGAACAAATAGCATATATACTAGTTGCCAAGCTTGAAAAGTTTATTAATAAAAAAAATAGTATTCAAGTCTGGTTAAATAATATTATAAAAGCCATTGTAGCCAATAGCTAAGATAAAATTAGAGATTTTTAAGTAATTTTATATTTTCTATAAAATATTATTAACTTGTAGTATTAAATTTTGTAAACAAACTTAATAACTTTAATGTATTCAAAACTGTATTTCTACAATATTTAAGTAATCATAACAGTATTAACTACTTATTAACCAGCTTTACCACTTTCAAATAAAATAACATTAAAATAATTACAATTTATTTAGAACACTTTTACAAAAATTTGCACCAAATTTAAGCAATTAATGTTAATTATTTTATAATATCTCAGATTTTAAATTAGTTTATTTATAGACTACACAGCAGTTTTCTGTAACAAGTATGCCTATTATATTCAAATATACTCTAAGATACAGTTATTTATATCAAAGATTTTAAATCAATCAAGCTTAAAACCAACCACATATAAGCTACAAATTTAGTAATAAACAAATTATTTGAATTAGATTTTAAATAAAAACAGTTTAGTAAAACAATTAACCAAAAAATAGAGAGATATTTAGCTAATAATTAAGCAATTTATCAGTTTTTTCAATATTACAACAATTAAAAAAACTTTAATTGGTTCTAAAATTAGTCACATTTATTATTATTATTAGCAAATCAACAATAATAGCAAGAAACACATATTTGCTATTATTGCCATAAAAAAAACATATTAAAACAGACTGCTATTTAAAAATAAATAGCTTATAATTAAAAAATCAATATAGAAACTCCAATTACTAATTTCAAATTCCAAATTATGTTAGTAGTTTATTAAAGTCACAACTATATTAATCTTATTATACACAAATAATACATTAGTTAATATATGCATCTTCAATATATTAAATGTTAACACTCATAATTTATTAAGCTTTACTGTTATAAGTAGTCTATTAACTTTACAAATTCAAACACCATCACAAAATCTAGCTTAAATACCAGCTAAAAACCAAAAACTAAAGATCACTTAACAAAACTGGAGACCAGTAATAATTATGTATTAATTAATTTTTAATACATTAAACCAACACTTAAAATTATGTCAGCAAAATTTGAGAAGTAAGTATATTCAAAACCCAAATTTTTAGAGCTATTTAAGTTTTTTGACCACTTTAAAAAACAATTCATCTAATAATTTAAAAATTCAGCAATTACTTACCAATAATATTTTATCAATTATAGTCATAGAAAACTAGTCATTTGCCACTATTTTTCTCTTTAAACTAGAAGATTCAAGAAAAACATCACTATTTAGTAAAGTTGTACTTAATATTAAACCAATTACTGTCATGTATATTAATATCAAAGTTAATAGTCATTTTATTAAGCTAATCCTTAATAGTAATTTAGCAAACAGTATTATCACATAATAATTTATAAACCAATTAGATTATTGAGTTGATTAAGCTGCCAGTACCAAAATTATCATTGTTAATAAAGTGACAAAGATTTTTATTGGTAAAATTAATAACTTTTTATTAGAAGTTAATGGCATTATTATGTCAATCAAAGTTTTGATAATAAAAATTATATAATACTAAGCTCTTGTTAATAATGACTAACTCTTTAAAACCAATACAGTTCTTGACTGCAATATCTAAGAGCTTTAACTCAATTATAATAATCAGCATATTTGGATTTTAAGTATTTGTAACTACTTCAAAACTATTACTAATATACAACTATTAATAGAGTTTAAAAAAAAACCTACTTAAGAAACCTATCAAATTTTATGAGCAAAAAAAAATTACAATAAGTTATTACTAATATTTATATAGAAAAAAAAAAACAAATATCAGATTATTACTACCATAAATAAATTAATTAATAGTTAATATGTTTTATACTTAATACTAAAACCAAGAAAACAACTACTTTATATTCTACTTAAATACAAAAATTATAACAAAAAGCTTTTATGAATAAAAATTTATATATAACCAGAAAAAAAATACAAAATATGTCTTTGTTATAACTGTAAAACTTGTTACCAAAAAACATTTTAGATGACCAAAACAACAGAAAAAATAAGACAATAAACTTTGTTTTACTTGCTAAAAAATTTTTTTAGATAAAAAAATATGGAACAATATTTTTGGTTGTGGAAAAACATGTAATAAATTGTATTAATACATAATTTTTATCAATAACTAGATAAATAAAGAAATGTTTATAAATACTATATAAAACAAAAATCTTTTATATTTAAATAGTTATCTATATAATAGAGACAAAATTTGAAGAATGATAACTGTTAAAGTTGAAGATATGTCTTTAAGCAAAATATTAAAAATTAAAAACAACTTATTAGAATCTATTGTTATTAGTAGAATTTTAGTTATTAATTAACATAAAATTACTTTTATAATTTTTATTAGTAATTAGCATATATTATTATTATTTTAATTATTGCTTATTAATTAACTAAATTATTAAATATTACTATTTAATTAATAATCTAATTGGTATAATATACAAATATAATAATTAGATCATATAATATACTAAACTTTATAACATTCAAAAATTTGCAAAATATTTTAATAGTTTACCAAAATTATTTATAGTTTGTAAAAATATTTGTAATTTGTTAAAATATATTTTTAGTTCATCAAAATTATAGCAAAAAAAAAGTTCAAGTTTATAAAATAGTATTAAAATAAGTTATATAAAAAAAGAGTTTTTTTTTTAAGAAAATGTATTTTATTTTATTTTATTTTAAAACTATCAATCAAAGTTAAAATTAAGTATCTTTCACATATTTTTACAAAAATAATAAAAATATCAAATACTTTGAAAAATTTTTAGATACTTCTGACAGTTTTCTACCATATATACAAAAATTTTACAGTTATTAATATATATTATAAGTTAAACTATTTCTATCTATTATCAAATTTCTTAAATTATATACACTTAAAATTTTTCAAATCTCAACTAATATTTTAAAATTAATTAGCTATCAATTTTAGTAATTTATTAGTAACTTCAAATTTAAACAAAAAACAATTTTCTTAACAAATTTTTTTTTATTTTTTTATTATAATTATTAAAGTAGTTTTCAAATAAGATTTCTGTAGAAAAATTGACTTTTATAACAAGCTTTCAAATTAACAATTCCTGAAAAAAAGTTGACTTTTATTACAAAATAACTATATAAATAATTAGCACAGAATTGGCTATTCTATTTATAAATCCAGTAGTTTAAATTATAAAAGATAATTTAAAGATAAATTTAGTTATCAAAAATTCACTAGCTTTCAATAATTATGAATTAACAACAAATCAACATTAACAATATTTAAAAAAAGAAACCAAAAACTTTTAGTAATATCATTTTTATTTCAAATTCAGATATTTTTATTAATATTATAAATAATCCAAAACAATTCCATAAATACTACCAAGACTTAATACTTACTAAAAAAAACAAAAGCAAAGACTAAAACAACTAAATACCAGACTTTGCAAATATTGTTTAACTTCAAATATTGTAATAATTGTGATCTCATTTATAATTTACCATCATAAATAATTTATTTAATTCTTAAAGAAAAAAAACCAATCAGCAGATATGCATAAAAATTGAAATTAAAAATCAATTGTGATTTAAATTTTGACAATAATAACAACAATGATTTCAATATTGTCCATAATGACAATAGTAATATTAATTCAAACTTTAATTTAAATTCCAAACAATATATTACACTTCCAGATCTTTTTATAAAGCAAGAACTTAAATAGTTCAACAATAATAACAAAAATATTATGTCAGAATATACACAGATTACCAATACAGAATTTGATCTTAAATACTCTAGTTTTTTACTAACAAAAACAATTTTAGAAAAAAAAATAATAAAGTTAATTTAAGATAAAGAATTAGAAGATTTTGAAAATTTAAAAAATTTTGACAGAGTTTAATATTAAAAAAAGAATAATATTATTCATAAAAAATAAAAATTATTATAGTTAAATAAAACAGCCAATAAAAAATAGATATAGCAAAAAAAATTTTAAAATTTCTTTTAAAGAATTTCAGAATTATGTATATATAGCAATAGTATTAAAAACAAAAAAAACCAGTTCTTAAAAACAAAAAGTTAGTAACAAGTTAGTTATAAAATATTAAAAGATAGTTTTCTATATCTTGAAATAGAATTATATTTATATTAATAAAATACTTATTTATTATCCAATTTATATTATTCTTTTTATTGAATTAAAATTGTTATTTCTTAACTCTATTAATAATTTATATTATTAATATTTTTTATTTAATTATATTAGATTAATAGTTTTTGATTATGGCTATTAATAAAATACTAATATTATGATTAAAAATCATAGTTTTTATTAGTTATTACATATATTAACCACTAAATATTACATAATTAGCCATTCTATTTTTAGATAATAATTATTAATCTAATTAATAATCTGACCATTAACCTGGTTATTGGCCATTTTTAATAATTATATATGTAATAAGTCTCTTAATTGTAGAAAAACATATAATAATTGATCAAGACTAAATAAAATAACAACTATTATCTTAATTCTTTTTTTATTATTTATTTATTTTTCTTACTTTTAAGTATTCAAACATTTTGGAATAAAAAATTACTTATTAGTATTTATCTAACCTTTTTTTAAATCATATAATTATAGCATTTGAAGATAATTGAATAAAATATGATTAAAAAATACATCTAATACCTAATATTAAATTTTAAAAGCACTAACATAAGACATAAAATTATATCAGTATATTATTATTTGTTAAAAGTATAAACTATTATTTTATCTTCAGATTTTTTGGTTATTTTTTAAAAAGAATAATAACTGAGATATTTTATAAAATTAATTATGTATATTGAATTAATATTTATTTAATTTGTTTCTTAAAGTTGAATTCTTTTTGATCTATTCTATTATCATACAATTCTGTTATTCCTTGCTATTCATTAGCTTGTTATTCTAATTAATAACATAAAAATAATACTCTCTATAAGATTGTTAAAATCTACTTTGTTTTTTATTATATAGGTGATTATTCATATTTGTCATAATTAAATTAGTTGATTTTTTTTGGTTGTATTGTTTTTAAAATTAGTAATTTGATTTTTTAAGTTGATAACTATACTTGTTTTATTTTTTACTTTTTTGATTTTTATTATTATTAATGCTTTGCTATTATAATATTTGGTTTTTATAAATTTTTAAATTTAGCTATTGTAAAAACTAGTACTTTACACAAATATTATATTTGATAGAAAACTTCTAAATATTGTTGCTGCTATAAATATTAAAGTTTAAATTATTTATTTGTTAATTACAAGTTGTTTATTAAGTCTGTTATTGATTTTAAGCTTTTTATCTTAATTTTTATTAACAAAAGATCTTATACTAAAGCTTCTGTTTTTTTTGTTGTTTTTTTAAGTATTCTTGTTATTAATTTTGTAATTCAATTTATATTAAATTTTTTAAAAGTTCAAATCTTAAATTTGATTGCTTTGATGAAATTTGTTATAGAGCTTATTGACTTTTTAATTATTTTGGTTATTAATTTTTTAGATAAAAATACATGTAAAAAACTTCAAATAAAGAAAAATTTGTTTTTTATAAAAAATACTGCTAATAACTTTGTTAATTTTTTAATTGATATTTCTAAGAATTTTAAATATTTTAAATCTAAAATAGAGTTTAGTTATATAAATTATAATAAAGTTTGACTATATAAATTATAATAAAGTTTTTGTTACTAAAATTTTTTCTTTAAATAAAAACACTATTAATTATATAATTATATTTTAATAAATATTAAATTTTAATATTAAGTATAGTATTAAAAAACAAAATTGTTTTTTAATAAATTTATTTTTAATAGTTAAAATTTAAATAATATTATTAAAAAATTTAGAAAACTGAATTTATTTTTAATTATTTCTGATTCAATTTAATTAGCTTAAACTAAGACTTATATTTGATCATAGATAAAAAATACATAAATTATGTTTAATTTGTATTATTTAGTTTAATATATGATGTTAGATTGTAATTAAGCTATACATTAAACTTAAAAAAATATATATATATATTATAAAATACATTAATAAAAGTTTAATTAAAAATATTAATTGAGTTAAAATAATTTAAAAAATAGTTTAAAATTTATTTAATTAATAAGTATATTGTTAACTTATATGTATATATTAATAAAACTTTGCACAAAAAAGTTCCAATTTTTATAAAAAAAAGTTATATAATTCTAAATATTCAAGTATATTTTATATTAAATATAGAAAAAAAAATTTTAATTATTTTTTTATTTATAGCTTTAATGCTAAAAAAAATTTATTGTTAAAAATATGTTAATGTCTAAATGATTCTAACCAAAGCTTTTATCAAAAAATTTTGCAAATATTGTATAATATTTGGTTTAAAGAATTAGTTAAATAACTGTTGCAAAAGATTTTGTTTTTAAAATTTTGGTTGGTAAAATTATTGAGAAAATTCGGCTTTGTTTGGCTTCTTAATTTCAAGTTATGAGCAAAAGTATAAAAAAAATAATTTAATTGTAAATAATAAATTTGTAATAAGTAATATTTTTGTGTTTACTTTAAAGATAATAGTGCACAGTAACAGTTTTGCCAGGAGTATCATGGTTAATTTAAGTTTTAAGAAGTGTATTGGTCTTATTTCTTAGTTTTTCTTTGCTGCTTTTGGTTTTGTCAATGACATTAATGTAGTTTTGATCAGCTCGAGTAGTGGTTGGCCACATTCGTTAATGCTATAAGTTTCAAAATTTTATTTTGTAATAACAATTTTTATTAGTAATTGAGAGTTTTAATGATTATAAAATAGGTTAAAGAAAACATTAAATTTGGACTTAAAACTTTTAGTAAATATATCTAATACATAAATTAGATTTTTTCAGATATACCAAACTAAAAATTTTTCAACATCATAAAATTCATGATAGGCAAACTTATGTGCAAACTTCAGATGGTAATTCTTGAGGTTTCTAGTCGTTCCTTGGTTGGGGTAAACCTTTGAGGAATTTATCTGCTTTACTTCGTGCAAATTTCAAATTGCTTATTTCTATGAAAAATAAACATATTTTAGTGTAGAAAAATATATCAACGCCAAACAGGGCAGTTTTGCGTTAATCAAAGTATCAACCAAACCAATGGTAATACAATGCGTGATGTTGGTCTTAAAATCCTTGGTTTTGTATTCCATATGAAATATTTATATAGTTACAATTTGATATCCTTACATACTTCTAGGAGGGGTTGGCGCAATGGTAGCGCGTCCGCCTCCAGAGCGGAAGGTTGGGTGTTCAAATCACTCACTCCTCATTCTTTTTGAATTTTAATATAATGGGTATGATCAGCGGAATTTTTATTTGACTTTGCTAATATAAGCTTTCCCAAGCTCTAAGGTAGGAAAAACAATAAAAGCTTTACTATTATTGGAAAAAAATCTGTCAATCCTTAAGTCCAATTTTTTTACCCGATTAAGGTCACAATTCCCAACCTCCCAGGTATGGCATTTTTTAATAATTACGAAAGGGATCATTATTGTTATTATTATTATTATTATTATTATTATTATTATCCTTGGCATTATTATTTTTATGAAGTTCCGGATTCTTTTTCTTTTCGAGCTTAAAAGAATCGGAAGGATCAGTTAAAGATGATAAAGGGATTTTTTGGGGCTTCTTTTTTTTCGATTTAATGGGTGATGAAGGGACGGAATTGTTATTTTCATCACTGTTGGCCTTTTCCTTTTTCTTTTCGAGCTTAGGAGAATCGGAAGAATCAGTTAAAGATGATAAAGGGATTTTTTGGGACTTCTTGTTTTTCGATTTAATCGGTGAAGGGACGGAGTTGGTCATCGACGTAATAGACACAGCCTCTTCATTATTTTTGTGAAGTTCGGCATTCTTTTTCTTTTCGAGTTTAGAGGGATCATTTGAAGAGGTTTTCTTGGACTTTCTTTTTTTCGATTTAGTAGGCGATGAAGAGACAGAGTTGGTCATTGACGTGAAATCCTCGATAATTTTTGGCTTATAATCTGACACGGAATTTATTTTATTTGTTGGCTGAACTCCCCATGATGCAGAGTTAGGTAAATCCTCGAGTTTAAGAAATGAGCGCGAATGATAAAGATCAAATGATTGCCGCTTTTTTGAGGATAGCTTAAAATTTTTTAAAGGTTGATTTATCAATTCCCGATATACCATTAAAAAAAGTACATTGACTTACCAAGATATCGTCGATTGGGGCATCTTTTCGAGATGAAGACTCGATAGAAATCCTGGTTTCTTTGACTTGTTTTAGAGCTGAATGCCCTTCAAGCCAAGGATTATCACTTCCCTCTCCAATTTCCTCATATCCACTACTTGGTCTAAAAGAAACGCCAGAATAACCGTCTGTTTTCAGAGAAGAATTATAAATATCATGACCTTTAGGTGGATTTAAACCGGCTCCATCAAAATTCAAAATAGAGCCCTGCGATACCTGTTATATTCACAGGACCCTCTTGATCCACGTTGGCTTGAAATTTATAGGTTCGTGCCTCATTTGAAAGTCTTCTATCTAGCAAATTGATTTGTTTTGTGGCTGCCGCTAAATCATCGTCATCACTACTGTCTGTTATTCTTCCTGCTGTTGATGAAATGCTACCTTGCCGCTGCCATACATCTGTCAATTCACTACGATATGAAGTGGATTTGTATGGACTACTAGGTTTTTCTTCGTTCTCTTGTTCGTCTTCATATTCAACCCCAACAAGATCTTCATCCACTGCAACCATTAAGTTTGGCGTAGAAGGTTCATCTCCCTCTTCATTAATGTCAACTTTAGCAGCAATTACTGGAAGGACAACCGATTGATCAGGAATTTCGTCAAAGAAATCATCTTGCAATTGACCAGCATGGAATTCATCAATTATAGCCACATCTGGAGTAACAACTGCTCTTGTGCTTCGATCAGATAAAGATGAAATAGTCAATTCCATGGATCTCTTGGGTGAAATTGACTGTGTTGATTCCTCTAAATATTCCCAGTGAAAATCATAATAGTCATTAAATGAGAACATTAAACCTTTTGATATGATGTAAAAATTATGAACCTATTGCTGTCTGTGAGGCCAAATATTCATTTTCTTTTACCCACAATTTTTTTAAGGTGTTTTTTTCTTGTTCCAATATTTCATTTCCCGATTCTAGAGCAAAGAGATTTTGAGTATTATTTATGAAACATTGTTCCTAATCAAAGCGCAGATTTACCTTGCGTAGGAGCTTCATTTTGTCGGTTTCGAATATTAATTGGAACTTGTTCACTGTCGTCCAAGAGGTCAAGAAAGTCAACTAATTCCTTGGTTTTAAATTCGAGTTGTTGACGCAGAATATCTCTCTATCAATATGAAAAATGTGATTATAAAATCTTTGTAATATCATACAAATATACAATTGCACTACCTGCAACTGTAAAAATGGAACGCCCAAGTATTTATATATGTATTCTAGACCAAACCCAGTGAGCATACTTGTCTCGACATAACGTATGGTGTTGGCCGAAGGATATTCTGTAACTCGTAATCTGTTGTATTCTGAAATGGCATGATATATCTGACTCGGCTCAATTGCGCGCTGTGCACTATTTAGTTATTGGGATTGAAAAAAATCTATTTTTACATCACATAAATATTTCTATTCAACCTTTCCATGCCTACCTAAGATCGCCAAAATTCCCCTAGATTTAATGAGTAGGATAAGGAAAAGTTTATACACTGCGTAAATATCTATATTTCAAAACTTTCAACTATTTAGATCTACAACATGACCTACCAGAAGCAAAACTGCCAGATGACCAGGAATGTGCTTAATTTCTTTGATAGCATATTCAAAAGTCCAAGTTTTTGTGAGATCGAACATTAAAATAACCCCATGAGTATTTCGATAAACATTTATATTAGCCGCATCGAGTGTCAATTGATCCGGCGGTGGAGTGGATGGTGAACCCACTGATGTTGGTGTTATAGGTTCTTTGAAAGTATGATTGTTCAGAAACCGAGATCTTGGAAAAATAAGTTTCCAGGAAAATTAATAGATGAATGCTTACGATTTTCAATTTTCAGCCCAATAGTACTAGGCGATGAAGGATTTCTTTTCGCCGTTTGCGTTAAATTCGTCCCTTTATCAACCACATCCCAAACTTCAACTTTAATCACATCATTTGTAAGTTTATAAGCCCATTGAATATTTGCAACCTGAATTTGAGGGGTAGTTATATATTCTTCTTGAAAGGCTCCCCCTTGGAGCCGTGTAACTTCAAGGAAGATGATTATAAATAAAAAAACTTTCATTGAACCAATTTTTTGTCCATGAAAAAACTTACATAGGGTAGTCTTTCCGGTCCTTATGTCACCACGTATTATTATTTTCACTGTAAGCAAAAATATGGTCCACCATTCTTTTTACTAAAAAATCTGAAATAAATAACCAAAAATTAAAGTTTATTTTACATACTATTGTATTTTACACCCTTATGAAAGTTGCCTGGCATGGGCTTGTGAGCGATGTGGGGACCATAACTCTCTGGAGCTGTGTAGGATTTGGTCTGTTCGTTCCCCTAAAGGCTTTTTTAACTTAGTAAAGAGACTTTTCTGTGACAAACAAAACGGCAGACTTACCATAATTTAAAAGAACGGGTCAAACAAGAGTGAAGATAATCGATTTTTTGCTCTCCATTAAAAGGTGGGGAAATTCTATATACTTGGGATCAACATTGGTTATAACACAATAATTATTTTAAAGTTATAAAAAACTCTTCTATAAATTATAAACTTACATATATTTTTTAACAATGTAAAATGTTCTGGAATTGAAACTTTATGTATTAATTTTTTATTCTTGAAAAAAAATATGTAATAAATAAATTGATGCAGTTTAAATAAAACACAAATTCTTAAATCTTTTCATTGGTTAACAATTATGCCCCTGAAATCTGAGGCATTGAAATCAAAATACTGGGAAATTTTAACTTCATCCAATTTCAATTGATAAAGCTTCCTTTGATCTTCAAATGTCACGACCAACGGAAGAACGTAACCAAGAAGCCACCGTTTACATTGGAAATCTTGATGAACGGTGCACCGAAGCGCTTATATGGGAATTGATGCTTCAGGCGGGGCCTGTAGGTTTGTGGTTGCCTTTTTTTAATTATGAAGTTTCTGTTTTTCTGCTTTGAGAGCTTTAGCACTTCTTAGACTTGGACAAGAGAATAAAAACGTCTTTTTGTTGAAGTAAAAATTTTCGAGTCTTCATGAAAAAATTCAAGCTGATTTTTCTTTTATATTGGCAATACTTTGTAGTCAACGTTCACTTACCAAAAGACCGTGTGACTCAAACACATCAGGGATACGGTTTTTGCGAGTACATGAGCGAAGATGATGCCGATTATGCGATAAAAATTATGAACCAAATCAAACTATATGGAAAACCCATTCGCGTTAATAAGGTTTTGTATTTCTGGTTACAAAGATCCCGAAAGAGTTTAATTTTCACCTTTCAACGAAGAGCTCCATTGATGGCATTTTATAAAACTGCACAGATCATTTATATTTCTATGTTGGAAATAGGCAACATCAGACAAAAAGAATTTGGATGTGGGAGCATCATTGTTTATTGGAAATTTAGATCCAGATGTCGATGAAAAAATGCTGTACGACACTTTTAGTGCTTTTGGCGTGATTGTACAGACCCCAAAGGTACGTAGAGGCACCCTCTTCATGATTCTTAGCTGATAAAATGATTCCATTATCATTTGTAGTAATAAAATATATTAATCGCAAGGGTAGATTGCACGTGATCCCGATACCGGAAACAGTAAAGGCTATGGTTTTATTTCTTACGATAATTTCGATTCATCCGATGCTGCGATTGATGCGATGAATGGACAATATCTAATGAACAAACCTATTACTGTTTCCTACGCGTTCAAGAAAGATGGGAAGGGAGAGCGACATGGCAGTGCTGCTGGTAACTATGATATGACTGAGCCGGATGGAAAAGAATTATTTTATTTACTTTGTGAATCTTGAAATTAGAAAGACTGTTGGCCGCTCAAGCTAAAAAGAATCAAAGCTTGCCGAATCGTCTGTTCGCAGATGTAAGGCCAAATATGGCTATGCCACCACCAATGATGGTGATGCGTCCACCAATTGCTGCACCAGTACCACAACCAATCACTGCCACTACGATTTCGCGACCTGTTATTCAAAACATGGTTCCTCCGAGCAATATTTATGCTGCATATCCTAGTGTGATCAATACGACAAACTCAGCACCCCCACCGCCACCCCCACGACCACCTTTTATGAACGGTAACAACGGTATGTATATACATATATTTATTTTATTTTTAATCATATTTTTACTTATTTCAAATCGAATTTTCAGCCCCATCATCCTTCAATCCTAGCTTATCCCCAACAGGAGTTAGACCACCTTTCACTAATTGAGTGTTCTATATCAATCTACAGAGTATATATTGCACTAGGGTTCTTTATGTTTCGATTCATTTTTCGTGCTTACTGTTAGTGTCGAAAATATTTCGGTTCAGAACCTATTTTTATTAGATATTACGATGAGGAAAAATAGAATTCTCAAGAACTAATGTCTTAATTTTTCACACAAACAAGATTCTAGGCTTAGTGCCGCATTCAAACATTTATTTGAATAAACCAACTGACGATTTCTTAATTCATTTTATATTTTAAGCTTTTGTTGCTGCTTGCTCTTCGACAAACGACACAGCTCGTGTCACATGACCATTAAAATCCATCTGGGAATCGAAAACGTCGCGGACGATCCCTTCTCTATCGATTAGAAAGGTTACACGACCAGGAATAATGCCAAAGGTTTTAGATACCTAATGTGGATGGTGCAAGATGTTGATCAAGTGTCTACGTTAATAAAACGCCTTAACATCAATATTAGGCCTTTTCATAAATGTTTTTGGCGGTACCTCAAAAGCCTTTTTCGCTTCACCCTTTACGTCTGCCAATAATGGGAACTGGAGTTTTTGAGCTGTAGCGAAACGTTTATGAGAATCGGAGGAGTCTGATGATATTCCCACTAGGGTTGCACCGGCGTCTTGGAAGACTTGATACGAGTCACGGAATGAACACGCCTTATTAAAGAAAAAGAAGTATGTTGAAAATCTTGAAAGTAATGAAAAGAATTTATAAGGGCAAGTACCTGTTTAGTACAGCCGTAGCTTTCGTCTTTCGGATAAAAGAACACAACTGCGGGACCCTGGCCTAAAAAAGACCCTAAGTCCACGGATTCACCGTCTTGGTTTTTTAGTGAAATATTCTTTGGTGCGGGCTTGTTCAAAAGTGAGTGTGGCATTTTTAAGTGGAAAGAAGAGTGAAATTGGGGAGTTGAACTTTTTATTGGTGAACAGTAGTAATATGAGCTATGGCTAAAGGTCAAAGATGTGGTAGTTGATCGTGGCACTTTTGAGATAAATCTTTGAAACATGGTGAAATTTCATTTTGGTAAACAGAATTTATAAGAGTGTAAAACCAAAGTCATAATGATGATATATTATGATGAAAGTCTTACATAATCATAATATTGACGTGGGAAAATTTAACATTTAATTTGAAATCTGATTTTTATTATCATTATTATTTTTAATTAATTTGTTTTTTAAATATTATATATATATTTAAATTATTATTTTATCACATTTAAAACAAATAGTAAAATGTTTGCAATTTTTATTTTTAAAGTAAAAACAGTTAAATAGTGTTTTTTTTAATTTTTTTATTATTAAACATTTTAATGAGTAAAATCCAACTACTATTTAACATTGTTATCATTGATTATTTGGGGTCTCAAAGCAAATAATAAACTCGTAACTTGGTGCTCAATTGATATACTGCTGTTAATTTCTGAAGGTTTTCGTAATTTGAAGGTTTTGGTTGAGTCCTTTGTATAATGAACAGAGATTCAATTGATAATTTTATCCATAGCTTTCTGAAACTACAGTTTCGTCAATTTCTTTCTCAACGTGATGGCCAGTAATCTTCTTGGTAAGCTATTCTCAAATCTGAGTGTCTACCCTTATTTCTGGGTCTTTTATTAATGCTATATCCTGATGTTAGTATCTCTGCATGTAAATCCTTTTAATTAAGTTAACAAACAACAAAGAAAATAAAGCAAGAAAAAAAATAAAGAAAATAAGAAAAATAAGCCAAGACAATTTGCATGTTAGTATCCTATCAATAGTCATAATCAAGAGCTATTGTTCCAGTATGATTAAGTATCAATTACTATCAACATAAAGTGTTGATAGTGGAGAGTGGATTAAGATAGTGAATAATTATTTATTGATATTTGTGATGTGGAAGGTTGCTTAGATCAAATCTAAACTAAAAGATCTGTTTTTTTTTTTTCTAATGCTACCACTATATATACATAATTAATGTTCTATGAGATTGCTCATATTCCTGAGCAATGTGTTATAATTTCTTGAACAATGCTCACATTGCTAAGCAATGTGTTTTAATTTTCTAATATTGCTCTATATTGCTGAGCAATGTGCTGTAATTTTCTGATATTGCTCCATATTGCTGAATAATGTGCTGTGATTTCTGACATTGTTTCATATTGCTGAGCAATATGCTCACGTGTTAACTATTACTCTCTTATTGGTCTACTATTTTCTATATCTGTTTTTCTTTTAATATTGAGCTCTGTTAAAATCCTCATTTTGAGTTATGTCGAATATTTCTTTCTCAAGTAGTGTCTGTTCTATCCTACTTTTTATTTCTTCAATTTGTGAGTTGTTCATTTTTTCTTATTGGTTAATAGTTATTGTTTTCATATTAGAGTGTAACAATACTTCTGGGTAGTTTTGAAATATAGTGTGTAGTCAATAAATGGTCTTAACATATAGTGTTATATTTGTTTTCTTTCCAATAATGTCTTCAATGTTCTGAATTATCTCTTAATTAAAGATTTTTTTGGATTTGTCAAGATATAACTTCTGTATATCTACTTTTTATCCCAATTAATAGTAGCAGTATAGTATTGGAAATTGGTCTATTCATTGGTTCTAATTTTTTTTAGTCAATTCTTCTGTTGGAACCATGATTGTTATCTTTTCAAAAGTGTTCTTTACTTTTTCTATTATTTTATCTGACCAGTTTATTGATTGTTTCTGTGGTCGCTGATATAGTGTACTTTTTTCTTTTTGTTTGGTGTTTTGATAACAAATTGTTTGGTTGTTGATGATAATTTCCATGTTTACTTGCTGTTGACTTAAAGCCTGAAACAATTGTTAAGCTAAAATGTGAATATAGTTTAGTATTTCCATTTTTTTTTGTTGCTTTTGTCATGTATACTGTGTCTTTATATAATCTTTTGGTTGTTCAATTTGACATGTTTGGTTTAATGATTATAATTGGTTTTAAATCTTATAAAATCTTATCTGGTTGAACTAATGTTCTCTGTACTCTTAATTGTAGAATATTATTAGTGGATGATGACACTATATGATAATATGGTTTTAGTCAATCACCATGTGCTGCTTTGGCTAAGATTTTGTTGTTCCATCTTAATTTAAAAGCTTTATTTCCTAAAATTTCTTCTATGTAAAATGGTTTGTCTCATTTGGGGTCAAATTTTCTATTCCATTGTTTTTTCACTTTAGTATGATGTAAAAGTACTTTGTCTTCAATCCTGAATTTAACTGGTTTATCTGATAGTTGGTTATTATGTCTTTTTTTTGTTTCTCTTATGACTTTTGGATACTATCAGCTGCTTTTTGCCATTTGTTTTTCAGTATCTCCATTAAGTCATATGTTTTTCTCAACAATGTTCTTTGAAAATTCTTTTCTGTTATTGGTTCTGTTGAATATATTCTGACTTCTATCTTAACTGGTAATGTTGCTGTTTTACCATATACTAATTCAAATAGTGTTGTTTGTGTAGTGTCTTACTTCATTGTCCAGTAAGTGAATAATACTAATGGTATGAACAAATCCCATTTATCCTGGTTTTCTTGGCTGATCTTGGCTATTGTTTTACACAGTGTTCTGTTAAATCTTTCAACTAACTCATTTGTTTGTGAATGGTATGGTAATAATAATAGTCTTTTTATCCCAAATCTCTGACTTAATTCTGCCAATATTCTATTTACAAGTTCTTTGATCTGATAGTAGTTCTTTTGGACATTTGTGTCAACAGATCAAATCTTAATGAATGAATTCAGCAACAAATTTTGCATCTGCTTTTTGAATGGCTTTTGCTTCTGGCCATTTAGTAAGATAATCCATGGTTATTGCAATATATTTGTTGCCTCTGCTGGTGATTGTTAATGGTCTGATTAAGTTAATTCCGATATGATTAAATGGTTGTTCTATTTTGATTGGTCTCAATGGTTCACTGGGTTTTGTTCTACCTTTTCTTTGACAAGCATCACAATTTTGAATATATTAGATAATATCTGGATACATTAATGGCCAATAGTATTTTTTTTTGGTTTTTTCTATTGTTGCTTCTTTATGAAAATGTCCTGCTGTTGGATTTGAGTATATGTTGAATAATATTGTCTCTTTTTTTGGTTCTGTAATTACTCTGGTTGGTTGATCTAGATTTCTTTTGTTCTTCTAGTAGAGTATATTTTGATGGTTGATAAAATATTTTGATAGTTGTTTTATGTTGTTTTGTTCTTTCTGAGATAATTTTTTCTTGAACAATTGGGTATTTATATAATGTTGGAGTTGTTGGTATTTTTGTATATTCATCTTTTGTTATATTTTTGGGTTGAAATGTTTTTAAATTTGTTTCATTCACAACAGACTGTTAGCATTTCCGTTTTCTTTTTCTTTTTTGTAATGTACTATATAATTAAATAGTAAAAGCTCTATTTTCCATCTGGCATGACAATCATTTCCAAATTTTTGCTTCTGGATTGAAATCAATTCTTTGTGATCAGTATATACATCAAACTTTTGACTCAAGTATTTTTTTCATTTGATGACAGCCTAATAGATTGCTAAGTGTTTCAATGCTGGAGTTCCATAGTTTTTTTCAGCTGAACTTAAGCTGTGGCTAGCATATGCTACTGGGTGTTTTCATCTATCTGGTCTTTTTTGAGATAGTACTGCTCTTAATGCTTGACTTAATGTGTCTGTTGTAATTATGGATGGTTTACTATAATCTGGATAGATCAATACTAAGGCTTGAATAAACTTTCTTCTTAATGTATCAAAAACTTTTTGCTGGGTTTCTGTCCATTTATATTTCGTGTTCTTTGTTTGTAGTTGATATAGTAGTTGAGCTATTTTGAAAAAGTATTTGATAAAGCAATGGTAGTAATTAGCAAATTTTAAGAATATTCTTAATTTTGTGAGATTATTTGGTACTGGAAAGTTTTTAACAATCTTAATCTTATCTGAATTTGTTTTAATACTATCTTTGCTCATAATATGTCCCAAAAACTTGAGTTCTGTTTTACCAAAAAAGTATTTGTTTGCATTTAATTTTAATACTGCTTATCTGAATCTTTCAAATACTTGTTGGAGATAATGCAGATGATCATCAAATGTTTTTAAAAACACATTGATGTTGTCCAGATATACAATTACTGATTTCCATAGTAGTTCCATATAAACAATTTCCATAAGCCATTAAAATATGACTGGAGCATTCATCAAGCCAAATGGCATTACTTCAAATTCGAAATTTCTTTTTTAAGTTGTAAAAGCTGTTTTTTTCTTGTCTTTTGGTTTCATGACTACTTGCCAGTAACCACTATCTAAGTTTAAAGTCAAGAACCATTTCTTTCTTTCAAAAATATTGAACAGCTCTTGGATCTTTGGTGTTAGGTAACTATCTTCTTTTGTTATTCTATTCAGTTTCTGGTAATTCACACAAAAGTGGATTTTTCCATTTTTCTTATGAACTAGTACTACTGGTGATAATTATAGGCTCATTGATGGCTAAATTAGCCCATTGTCAAGCATCCAATTGATTTCTTGACAAATGATCTCATAGCTGGCTGGTGGTACTCTGTATGCTCTTTGTTTGATTAGCATTGCATTTCCAGTCTTGATCTAATGCTGGATTATGTTAGTTCTGCCAAATTCATTTTTGCTGGCAAAAATGTTATTAAAGTTGTTGAGTAACATCTTGAGTTGTATCCATTGAAGTGGGTCTAAGTTTCCCAAGTTCATTTGTTCCAACTGTTCTGGCTGGAGCAAATAGTATTTTTCTCATCTGTATATTGTTTAAGATATAATATCTACATATCCATACAGTTGTGGAAAATCTGAAATGGTGTTTGGTAATTGGTCTTTAATTTCAATAGTTAGATATCCAATAGTGGTTTCTTCTAATATCTCGATGATATCTCCTGTGTTGTTGTAAATGGGAATTTTGATGTGACTGTAATTCTTGGCTGGTATGTATAGATTGACTAATCCAATTTTTCCTGATTTACAAATTGTTGCTTCTGCTTTAAAAATCTGTACTTGATTCTTTATTTTTCACTATGTACTGGTTATATAGTGGAATAGAAATTGATTGGTGGGTAGAGATAATTTTTTTCTTGTCAACAATTTCTTCTTCTGCCATATTAACTGGTACATCTATTCTACCTGTGAATCCAAAACCCTATATCCCTCTAACTGTAATCCCTAATTTTTTCTTGTTTCCCACTGATATTAATTGAGCTATTTTAACCAGAGACAAGAATATTGTCTGTGCTATCTTTTTGTTTGGCTCTATAATGTAGGCTTTTTCTAAGTTATTTTGTAGTATTGTAATGATATTTTCTACATATCCTGTGTCAATTATTCTTCCTCTGATGTTAATTCTTTTTTTTGCCAAACTATTCTTAGATACTAATTGAACCATTGTTGTTGCTAAGATTTCTAATGCTATTTTGAGATCAATATATGTGCACAAATGTGGTTCCAATTTAATGACATCTTTTTCTGGATATCTCAAATCAAACCCAGTGTTACAAGTAATTTTTTGGGGTCTTAAATCAAATAACAAACTCATAACTTGGTGCTAAAAGTTATTCACATTGATGTTAATAATCTAAAGATTTTATATCTGAAGATTTCGGTTTGAGTTCTTTGTATAATGGACAGAGATTCAATAGTTGTTTTATCCATAGCTTCCCAGAATCACAATTCTGTCAATTCTTCTCTTGGCGTGATGGCCAACAATCCTCTGGTAAGTATTCTGTATCTTCTGTACATGTTTTACCCTCTCACAGAGGTTTTTTACTAGACAATCCTTGATGTTAATAATCTAGCGCTTTATTCAACTAATTAGTGCACAACAATGAAACCAAAATAAAAATAAAGAAAAGAAATAAAAGAAATAATGAATAAGCCAAGGTGGTTTTGCAAATTAGTATCCTGTTAATAGCCATGATCAAGAGCTATTGTTCCAGTATGTTTAAGTATCAATTACTATCAACATGAAGTATTAATAGTGGAATTAGGTTTGAAATACCAAATAGTTATTTATTGTGTTTGGAAGGTTGTCTAAATGAAATTTAAACTGGGAGGTCTGTCTTTTCAGCTTCTCATACTACTGCTATATATACATAATTGAGATTTCTTGATTTCTCAATTTTTCACAACAGGAATTCTGCAATTTCTTTGAGAGAATCCTGGAATTCTGGAATCCTGCAATTCCTCGTGAGAATTCTGTAATTCCTGGAATCCTGCAATTCCTGAAAGGAATCCTGGAATTCCACATTTACTATGTTTACTTCTGATTGGCTAATAACTATGCTAATATATATTCTCTATAATTCTATGAGTAACACTAGCATCAGTATTATGCACTCATTCTGGCATAATATCTTTGTTATTATTATTGAACTATTTCAGTTTCTGCTCTTTAGTGAGGTCAAGAAGTACAATATATTGCTTGGAGTTTAAATCTGAGTCTGAATCATTGTTATCTTTATTGTTATATTGAGTGGAGCTGGAATCATTGTTTTCATCATTATTGTTGTTGAAATTTGAATTAGGATTGAAAATTGATTCCAATTTTGATGTGCAGCTGCCAATTGGTTCTTCCTCTTCTGGGATCATATAGATCATGCATAGTAGTGGATTGTAAATGAGATCACACTTATTACAATACTAAAAGTCACATAGAATCAAACAGTAGTTACATAGTCTTGTGTTTATTTCTTCTAACCATTGCTCTTGTTTCTTTCTAGTGGGTACTAATTCTTGGTAATACTTATGAAATTGTTTTGGGTCCATAGGCTTTAGGATAATATTTGGGTTTAGGTCTCAGTCAAATTCTATGAGTTTTGGTGAGTTGTTTTTGATCATTCTTATTTTTTTTGGTAATGCTCCTTCAATTTTGGCAAGTACTATTTACCAGATTTTGTCATTATTGTGTAGACATCCATCCAAACATTTTACTGCTCTCTTCCAGACTGCTTCTATTGGTGTCTTTTTTTTTACCCAGTCACTTAATAGGATTGTGTACTAACATAATTTGTTGTATGTTCCTCCTTTTCCAGAAATATTGTTCCACATTCCTTTGTTGAGGAGAGTTTTGCCACAAGCCAAACATGGTTTATTGTCCCATTTCTCTTTTCTTTTTGGTCATTCAAACCGTTTAATAATACATGAGCAGCAATAGAATTTAGTTGCCATCGGCCATTCTTCATCATTGCCATAGTATGTATCTATTGTGAACAATTTCTTGCCATAGTTAATGCATATTGGCAATAGTTAGATGGTGGTGGTGTGGTATAGGTATAAGAAATATGAGTAGTGGTGGTGGTTGGTGCTGGCTCTTCTTCTTTCTCTTTTTTTTTTCCTTTTGTATTCTTTTTTCACTCCCAAGTTGGCATTAATTCAATGTTATCATCATCAGTCTACTATGTTTGTTTAGCATTTTTAACAGGTTTTTCCTTTTTTTTCCCTTTCTATTGTCATCTTAAAATAGTACTAATGGCAATTTGTTGTAATTAGTGTTAGCCCAGAAAACTTGGAAGGCTTCTCAGGTAGATTTTTTTTCTTTTTCTTCCAATTCAATAAGTGGCTTGTTATTGGTAGTGATTTTGAAATGACCACAAGTAGCTAACACACATGTGTAATGGCTATTTTGGCTAATCTGCAGTTCTTAGGTGTTTCAGTCAAGCACAGGATTGGTTTTAGACAGCCAGTTATTTCCAACAAGAGCTTAGTACTAAGTTGCTTCCATTACCAATACTTTGATTAATATTATGATGTCATTGACTTTAAATGGGAAGTCATCTATTTCACCAATTGGAGTTTTGGTCATACCATTGGCTGTTATGATTTTAGCACTGGCAGCATGATTAACTTGGTAACCTAATTGGTTTATGAATTGTCATGTGATGATGCTATCAGCTGATCTACTGTCTAGGATCAGTTTAATGTGCTGCCTATCAACTTTAGCATCTGTATACATTGCAGTGATGGGTTTTAATTCTAAAGTAGCTCTATTAAATAGTGGTGTTTCAGCTGGTTTTTCGAGTTCAAAAGAGAAGATAGTGGTAAGTAATTCATTCTTAGTAATAGTTGCTGGCAGTATATTGTTGGTAAGTGGCTGCTTTTGTTTAGTTCCTAAGTTGTGGGATGTGGCATCTTCTAGAGTTATCAGAAGACTTAAATAGTTCTAAAAACTTGGGTTTTGGGCATATCTAGTCCCCAAATTCTAAGAACATGTTCCTAATTGTTGGGTGGAAAAATTGAGAATTGGTTGATGAACAACTATTGCCAATCTCCAGTTTTGTTGTATTATTTTTGGCTGTTGTGTTCCGATTTGAGGTAAGTTTTATGGTGGTGTTTGAATTTGTTGGGACTGGTATATTACTTATAACTACAGCTAATAAATAATGGATGTTGTTGGCTGATAAATGGAAGCTTGATATATCAGTGGTTGATAAATTGGCTGTTGTGTCATTTGGGTGTAATAAAGTGAGTATTGATTCTGATTTGGATATTGATTCAGCATTTGAAACCTATAATTAGGGTTTTGGTATTGATTTCCTGATTATTGGTTATTATTATAAAAATGGCAGTCAATTCTCAAATGGCCTTGTTTACCACAATTGTAGTAGACATGTATTTCTTGCTGCCATGGCTGATTGGATGATAGTGAAGAACATGACTGATTTTGGAAGTAATTCATGTTTTTGGAATTATTGTGCCATTGGGATGGCTGATAAATTGCACGATTGTTAGCTAAATATCCTTCTAATTTCTAATTAATTGAATTACTGAGTTGTTTCAATTTGGAATCCAAGTCAGATAATTCATTTATAACTAAGTTTACGGCTTGGGCATGATTAGTCTTTAATTCAGCTAACTTAAAGTCTTTGGCCTATATAACTGCATCTTGGAGTGTTGCTGGATGTAATAATTGTATGCATTGAAAAAGACTACTGTACAGGCCATAGATAAACTGGTTTAAGATCTGTGGTGCTGTAAAATAGTCAGCTTGGATTGCTTAAATTTGGCATAAGTTCCTGTAGAAGTGTCCCAAATAAGTGATAACTATTTCAGTTTCTCTTTGTTTGATTGTAGTAAAGATATTGGCTAGGTGATTAATACTATTATTATTATTGAAATATCCTAAAAATGCAATTTTAAATTCCTGGAATGTTTAAGGTTTGGCAACTAAACTTTAATACTATGAGTTGATAGTATCTTGTAAAAAATAAGAATCACTTGAAGAGCTTTGTCATTATTCTATCTATTTGGCTACAATGGCTTTTTCCATGTTATTGAGCCATATTTGAACATCATTTTTTTTGCTGGTAAATTTTTTTATCTTGGTAATTGGAGCGTAAACCATTAGTTGTTGTTGTGGTTGTTGTTGTGGTCATTGCTGAACTTGTTGTTGGGATAGCAGTTGTGGCTGTTGTTGCTGTTTGGCAATTGGTAGAATGGGTGGTAAATTGATTTCAATTATTGAAGGTAAGTTTTGCTGATTAATTATGTCAGAATTTAAATCATTCTGATTTTCTGAAGTTTGAATATTTGGAATTTAATTTTCCGGATTTTCTAAGATTGGTGTTCACTTGTTAATTTTCTGATCACTACCTTCTTTGGAGTCAGTTATTTTTCAAGGACTAACAGCTCCAAAATCTGGTTGTGGTGGTAGTAATCGAATGCCTGATGGTATTGGAGATTGCAATTTAAATTTCTCAAAATAATCACTGTATGTTTCTAATAGCTCTGTTTTCTTTTGTTTACTTTGGAATGGGATTCTGTTCAATAATGTTATTACACTTGCTTTAGTTGCATTTGTTATGTTGATAGTACTTCTGAATATATGGTAATATAATAGATTTGCAGATAAATTAAATCTTTGTTTCTTTCAAGTAGGTAGTTGGATTTGTTTTGGTGTTCCAGCTGGTGTTTGTAACTTTCTTTTTCCTTTATCAGCAAAAGTGATAAGAAATCTCTGCTTGGTATATCTTTTAATTTTCTTGTTTATTTTTGTGATTAGGAGTGCAAATAAGTAGTTTTGTGGAAGAATAATGCTTTGGAATAGTTTACTAAAGAAATTGTTGAAGACAGATTCTGGATCTCCTTGGCCTTCCAAATAATATACTATTTTTTTATTGATATAGTAGTTGAAAGCTGATTCTGTTGGCCAATTATTATTTGTTAATCTGAGATGGGTATGATAGTGTTGGAATAAAGATTTTACAAATCCTAAATAGTTTGTCTCTATTTCTTCAGATTTTGCCATTGTTTTGGATGGTTATTTGTTGGTGCCAGTTTTTTGTTAAATTATATCTCACAGAGAGCACCAAATATTGCAGTTGATTATTTGGGGTCTCAAAGCAAATAATAAACCTGTAACTTAGTGCTCAATTGATATACTACTGTTGATTTCTGAAGGTTTTCATGATCTGAAAGTTTTGGTTGAATCCTTTGTATAATAAACAAAGATTCAATTAATAGTTTTATCTATAGCTTCCCAAAACCACAGTTTTGTTAATTTCTTTCTTAGCATGATAGCCAGTAATCTTTCTGGTAAGCTATCTTCAAATTTAAGTGTCTACCTTTATTTTTGGGTCTTTTACCAGTACTATATCTTGATGTCAATATCTCCATGTGTAAATTCTTTTAATCAAGTTAACAAACAACAAAGAAAATAAAGCAAGAAAAAAAATAAAGAAAATAAGAAAAATAAGCCAAAACAATTTACACATTAGTATTCTATTAATAGCCATGATTAAGAGCTATTGTTCCAGTGTGGTTAAGTATTAATTACTATCAACATGAAGTATTGATAGTAGAAAATAGATTAAGATAATGAATAATTATTTATTGATATTTGTGATGTAGAAGGTTGCTTAGATCAAATCTAAACTGAAAGATCTGTCTTTTTTTTTTCTAATACTATCACTATATATACATAATTAATGTTTTATGAGATTGTTTACATTCCTAAGCAATATGCTATGATTTCTTGAGCAATGTGCCCTAATTTTCTAATATTGCTCCATATTATTGAACAATATGCTGTGATTTTCTGATATTACTCCACATTGCTGAACAATATGTTGTAATTTTTAATATTGCTCCATATTGCTAAGCAATATGCTTATGTGCTAACTACTACTTTTCTATTGGTCTACTATTTTCTATATCTGTTTTTTTTTATAAGTAACAACATACAGAACCAAACCAAGTGATCTTAATTAAATGTGACTTATGTATTTACTACATGTAACCAGCCACTTAGACCAGACAAGGCAACACTATACACCTATATAAACATTAGAACAACTACTCAAACCAAAAAAAAATAAACACAGCATATGTTTATCAAAGCTAACAGCAAAAAATTCAATAATATCAAGCAAACAAACCATCTTATTTGACAGGCTTTTAACCAATTTACAAGACAAATCAGACATTAAATCACTATCTTTTACCAGACTAGCTCTTTTTATATCTATTTTATACTTAGATTTTATAAACCAAACTCTAAAATAATGTTCCTTTACCAGATGTCTTAAGAAACCAACCACTATTACAATAGTCTTTCTCCTTTTCTTAAGAATTATATTAGTCTTATTAGACCACATCTTTAACACAAAGTCTTTACAAATTACAGTATATAAGTCTGTATTAAATAAATATCTTAAGAGAGTATTCAAAACCACAAAAAAAGACTTACAAGACCTAACAGATAAAATCTAAATGTCAAAAGCCTTTAATAAAAATTTTTTCTGAGTATTAATATTATTAGCATAAATAAAAACATGATTTAACAATTCAATTTTTTCACAAAATAAACACAAAACCCCAAGATACAACTTGTCATATAATCTTTTTTTAACTGTAACAGACAATCTTTCATGCACAGTTTTTATTAAATAAGTGTATAAACTGGTTGACCTCTTGTTAGTAAAATCAAACAACATGTGAAAATTAAAATGCCAGACCTGTGCAGTAGACACTCAATTCACTTTCTCAATCAAGATATCAAAAATTACATTATAATCAGAACCAGTTTTCTATTGAGCATAATTAATTAATCTATAAATATTGTGAACAAAATAACAAACATTGTTAAATATATCATGTTTTCAATTACAACAAAATATTTACTTGCTCTAATTGGCAACAAAAAAAAAAGAGAAGTAGCTGTTCTTGTTATAGAATTAGCTTTAATATTATTAGGAACACTTGAGTAATCTTTAATCTTAATTCACTAAACTAAAAATTTTTTATTTCTTATCAAATTGGCAATATGTCTTTTTTCTATCTAGCATTGATTATAAAAGTCCAGCACAGTAAATTCAATCTTAGAGACACATACATCAATAGCAGCTTAACTGTCCAGATAAACCACTACTGTATAGAAAAATAGTATGCATTCCAAAAACAAAGCCACAGTCTGTAATTCAATTATTGTAGAAAACAAAAGTCCATAAATCATAACACTAATACCCAAATTCACAGCTAAAAAATATGCTGCAGTCTTACTAACAACTTCAATTAAATCCAAGTCTCTTAGAGAACCATTTGTGTATACTTCAATAATATTTAACCAAATCTTAAGCAAACTTTTATACACTTTAGAAAACCCAGTAGATCTCAAAACATTTGTATTTAAATCATTATTAGCTTCTAAAAAAGCCACTTTTAAAACACTTTTATTATACAAAAATTTTGAAATCAGATTAAACTAATAAAGCACTAAATCTTTGGTATCTAATCTCTTTTAATGCTGAAAAGTCTTCTAATCCATCATATTACCCTTTTTATTTAGAAGTTTGTCACCAAATACAACACCAAACTGTTTCAAAGAGCATATTAAATCATAATACAAAGTCTTATCTAGAATATTTAACATCAAAAACTTTCTCAAACTGCAAAATACATTAAGCAGATTGTTCACAATAGACATTTTATTGAGCAAAAAAATCCTTATCATTCCAGCCAAAAAATTGTTTACTATACTGATACCAAGTTTAACAAAAAACTGCAAAAGATTCAAAGAAGCCCATTTTAAGACCTGCAAATCCAAAAATTTGTGTTCAAACAAATGCCCAAAAATACTAGAAGCATTAGAAAATATAACCAGTAAAGCCAACTTTTTCTTAGTTTGAACTTGCTCAAAAGGCTTTAAATTGTACAGAAATGGATGATGCAGAGCTTCATTAAGAAAGTTTCTTGGCAAATTAGTCTTTAGCTTAAGATTTTTTCTGATTATAGTATTTTATTTACAACACACATCTGATAAAACAAAACTAAACTGTAACTGGTAGCCAATAATAAACTGCAAAATAACTGATACCAAATATAAAAACTGCTTATTTATAATCACTTTTCTTAATACTACATTAGAGAAGAATCTGATATCAGAGTAAATCTTGGCCAAGCTAGACTTGAACAAACCATTAGTTGACAAAAAAATTCTCAAGTATTTATGTGGCTCCCCACTTTTGACAATTGAAATTAACAAACCACTGATTTTTAAAATGACATCTTTGACTCTGCAATTGATAAGAATAGCCACCATTTTATCATTATTAATTAATATATTATTTATCAAAAAAATTTACTGGCAATGTCCAATATATATTGTGTAGATGTTTGATTATTCCTAATTCAGATAGTATTATTAACAAAAGTCTCAGCCACAAAAAAAGAAGTTTTCTCTCTTTTGGCCTTAATTTTATTTGTCTTAGTTACAAAACTAGTGTTCATATAGTATATACACAAATATTTATGTCTCTTTACTTTACACAAAAAAGAGTCATAAAAGATCTTCTAAAAAAGAGGAGAGAACACTTTACTCTAATTCAAACTATTATGTACTTAATAACTATTAGAAAGACTGAAATCTGTTATTATTTTATTCACCCTATTTTTATAAATAGAGCCAAAAAAACTGATAAACCTTTTATACATTCTGATACATTATAAACTAGTCTTTAAATAAGTCCAGCCAACAGAATCATATATCTTTTGTATGTTTTGCAAAACCAACCAAATTTTTTTGTTCTTTTCCAAGACATCTTTAATAACAGACCCAACAACAAAAATGGAGTGACTGTATTAAAGTACTTCTTAAAACAAAAAAGTTGTCTCTATAAAACACATCAAATCAATTATAGGCAAAAGAGATTTGGTCTAAAAGAATCTTAGAAAGAATTTTTCTGGCTGTTTTGATTAAAACTATAAGTTAAGTATTTATTAAGACCCCATTTTATTTATAAGACTTAAGTATTATTGAAATTCAGGCTCTCTTTTACAAAATTGGAGCCATATTCAAAGTCAAACACTCATTCAAAAGACCCAAAAAATACTCAAGAACATTCTCATCACAATGCTTCTACAACTTATTAGGAATGTTATTTAATCTAACAGTCTTTTTATTGGGCAAATTTTTGACCACTTGTACCAAATCTTCTAAATTAATGGTATCTATAATACCTAAGAATGTATTAATATCTATATAAACCAAAAGAGCATATTGATTAGCCCAAAGTCCAGACAGAAATTCATGAATCAAATGTTTTCTAGTTTAATTCTCTATAATAGTATTAACCTTAATTTTAACATCCACAGGTTCCAGAATTAACTTATTATTGATGACCAAATGGTCCAATACTACTTTATAAAAAGGCTTTTTCAAAATGTTCTTGATTATGTAACTCTTGTTCAAACTAAAGTTTTCCATTCTTTTCTTAATAGCACACTTAATAGCTGCTTTTTCAGAAGTCTTAGACTCATATATTTTAGACTTGCAATAACTTTTTTGTATTCTAGATAAATACCCAAAATTTTTTATTAACTTGGTATTACTCTAAATTATATCTTGCATTTCTAAAGCTTTATCTTTGTCAATAATCAACCAAGTGCAGAACAAGAAATCAGTTCTAAGCACATCCTCTGTTCTTAAAACATTGGCCATTTTAGCAACCAGTATTTCCAACTTAAAAAATCTTGAAGAATATTTGTTTTTTAAACAATTAAAAACATTGAACCAATATCTACAGAAAACTTCATTAGCCAAATCTGCTATTACTTTTCTCAACATTCCTCACATTAAATTCAAATCACCAACAATCTTTGCCTCCATAAATACATTTGTTATAATTGAAAATTTTTTAGAAAAGCACTCTTTAAAATAAGCCTATTTGATTTCATCTGTGTTTTTTATTCTGAATTTTCAGTGATTTTTATTAGCTTGTTTGTGCATGCTATTTAATTAAACATTCAAAAAACAATCCAAATTAATCAAAACTGAAACAGCTTTATGGTTAGTATTGAAAAACTCAAACATAAAATCGACTTTGTAATTTGCAACTACAGATAACAGACTTTCACTTACCAAAATGTAATCAATGATTTTTTCAATACTCTTTAAGTTGTTTCAAGTAGAGGTTTTAACCAATAGATGCTTACCAAATAAATTAACCAGATCTAAATTCAAACAAAACTTAAAATTTATACTCTTTTTAGATCTATTCTTATTGAAATCTCCATTTAAGACCATAAAACTACTAGAGTTAACTGTCTTAGCTATGAAAGAGTTAATTTTCAAAGCTTAACCAAACCTAATCTTAACAGAAGCACCAATATACAAACCCAAAATTGTAATTAAAAGCTTGTTTTTAAAAAGAAGCCACACTGAAACAATTCAACCAAGAACTTTTTCAATTTTTAAAACATGGTATACTAAAGAACTGTTCATTATAATGGTCATTTCAGCACCAAAAAAATCCTTATCTAAACCAGATACAAAAATCCACATCTTTTTAACCTTGTTTATAATCTAGGAACTAATACTAAACCTTAACTTTGTCTTAGTGATAATTGAAATTATGTTGTCAAACTCTATATATCAGCATATAATGTTCTTTTGCTTAGCTAGAACATTGATATTACAAATATTACACATAACAACTTTCTATACTAAATCACTCATTGGGATGAAAAATGCATTAAAAAATCTGAAACAATACACAAATAATCTAATTTTACCAAAACAAAACTAACAAAAGCCTTAAAAGCCACCAATTTAGATTTTAAACTGTTTACCTTAGTGGTCAAGACCTTTAAATTACTTAAATTCAAAACCAAAAATTCAATAGTAATTAGAAAAGAAAATGAAAAAACAACTTTTAAGCCATCTAATACCATTTTCAAATCCAAATTCAAATCAGTAATAATTAAACCAGCTGAGTTATGAAGAGAAGAAAAAAGAGCCAAAAACACTAAATTCACATTGTTGAACTTGTACACTATACTAGACATTTGATCCAATAAAAGCTCTAAAAAGCATTCTAAAGACAACAAATAAGCATTTAGAGAAAAGTTATTAATTGAGGTGGAATAAGACTTTTTATTAAAACTTAAGGCACTAGAAGAAGGAAAACTAGAACCAAAGAAAAAATCATAAAACACAGATGCTATTAAGACCATTTAAGCCCAAGATTTATCACCAAAAGCAGCAGAACAAAAGATAAAAATGTTCTTCTTGACATACAGCTTGGCTAGTTAAAGATAATTTGTATCTGAAGTGGTTTTTTTAAATAATTTTGAAGGCTTAAAAGTAAACACACTTGTTGTATTACATTTCAAAACAGAATGACCAAATTTCTCATACTTTTCACATTGAACCAAATTTATCCTAGCTCATAAGAGTTTTATGTCATCAAAAATTGGCTTTATGTAAAAAACAGATTCCAGTTCTTTATTAGAATTGAAACCAATCACAGCATAGTAAATCCAGTTGCCAGTATTGAATAAACAATTAATAACACATGTTTTCCCACCAGTTTTTTTCAAAAGAGTTCCAAAATCATAAACAGTTGTTTCTATAGGCAAAGTAAATAGAAGTGTTCTGAACTAATCTCTAAACATTTAAGTACTGCAATTTTCTATAGTTATAGCTACATGCACCAAATTTTTTCCAATTAAAAATAACTATTTAAAAGCTAGTTGTTTAGTCTGACCCAATTTAGTGAATTTTACCACAGCCTTTTGCCATATACCAATTAATTAAATTTTAATTGACTTAATTTGGCCAAACTCAGATACTATGGCAATGATTATATTCTTTGACATGTCTATAGAAATTTTCTTGATTATCACAGTCCAATCTGACCTAATTTTTTGTTTTTTGAGATTAATGTTTACAATAATTTTTTTTTCTTTAGCCAATAATACAGCTCTTTTTATGCTTTCTTTAGAAGTAAATATTAATTGGATAATTTTCTTAAATTTTGAAAGGGTAGTGGTCTCCCCAAAACCATTGACAGTTGAAAAATTTTTTCTAATTAATTGTGTCTTTGCTATAGCTAATTTGTCTTCTACTGCAGAAAAATTAATGTCCAAGGCAAAAAACTTCCTGATTGGCACTTCTACTTAAGTTTTAATAATTTTAAAGTCAGCTTATCTTCTGTTTAGAGAGATACCAAAAGGAAAGAAAAGAAGTTTCACTTTATTATTCATTTTAAAATTCAGAGAACTGAGAGAAGAGCCATAAATCATTTAGTATTTATTCTTTTTGCTTTAGAAGTAGCAGCAGCCAAACCCAAAAAAGACCCATCATGTATGCCAGCCATAAAACCATTGTTCTCACTCTTATTAAACTCGCTGCTTATATTAAAATAGATACTATTATTAGAATTAAATCTTACCAAAGAAATATCTTTCTTATCACTTAAATGCTTAATATTTTCTAATACAACTTTTTTTCTGAGAAAAAAAACCTCTAACAGAACCATAAAAAACTTCTTTAATGTCTTTTTTTTAGTCATAACATTGTCTAAAGCAGTCTCCAGATTTATAATAAAGGGATTATTAGATTGTAAAATATTGATAAATAACAACAGAAAAAGCAAAAAACTTTTTTTTCAAAAAATACTCTGAAAAATTTTGGACATAAAAAAGAAAGAAGTTTTTGTGTTTTTTTTTAAAATGTTTTTTATGTAATATAAAAACAAAAAAAAACTTTTTTTTTTTATGTTGTTACAAGTGATTATTTGGAGTCTCAAGTCAAATAACAAATCCGTAACTTGGTACTTAGTTGGTACTCAGATGTTGATATTTGAAGGTTTTGGTTGTGGAGTCCTTTGTATAATAAACAGAGATTTAATAATTGTTTCAGTAGCCTCCCAGAATCACAATTTTGTCAAATTTTTTTCTCAGCATGGTGGTCAGTAATTCTCTTGGTAAGTTATTCTCAAATCTATGAGTGTTCTATCCTTGTTTCATGAGTCTTTTACCAGTCTCTATGAAGTCTGTATCTCAGCACTTAATTCTTAATCAATTTAGTAAAACCAAAGAAATAACAAAAAGAAATAAAAGAAAATAAAAGAAAATAAAGAAATAAACAAAAGCAATTGCAAGTTAGTATCCTATCAATAGCCATGATTAAGAGCTATTGTTCCAGCATAGTTAAGTATTAATTACTATCAACATAAAGTATTGATAGTGGAGAGTGAATTTGGATGGTAAATAGTTATTTATTTGATATTTGTGAATGGAAAGTTGCTTAGATCAAATCTAAACTGAGAGGTCTGTCTTTTTTACTTCTAATGCTATTACTATATATACATAATTAATGTTCTATGAGATCACTCACATTTCCAAGTGATGTGCTATGATTTCTTGAGCAATGTGCCATGATTTCTGACATTGCTCTACATTGCTAAGCAATGTGCTCATGTGCTAAATACTATTTTCTCATTGGTTTGCTATTTTCTATATCTGTTTTCTTTTTATAAGTAACATTATCTCTTTTTTTTTAATATTGAACTCTGTCAAAATCTTTGTTTTGAATTAATTCCAATACTTTTTTTTCAAGTATTGTTTGTTTGACTCTGTTTCTCATATCTTCTACTTGTATATTGTTCATTTTTCCCCATTGGTTAATGGTTATGGTTTCCATGTCAGAGTATAACAGTATTTTTGGATAGTTTCAAAATATGTTGTGTAGTTGGTATATTGTTTTAACATGTAGTATTGAATTCATTTTTTTTCTGATAAATTCTCCAATTTGTTGTATTATGTCTTGGTTGAATATTCTCTTGGATTTGTTAGTATACAACTCCTGAATATTCAACTTCCAACCTAACTGGTAGTAACAGTATGATATTGGAAGTTGTTCTGTCCATTGCTTCCAATTTTCTTTTGTAAGTTCTTCTGTTGGTGCCATAATAGGTATTTTTTCAAAAGTGTTTTTTACTTTTTCTATTATGTTATTTGACCAGTTTTTACCATTTTTTGGTAACTGCTAATATGGGGTGTTTTTTGTCTTTCTTTTGGTGTTTCGATAGTAAATTGTTTGGTTGTTAACAATAATTTTTATGTCTAACTGTTGTTGACTTAAGGCCTAGAACAATTGTTAAGCTATAGTGTGAATATAATCTGGTATTTCCATTTTTTTGGTTGCTTTTGTTGTGTGTATTGTGCCTTTATATACTTTTTTGGGTTGTTTAATTTGACATGTTTGGTTCAATAACTATGATTGGTTCCAGATCTCGTGAAATTTCATCTGGTTGAACTAATATTCTTTGTACTCCTAGTTGTAGAATGTTATTGGTAAATGATAATACTATCTGATGATATGGTTTCAGTCGATCACTATGTGCTGCTTTGGCTAAAATTTTGTTGTCCCATCTTAATTTATAAGCTCTATTTCTAAGAATTTCTTCTATGTAAAATGGTCCATCCCATTTGGGGTCAAATTTTCCACTCTATTGTTTTTCTACTTTGGTATGATGTAAAAATACTTTGTCTCCAATCTTGAATTTAACTGGTTTATCTGGTAGTTGGTTATCGTGTTTTTCTTTTTGTCTCTCTTGTGATTTCTGGATGTTATCAGCTGCTCTTTGCCATTTATTTTCTAATGTTTCTATTAAGTTATATGTTCTTTTTAGTAATGTTTCCTGAAAATTATCTTTGGTTATTGGTTCTGTTGGGTAAGTATTGACTTTTATCTCAATTGGTAATATTGCTGTTTTACCATATACTAATTCAAATGGTGTTGCTTATATAGTGTCTTGTTTCATTGTTCGATAAGCAAATAATACTGATGGTATAAACAAATTCTATTTATCTTGGTTTTCTTGACTGATTTTGGTGATTGCTTCACACAATGTTCTATTAAATCTTTCAACTAGTCCATTGGTTTGTGGATAATATGGTGATGATAATGGTCTTTTGATTCCAAATCTCTGACTTAATTCTGCTAATGTTCTGTTCACAAAGTGAGTTTTTTAATCTGATAATAGTTTTTTTGGACATTTGTGTTGACAGATCAAATCTTAATGAATGAATTTGGCAACAGATTTTGCATCTGCTCTTTGAATGGCTTTTGCTTCTGGCTATTTAGTAAGATAATCCATAGCTACTGCAATATATCTGTTGTCTCTGCTGGTGATTGTTAATGGTTCGACTAAGTCAATTCCAATGCAATTGAATGGTTGTCTCACTTTAATTGGTCTTAATGGTTCACTGGGTCTTGTTCCTTCTTTTTTTTAACAAGCATCACAATTTTGAATATATTGGATAATATCTGGATATATTAATGGCCAATAGTATTTTTTTTTTGGTTTTTTCTATTGTTGCTTCTTTATGAAAATGTCCTGCTGTTGGATTTGAGTACATGTTGAATAATATTGTTTCTTTCTTTGGTTCTGTGATTACTCTGATTGGTTGATCTAGATTTCTTTTGTTCTTTCAGTAAAATATATTTTGATGATTGATAAAATATTTTGATTGTTGTTTAATGTTTTTTTGTTCTTTTTGAGATAATTTCTCTTTGAACAGTTGGGTATTTATATAATGTTATAGTTGTTGGTATTTTTGTATATTCATTTTTTGTTATATTTTTGGTTTGAAATGTTTTTAAATTTGTCTCATTCATGATAGTTTATCAGCATTTCCATTGTCTTTTCCCTTTTTATAATGTACTGTATAATTAAATAGTGAAAGTTTTATTTTCCATCTGGCATGGCAATCATCTGCAAATTCTTGTTTTTGGATTGAAGTCAATTCTTTGTGATCAGTGTACACTTCAAACTTTTGGCTCAAGTATTCTTTCCATTTGATAACAGCCTAATAGATAGCTAAGTGTTCTAGTGCTGGAGTTCCATAGTTCTTTTCAGCTGGACTTAAGCTTCTACTGGCGTAAGCTACTGGATGTTCTCTTTCATTTGGTCCTTTCTGTGATAGTACTGCTCCCAATGCTTGACCAGATGCATCAGTAGTAATGATGAATAGTTTGCTGTAATTTGAATACATCAATACTGAAGCTTGAATAAGCTTTCTTCTTAAGATATCAAAAGCTTCTTGTTGAGTTTCTGTTTATTCATACTTTACATTCTTTGTTTAAAATTGGTGTAGTGGTTGGGCTATTTTAGAAAAATTCTTGATAAAGCAGCAGTAGTATCCAGCAAATCCCAAGAATGCTCTCAATTCTGTAAAATTATTTGGTACTGGAAAGTTCTTAACAGTTTCAATTTTGTTTGGATCTGTTTTTATTCCATTTTTGCTTACCATATGTCCCAAAAACTTGAGTTCAGTTTTCCCAAAGAAACATTTGGTTGCATTTAATTTCAGTCCAGCTCTTCTTAACCTTTCGAACACTTGTTGAAAATGATACAGATGATCATTAAATGTTTTTGAGAACACATTGATATCATTCAAGTATACGACTACTGACTTCCATAGTAGTCCAGTGTATACAATTTCCATTAGCCGTTGAAATGTGGTTGGTGCATTCATCAATCCAAATGGCATGACTTCAAATTCAAAATTTTCTTCTCTTGTAGTAAATGCTGTTTTCTCTTTGTTGGCTGGATCCATGGCTACTTGCCAGTAACCACTATCCAAATTCAGTGTCAAGAACCATTTATTTCTTTCAAAAGCATTGAACAGCTCTTGAATTTTGGATATTAAATAGCTATTTCCTTTGGTTACTTCATTCAGTTTCCAGTAATCTACACAAAAGTGGATTTTCCCATTTTTTTTTCAGACTAGTACTACTGGTAATGACCATGGGCTCATTGATGGCTGAATTAGCCTGTTGTCAAGCATTTGGTTAATTTCTTGATGAATGATTTTATGGCTAGCTGGTAGTACTCTGTATGCTCTTTGTTTAATTGGCATTGTATCTTCAGTTTTGATCTGATGCTGGATGATGTTGGTTCTGCCAAATTCATTTTCACTGGCAAAGATGTTATTGAAGTTGCTAAGTAATGTCTTTAGTTACATCTGTTGAAGTGGGTCTAGATTCCTCATGTTTATCTGTTCTAATTGTTCTAGTTGAAGCAGATAACATTTGCTTTATTTGTAGATGGTTTGTGATGTGATGTTTACCACAAAGCTGTAAAAAATCTGGAATATAGTTTGGTGGTTGGTCTTCAATTTTGGTGGTTAAATATTCAATGATGATTTCTTTTGGTATTTCAATAACATGTCTCATTGTGTTGTAGATGGGAATTTTGATATTCTTGGGGCTGTTGGCTAATATGTAGAGATTGGTAAGTTCAATTTTTCCTGATTTGCAAATAGTAGCTTTTGCTTCAAACAACTGAGCTTGATTCTTTACTTCTCTTTTTATAGCTAACATATACTGGTCATATGGTGAAATAGAAATTGTGTGATGGGTTGAGATAATTTTTCTTTTGTCAACAATTTCTTCCTCTGCCATATTAATTGGTATATCTATTCTACCCATTGATCCAAATCTTTGTATTCCTTTAGTAGTAATCTCCAATTTTTCTCTGTTTCTTACTAACACTAACTAAGCTATTTTCACCAGAGGTAAAAATATTGTCTATGCTATCTTTTCATTTGAATTTATGGTATATGTTTTTTCTGAGTCATTTTGTAGCATAGCAATAATATTTTCTATGTATTCTATGTCAATTATTTCTTCTCTGATATTGATTTTCTTTTTTGCTAAGCTACTCCTGAATGCTAATTGAACCATTGTTGTTGCTGAAATTTTCAGCACTATTTTCAGATCAATGCAAGTGCACTGTTACCAGACAAAATTAGAGATATTATTTAGCATGAAATTATCTTATAAATCCTATCATTAATTGGCATATATTATCGTTTCAAATTATTACTTATTACATTAGCAAAATGTCCAAAATTATCATTTAATTAATAACCCAATTTGTACACAACACAAATATAACCTAATTGTGATGATCAAATCATGCAATATTCCGAAACTATGTAACATTTAAAAGTTCACTGAAATTTGTAGAAATTTGCCAAAATAATTGATAGTTCACCGAAATATCTAATAGTTTGCAGAAATAACTTGTAGTTCACCAAAATGTATCTTTAGTTCAGCGAAATTGTAGAAAATAGCAAAGTTCAAGTTCATAGAATAGTGTTACGACAAGTTGTATAAAAGAAGAGCATTTTTCTTCAAGAAAATATATCTTACTTTAGATTTATCACTTAGAACCATTCCTACACCCACACAAAAAGAAATAAATATCAAATAATTCAAAAAACCAAATTCTTTTATTATTGTACTTGGAAAATCCTTAAAAACCCAACTAACGTTTTGAAATTGATTAGCTACCAATTTCAGTAAACTGTTAGTGACTCCAGGCCTGGATAGAAAACGTTTCTTTTGACAAAATTCTATTTCTTTTACATTTCTTTTATTTTTTTTCTTTTCTTATTACAATTATTAAGGTAGCCTACAGACAAGATTCCTGTAGAAGAGTTGACTTTCACAGCAAAGTAACTATACATTTTAGTGAGCTTTCAGACAAGCAATTTCTGGGAAAGAGTTGACATTTACTACAATGTAACTACATAAAGTAACTGGCAAGGAATTGGTCATTCCACTTATAAGCCCAGCAGTTCAAATTATAAGAGATAATTTGAAGATAAATTCAGTTATTGGAGGTTCAACTACTTCTAGAAAACGTGAATTTGCAACCAACAGACAGTTACAACATTCAAGAAAAGAGACCAAAAACCTTTGGTAACAGCACAAGTGAGGTTCTAATTTGATAGAATCTTTCCCCAGATATCTCAGATCAAATTCTGCATCAGTATCATGCACACATTTAGGCATAATACCTTCATTATTATTACTGAACTATTTCAGTTCTTGCTCTTTGATAAGGTTAGAAAGAGTGATATATGTTTTGGAGTTTGAATCAGAGTCTGAATCATTGTTATTTTCATTGTTGTTTTGAGCAGAGCTAAAACTAGTGTTTTTGTTATCATCATTGTCAGAGTTTGAATTAGGATTGAAAATTGATTTTAATTCTGATGCACAGTTGCTTATTGGTTTGTTTTTTTCTGAGATTGTGTAGATAATGCATGGTAGTGGATTGTAAATGAGATCACACTCATTACAATACTTGAAGTCACATGGAATTAAACAGTGGTCACATAATCAGATGTTTATTTCTTCTAAGTGTTGTTTCTGTTCCTCTCTGATGGGTGCTAATCATTGGTAATGTTCATGGAATTCCTTTGGATTGTCCTTGATGTTGCCAAAGACATCAAAAGTTTGGACGTATTCAGGTTCAAGAAGTGATAGGAGGTTGTTTTTGATTTTCAGTAGTTCACTGGTTGTTATGCCTTCTGTTTTCACATACACCATTCTCCAGAGTTCGTGTTTGTCATGAGAATATCCTCCTAATTGTTGTAATGCTCTTTTCCAGATGTCATCAATTGGTATGTCTTTGCGTACTCAGTCATTGATTAGGATTGTATATTGGCACATTTCATCACACATTCCTTCTTATCCAAAAATGTTGTTCTATATTCCTTTGTCTGGGAAAGTTTCTCCACAAGCTAAACATAGTGTATTATCCCATTTTTTCATTTGTTTTGGCCTTCCAAAATGTTCAACAAGACATGCACAGCAATAAAACTTAGTTGCCATCTGGTATTTTTTGTCATTATTACAGCATGTGCCCATTAAAGACAATTTCTTGCTGCAATTGGCACATATAAGCTTTGGTCGATGATAATTCAGTTGTGGTAGTACATAAGTATATGCACGGTAAATGATGGTTGGTGTTGGAATTTCTTCATTTTCTTTCTCTTTTCCTTTGTGGTTATTCTTTTCTTACTCCCAGGTTGTTGGTAGTTCATTTTGATCATTATCAGTTTTCCAGGCTTGATTCGGATTCCAGGTAAGTTCTTTTGTTTGTTTTCCTTTTCCCTTATTATTTCAGAATAGTATCAGTAGTAATTTGTTGTGGTCATTTTTATTGGCCCAAGAAACTTAATAGGCTTCCCAGGTAAGTTTTTTTTTTCTTTTTCCAATTCAATAAGTGGAGCTGATGATGTGATGATGGGTTTGAAATAGCCACATGTGGCTAGTATATGTGTGTGTCATCTATTCTGGCTAAGTTGGAGCTCTTGGGTGTTCCAGTCGAGTGTTGTGTTGATTTTGAACAGCCAGTCATTACCCACCAGTGCTTGGTATTAAGTGGCTTCTATGACTAATACCTTAATTGGTACAGTGATGCCATTGATTTCTATAAGCAAGTTATCTATTTCACCAATTAGAGTCTTGGTGGTTTCATCAGCTGTAATTATCCTTGAACTGGCAGCTTGATTAACTTGGCAACTTAATTGGTTTATGAGCTGTTTTGTAATAATGCTGCCAGCTGATCCACTATTTAGGATCAGTTTGATAGACTGACCATCAATTTTGGCATCCATGTACATTGCCATGATAGATTTTTTCTCGAGTGCGGCTCCACTGAACAAAGGAGTTTTTGTTGGTTCCTCGATTTCAAAGGAAAATATTGCTGCTAAAGACTCATTTTCCATAACAGTGACTGGCAAAATATTGGTAAGTGGTTGCTTCTGGTTGGGTTCCCAGGTGTTGGATGAGGCATCTTCTGGGGTAACCAGAAGGCTTAAATAGTTCTGAAAACTCAGGTTTTGAGTATACCCAGTTTCCAAACTCTACTGTTGTGATCCTGATGGCTAGTTGGATGAACTAAAAATTAGTTGGTAAACAACCATTGCTGATTTCCAGTTTTGGGTAACTCTTGATTTAGAGTTTTCTAATATCATTTGAGCAGAGTTGGGTGATAGTGTTTGAACTGTGGGTGTCTGATAGATTATTTGTGGCTGCAGCTGATATATAGGTTGGGACTGCAGTTGATAAATGATGGGTGCTGTTGGCTGATAAATTGGTGGTTAATAAATTTGTGGCTGCATCATAGGTATGTAATTTGGTTGATATATTGCTGAGATTGATTGATAACTCGGAGCTGAAAACCTGTGATCAGGATTTCAATATTGATTTCCCGATCATTGGTTTTCTATTCTTAACTGACAATCAATTCTCAAATGTCCTTGTTTACCACAGTAATGGCAAATACATGTCTCTTGCTGCCATGGCTAATTGGATGATGATAAGAAATGCAACTGATTTTGTGGGCGATTTGTGATTCCTAAATTATTGTGTCATTGAGATGGCTGATAAATTGCATAATTGTCAGCTAAGTACCCTTCCAGCTTCTAGTTAATGGAATTACTGAATTGTTTCAATTTGGAATCCAATTCAGATAATCCATTCATTATTAGATTTATGGCTTGGGCATGGTTGGCTTCGAGTTTAGCTGCTTTAAAATCTCTGGTGTTGTTAACTGCAGCTTAAAAGTCTACTAGATGCATTGGGCATATATGTTGGAGAATGCTACTGCACAGGCCTTTAATAAATTGGTTTAGGATTTGTGGCGCTGTAAAGTAATCAGCCTGCATTGCTTGAATCTGGCACAGATTCCTATGGAAGTGTCCTAAATAAGTAGTGACTGCTTTATTTTCTCCTTGTTTAATAGTGGTGAAAGTGTTTGCTAGCCAATTAATACTATTGTTGTTGCTGAAGTATTATAGGAATGCAAGCTTAAATGCAGCAAAATCTTGGGGTTTGTTAGCCAAGCTTTAATACTATGAATCGATGATATCTTAGAGAAAGTAAAGAATGGTCTGCATAGCTCTGGCATTATTTCAGCCATTGGCTGCAATGGCTTTCTCCACATTATTTAGCCACACTTGAATGTTGTCTTTTTCACTGGTGAATTTTTCAAGTTTCACTATCGGAGTGTAAGCCATTGGATCGACGTTTGGTTGTTGCAGTTGTTGTTGTAACTGTTAAAACGGCTGCTGGAGTTGTTGAAGTGATTGGAGTAGCTGCTGTTGCTGTTCGTTAATTAGTAAAGCTGGATTAATCCCAATTACTGGAGGTAAATGTTGTTGATTATTGATGTCAGAGTTTCAATTGTTTTGATTGTGCTGTGTTTAGAAATTCGGAGTTCTGATTTCCAGATTTTCCAAATTTGGATTTTGCTGAGTCTAAAAATTCGGGGTTTCAATGTTTGGTTTTCTGGAATCGGGTTCTGGTAAGTAAATTTTTAATCTTCAGATTCTTCTTCTTTTTCTTCTTGTTCTTTCTCCGATTTCATTACTTCCCAGAGACTCATGGTTCCAAAATCTGGTTGGGGTGGTGGAGATCAAAGTCCTGATGGCATTGGCGATTAGAACTTAAATCCTTCAAAATATGCACCATATGATCTTAGAAGATCTTCTTTTTTTTGTTTACTCTAAAATAAGAATTGTCCAAAGGTTAATGTCACATGTAATGTGGATGTGTCTGTTGATGTGATGTTGATGGTACTTCCAAGTGTATAGTGGTATGATGGGATTGTTAATAATTCAATTCTGGTTTTCTTCCAAGTGAGTGGTTGTATTTGTTTTGGTGTTACTGCTGGTGTTTGCAATTTTTCTTTGCTTTTATTGACATAAGTGATTGGGTATCTTTGTTGTGTGTAATGTTCAATTTCTTTATTAATCTTAGTAATAATGGATGCGAAATTATAATTTATTGGTAAGCTGGTGTTTTGGATTAATTTGTGGTAAAAAGTTTTTCTCGCTGATTCAGTATTTACTAGTGTTCTTAACAAATAGGCAATTTTTTTGTTGATGTAGAAATTAAAGGCTGATTCTGCTGATATCTAATTGTGGTTCAATCTCAAGTATTGACAGTAGTATTGAAATAAGGATTTTGTGAATCCTAAATGGTTTGCTTCTATACTTTCTGATTCTGCCACTGTTGATTTATTTGTTGGTGCTGGTTCTCTGTAGGATTATACCTTACAGAGAGCACCAAATATTACAGATGATTATTTGGAGTCTCAAGTCAAATAACAAATTTGTAACTTGGTGCTTAGTTGGTACTTGGGTGTTGATATCTGAAGGTTTTGATTGTGGAGTTCTTTGTATAATAGACAGAGATTTAATAGTTGTTTCAGTAATCTCCCAGAATCACAATTCCATCAAATTTTTTTCTCAGTGTGGTGGCCGGTAATTCTCTTGATAAGCTATTCTCAAATTTATGAGTGTTCTATCCTTGTTTCACGGGTTTTTTACCAGTCCCTATGACATCTGTATCTCAGCACTTAATCCTTAATCAATTTAGTAAAACCAAAGAAATAACAAAAAAAAATAAAAAAAAATAAAAAAAAATAAAAAAATAAACAAAAGCAATTGCAAGTTAGTATTCTGTCAATAGCCATAATTAAGAACTATTGTTCCAGCATGGTTAAATATTAATTATTATCAACATAAAGTGTTGATAGTAGAGAGTAAATTTGGATGGTAAATAGTTATTTATTTGATATTTGTGAATGGAAAGTTGCTTAGATCAAATTTAAACTGAAAGGTCTGTCTTTTTTACTTCTAATGCTATTACTATATATACATAATTGATGTTCTATGAGATCGCTCACATTTCCGAGCAATATGCTAAATACTATTCTCTCATTGGTCTGCTATTTTCTATATCTGTTTTCTTTTTATGAGTAACAATGTCCAAAATTTTCCAAAGACTATATTTTGAAAAAAAAGTTTTTTTGTTTTTCTGTTTTATACTTTATAATTTTCCAAAAACTAATTTTTTTACTGTTAAATTGACTGTTATCATAAATAGTTTTGTAATTAAAAAGAAATCAGTCAGAGTTTTAGCTTTAAATTTAATTAATAGAAGCTTAATTCAAAAGCAAAAAGCTTTTTTTGGCAAAATAAAGCATTTAAGTAATAAAATGAATTTAAGTTTTGGTAAGTTAAAGTGCATTATTGGTCAGTTTACTAAGATGAATACAGATAAAAATACTTTTAAAGTGGTTTTTCTAAATAATAATACTGATTATAAAGCAAATAGTAAAAATAAAAAATAGTTTAATTTTAAAATAAATATTTTCAAGACCAAGCAAATTAATATTAATGCTGTTTTTGGTTTCCTAATTAGTTTTTTTAACTATAATATAAATAATAATAAGATTTTTTTATCTTTTTATTTTTTTATTTCTTTGAACAAAAAATATATTAATCTAAAAATTACTAAAACTTAAATGGAGATACTTATTAAAAAATTTTTTGTTTTAAACATTAATCTTTTGACAGTAGATGGCAAATTAGCAATGGCAAAAACTTAAATTATTAAAAAAATCTTTTTAATAGTCAATAATTTTAGAAGAACCATTATTTTTTCAAAATTTGAAGAAATTATCAAATCAATATTTATATCTAAAAAAAACTTAAATAAGATTATATTATTAAATAAGAAAAATAGAATTAAAGTAAACAATAATTTCAAAAAACAAAAATTTTATTCAAATTGAATTGTAATCATAAAAAAAATTTCTATGGATATATTAAAGAAAATAATTATAGTGGCTTTTTTTAAGTTTAGTTAAGTAGTATTATTACTTATAAAAAATTACAAAAAAAAAAAGCTGGAAAAACAAATAGAAAAATAGACCAATAGGAAAATAGTACTTAATATGTAAGCATAATACCAAAAAACTATAACACATTGCTTAACAATATGCACAGTGCTAATAAATTAGGGCATATTGCTCAGCAATATGAATAATGTCAGTAAATTAAAACATACTGTTTAGCAATGTAAACAATATCAATAAATTAAAACACATTGCTTAAAAAAATGTGAGATCTTGTAAAACAAAAAATATGTATATATAATAAGAGTATTAGAACAGAAAAGACAGAATCCAGTTTAGAATTAATATTCACAACTTATTAATTATCTTATATTTTTTCCTTTAAAAAGTAGTTTTCTATAACTTAAAGTAAAATCAAATCATATATTAATAAAATATTAATTACTACTTGAATCTATGTTATTATTGCTTGATTAAAGAAATATTAAATACTTTTACTCTATTAAAACTCCATGTTGATAGAACCCAATACTTGACCATACTAAACCAATAGCTCTTGATCATAATTATTAATGGAATACTAATTTCTTAATTTTTTTTTTATTTTTTTTTATTTTTTTATTTTTTTTTGTTTATTTTGTTTATTTTGTTAATTTGCTAACTAATTAAAAAGATTAAGCATTGAATATTTTAATATCAAGAATAGTCTGGTAAAAAACCCAAAAATAAGGATATAGAACTCGAAAATTAAAGATAATTTATTAGAAAGACATGACTATTGAAATAAACCAGTTACTATGCTAAAAAAAAATTGACAAAATAACCATTCCAGAAGACTATTAAAACAACTATTGAATTTCTGTTCATTATACAAAAAACTCCACCAAAACCTTCAGATATTATCAATACCAACCAGTTATTGAATACCAAGTTATGAGTTTATTATTTATATTAATACCCTAAATAATCATCTGTAATAGTGTTAATTCAATTATAACTTATTAAGCTGTGGCAGAAAACTGTAGTAGAATTTATTAAATTAAGTTAAGCTGATTATTTAGTATCTAAGTAATCATTTTTAATTAGAAAAAACTTAGTATATATAATTAAAATTATAAAAAATTATGATATATAAATATTAAGAGATTGTTTTAGAGCACTTTTTTTTATATTTTTTGTAAAAACAACTGTTTATGATCTTAGTAATCTGTTAAAAAAGACTGATAAAAAGATTTGTATTATTAATCAATTATTTAAAACAATTAACAAAATTTATTGTATTATAGTTAGTTTTAAATCAAAAAAAAATTGAAATTAGTCTTTTGTATAGAGCCAATTCTAAGTAGCATTAAGTTTTTTTGAGCTAAGTTGGATCTGATTTAATATAAAAAATATAAGTGTTTTCGACATTTTTTTGAAGTATAATACTTTAGATATATTAGTCTTTTCTTTTTTAAAAGTATATAAGAAGCTTATATTAGATAGAAATAGTTTTTAGTTGGCCAAATTGTATATTAAAAAAAGTATTTCTATCATGTATTCTATTGTCTTTAACAATAAATTATAATAATTATATTTTAAAGTATATTTGGATATAATAAGCATATTTATTGTAACAAATTATTGTATAATCTGTGAATAAATTGGTTTAAGATTTGTGATATTGTAAAATAGTCAGCATTAATGGCTTAGATCTGGTGTAAATTTTAGTAAAAACATCTCAAATATGTGGTAATTGCTTTAATATTATCTTGTTTAATGATAGTAAATCCAGTTAACAGTTAATTAATACTATAGTGATTGTTAAAATACTGTAAAAATGTAATTTTAAATATGTTAAAGTTATTAAGTTTGTTTGCAAAACTTTAATATCATAAGTTAGTAATATTCTGTAAAAATTATGAAATTGTTTAGAGAACTCTAATATTGTTTTATTTGTTAGTTATAATGGTTTTTTTATATTATTTAATTATAGTTGAGTATTATTTTCTTTATTAATGAACTTTTTAAGCTTAACAATATTACCAGTAGAATTTTAGCATTAATTAACATAAAATTATTCTTATAATTTCTAATATTAATTAACATATATTATTATTATTTTAATTATTATTTATTATTTAATTAAATTATTAAATATTATTTTTTTCTAAATATTGCAAATTGTATTTTACATTAATTTTGTGAGCTTTTTTTGGCTTGATTTTTTGACCATTATTGTCAAAGTATTAAATTGTATAACAAACTGATTTTTGACTAAATAGATTAAAGTTGTTGCAATTTTTTCTTCTGGCTTTGGTTTTTCAAATTCAATTTTATGTTTATTGCTTCCATTAACAATAAAATGCTAAGAACATAGTATTTTGAACATTATTAGTTATCATAAGACATAACATATTCTTTGTATAATTGAATGTTTATTTGCTTTAATTATTGAATTTAAGCTTCTTTAATTAGGTAAGTGTAATTTGCAATTTAGTAATATATTTTTGCTTTATTTTTATAGTTGTATCTAGTAATTTTAAAAGTATATTTAATATATTAAGCTTCTTTTATCTAATAAACATTTTTTTGGATTTCTTTGTTAATTAAAATTATGGCTAGTTTATAGATTATTTTAGTATTATGTAAATAATAATAAAATTTGTTAAGAGTGCTGTTGTATATTGCATCAAAAAAAATTTTTCTGCAATTGATAGAACATATTAACATATTTAATTATAAACTTCTTTTTTTATTACAATATTAATTTAATTATATTTTTTTAATAATAATTCTCTACAAGTAAGACAAGAAGTATTATTTTATTTTCCACTTTGTTTAAAGTATTTAAATCGTTTTTTGTAATATGCTTTGCAATAATAACATGTATATGTTTTATATATTTTTTTTGAAAATATATAGGCTTCCATATGAGCTTAATATTAAAGTGTATTTATAACAAAAACTTTAATAAGTATAATAATTTTATTAATTGTGAATAAAAAGTTATTAATTTTTCTTACTTAAATTTTTTTTATGCTATTGACTATAACAATGACTGTTTAGACAGATCTGTCAATGTTTTATTGTAGTTATTGTATTAACTAGTAGATAATACAATCAGAGAGATTTTAAATTTCATAGATCAATTCTGGAATAATCCACAAAAAATTCTTGTAATCTAATTGGTGTTCAGCATTATTAATATAGAGAATTTGATAATTCTTTATTGATCAAATACTTCAAATAAAAATCAAAACTAACAGTAAAAACATACTTTTATAAACACAAAATTTCAGAATTTATAAGGATTTACACAATATTACATAGTAGTTTTTTATTAAATTAAATTTAAAATTACATTTTATTTTATAATTAATGCCAAAAATTTACCCTGTTTATTTGAAGTTCTTACCAGTGAATATAATAAAAGTCAATTAATAAAATGTAAAACCAAAAAAAGTCAAAGATGATAACATACATCAGTTAATGTTATAACAGAAAGAATAATAGAAATAACTAAGTATTTTCCTAGATTAACTATATTACTTGACTCTCTAAACAATTATTCTTTATGTGAAAGACATTATAATTAGATTGTTATTAAAAAGTTTTTTATTAAACGAATTATTAAATCAAATGATTCAACTTTTTTAGATTTAGAAAAAACAGAAAGAAAAAGACCAAGACTTTCTAATAATAACAAGTTGTTAGAATTAGAAAAAACTTTTTTTGATTTTAGAGTCCAAGTATTTTTGCCAGATTTAATATATAAAGTTTATATAAAACAAATACAGAAGCTAAAAAATATTAATCAGCAATTATTATCTAAGAATACAACATTAAAAAAGCAATTAAATGAAGCATTTAATAATTAACAAGATTATATTAAATCTGTAACAGAAATTGCCAAAAAGAAACAAGATAATTTGTATAATAATATAATAAGTTTGAAAAAAAATCATAAATGTTTTAATCTAGATAGTTTTTTAAAGTATTGTCTTTTAATATGGCTTGCAAAACAAAATTCAGTTATTGTAAGATTTATTGAAACTCTTACTCATAATGAAGATGAATATTAAAATGAAAAAGAAAAGCTTTTTAAGTGTGTTGTAGCAGTTAATGCTATATATGGATCAAAGCACTTAAAATATGTTTCTGCTGTTACAGATAAACTTGGTAGGGTAGGAAAATAGTAACATTTGGTGTTCTCAATTATCAGTAATGTGTGTTTTGTGTAATTCTGTTAACTTAGTCTTAATTATTAGTTTCTGAAGATCTTATCTATTGGTTGTAAATTTACTTGTCAAGTTTGTTGGTTATAAAACACAAAAATTTGGCTTTTGCTGATTGCAACTTCTTATAAATGTGAGCTATCTTTTCCAAGCTAACAAACACAGTCATTAGAGTCTGATGTTGTCTTTCTGTCTTTCTGGTAAGCTACCAAAATAATGTTAATATTCAAAACTTAGGAAAAGCTTCCCTTTTTTACCAGGCTATTACGAAGTCTATTCTTAGACAGTCAATTTTACTATATTGTTGCTTTACAAGAGAAAATAAAAAAAAAAAAAAACTAAAAGAAAAAAAAAAAACTAAAAGAAAAATAAAATAAAAAAAGATGAATTAGTATCATCAATTATTATGATCAAGAGTAATTGGTTTAGGCTGTTAAGAGTTCGAGGCATTTATACTAAGAGCATCTGTTTTGGAACAAAAGAGTGAATTAAAGATTAGTTTGATGTATATATAAGATAATTAATAACTATGTATTGAAGATTTGTTTGTGGTTTTTCAAATAAGTCTTTTATTTTTGTAAGATGTAATAATTATAAGGAAGAGAAAAATTGATTCTTGTCTGGATGTCTTTCTAACTTTTACAGTTACTTGTTTTTATATATTCTTTTTGTTTTACAGAATTGCTTCTGATTGCTTTGTTATTTTTGTTATTGCTTTGTTTTTTACATTATCACTAGTTATCCTATGTTATAATACATTATTCTAAGTTATTATTCATTATACTATGTTATAACACATTATCCTATGTTCTTATGTGTTATACTATTTTATAACACATTATTCTATGTTATTATATATTATTCTATGTTATTTTGTGTCATTATATTTTTGGTTATGTTTTTTCTATAACTTTGGATTGGTTTTTTTACTCAAATAATATTATCTCTCTCTTTTTAGAATTGAGCTCCTGCAAAATTAATTATATTTGTTATAATAGCTTTATTCATGTAGTGTTCAATTGTTGCATTAAGTATCATTTTTTGTAGATTTTTAAACTGTTGATTGGTTATTTATCCTATGTTATTAACTATTATAGTCTTTATAAATCCATATAATAGTACATTTGAACAATGTTGAAAAGCAGCATACAGTCAGTATATTGTTTTGTAATGTAGAGTCAAGTTGCTTCTTTCTACAAATTTTTCTACTTGTTGTATTGTTTCTTTGTTAAAAGTTTTCTGTCTGAAGTCTTTGTATGATGTTTTCAAATCTAACTGTTTACCAATTTTATAGAATCAATATACTAGAGAAAGTCTTTTTTTCCATTTTTGAGTATTGTTAGGTGTTCATTCTCTTGTTTCAGGGAGTTCAGTCTTATGAACTAAAGCTTTTTTTATTTTTTCGAGCTTAAGAACCAAGTATCTTTTATAAAATTTTTTTATTTCTTGTTCCACTCAAGAGAAATTTTTTCTCCAATTTTCTTTCTCAAGCATTGAGTAGGGGTAAAACCATTTAGTTTTAGTTGAACTTTCACTCTTTTTTTTTTTGCTTTTATCTTTATATTGTATTTCTTTTCTATCAATTATTACTTTTATTTGAACAGAAGATTGCTAAATTGTGTCAAATAGTTGTTTTGAGAGTTGTAGAATTTGATCTAACAGATTTATGCTGAAAGTTCTATCATTTCTTACTGTTTTTTCGAATGTTATATATATTTAAATTTCTTAATTTAATTTGCTACATATTGTCTATGTTTTGATAATAATAATTGGTTCCAAATTTCATGGTATATCTTTTGGTTTAATTAATGAAATTTGTGTTTCTAGCTAAGATACTGATAATGATGATTGCTGTTTTACATGATAGATTTTTAACTGGTTTCCATGAGCTACTTTCTTTAAAATCCTGTTTTTCAATCATAATTTGTAAGCTTCATTAACTAAAACTTCATATATGTGGAATAGACTATCTCACTTTAGGTCTAACTTTCTATTCCATTGTTTTTCAGCTTTTATATGATGTAACAATACTTGGTTTTCAATCTTGAATTCTATTAGTTGTTCTAATAGGTGGTTATTATGTTTTTTTTTGGACATTTTTAAGAATAACTAATATTGTTAGCTATTGTTCTATGATTGTCTTTTAACATTTTCATTAACTAATATATTCTTTGGTATAAAATAGCTTCAAAATTCTTTTCAGTAATTGTTTTTGTTGGGTAAAACAGTATTATTCATTTAATTAGTAACATAACTTTTTCTTTATAGACTAGTTCAAATAATGTGAATTGAGTTGTATTTTGTTTCAATGTTTAATATGCAAAAAGTACAAAAAATACAAATAAGTCTCATTCTTATTTATTTTTGTGACTTATTTTTGCTAGTGCTTTACACAGTGTTTGGTTAAATTGTTCTACCAGTCTGTTTGTTTGTGGGTAATATGGTGACAATAAAGAACATTTTATTCCAAACTGTTGACTTAATTCAGTTAACGTATTATTGACAAAATGTGTTTCTTGATTGAATAGCAGTTCTTTTGGGCATCTATGTCTGCAAATCAAATCTTGGTATATGAACTCAATTATTGTTTTAGTGTCTGCTACTTGGATGGCTCTGGCTTCTGGCCATTTTGTCAAATAGTATATGGCCACAGCAATGTAACAATTTCCTTTAGATGTTATGAAAAAAGAACCAACCAAATTGATTCCAATTTTATCAAATGGATTTTCAACTAAAATGGATCAAAGTGGTTTTGTTGTTTTGGCTCCTTTTTTTTACTGGCATGAGTTACAATTGAGCATGTATTCGGAAATATCTTTGTATATTGTTGGCCAATAGTATAAATTTAGGGTTCTTTCAAGAGTAGTATCTTTATTAAAGTGTTCTATAGTAGAATCAGAATACATACTATGTAATATATATTTTTTTCATTATTTTTGATAACTTGTTATAAAGTGGGGCAGTTTTGGTGTTCTTATCAATATAGTTAGTTGTCTTGAATAAAATAATTTCGGGCTTGTTTTCATATGATACTTTGTTCTTGTTAAAATAATATCTCCTTAAAACATAGTGTTGATAAATACTAATGTAGTCAGTGATAATTGGTTGTTCATGGGTCTGAAATTTTAGGTTTGTGGCATCCTTGACAAACTGTCAGCATTGGTATTTTTGGATTCTTCTTTGTAATGAACTTTGAGTAAGAATTATTGTAGATAAGTACTCCATCTTGCATATTTTCTCTCTAATTGTGAATTGTTAAGTAATCAAACAAGTCCTTTATGATTAGTATATAAGTCAAAGGGCAAACTAAAATAGTGTTTCCATGTTTGTACAGTCCAATAAATAGTGAGACATTTCAGATCTGTTGTGTTGTAATTCTTTTCTGCTGGGCTAGTATTGCGACTAGTATAGACAATTAAATGTTTTCTATTGTCTGGTTTTATTTGTAATAAGACTGCTTCTAGAGCATTTTTTGAGGCATCTGTAGTGACAATGAACTATTTAGTGAAATCTGGGTAAATCAAGATTGGGAATGTGATCAATTGCTGCTTGAGATAGTCAAATGCTTTCTGTTGGTTTTTTTTTTATAGATACTGTATATGTTTGGACAACAAATAATAAAGTGGTTTTGTAATAGTTAAAAATTCTTTGATGAATTATTAATAGTATTTTGTCAATTCTAAAAATTCTTATAATTCTTTGAAGTTAATTGGAGTTGGAAAATCTTTGACTTTTTGAACCTTGTTTGGATTGAAATTGACTTTATTTTTGCCAATTATGTGTTCTAGAAATTTCAACTTGGTCTTTTCAAAGAAGCATTTATTAGGATTGAGTTTCAATCTGGCACTACAAAGGTGTTCAAAAACTTGTTAAAGATAGAACAAGTGATTGTCAAATGTTTCTGAAAAGACATTGGTGTTATCAAAGTATACTATAACTAATTTCCACAAGATTCCTTTGTACATAACATTTATAAAATACTGGAAGATAGTAGAAGTATTGCAGAGTTTAAAGAGCATTATATTGAACTTGAAGTTTCTGTTTTGGATGGTAAACACCATTTTTCTTTTGTCTTTGGAGTCTATTTCAATCTGCCAATATTTATTGGCTAGATCTAATGATAATAATTATTTTTTGTTTTCTAAATTGTCCAGAATTTCTTGAATAAGAGGTGTGAGATAACTATTTCTTTAGGTGATACTGTTTAGCTTCCAGTAATCTACACAGAATCTTATCTTTCTGTTTTTCTTGGTAACCAAGATCACTAAGAAGGACCAAAGGCTTAATAATTTTTTAATCAAGCTATTGTTAAGCATTTATTGTACTTCTTGCTTAATTAGATTATTACTAGATAGAAGTACTCAATAGGTCTGCTGTTTAATAGGTTACACATCTCCCATATTAATTTGATGCTTTACAATGTTAGTGTATTTAAACTTATTTTTACTGACAAAGACATTGACATATTGATTCAAGAAAACCTTAAGTTGTATTTACTGAAAAGTATTCAGGTTTCCCAAATGTAATTTGTCAATTTCTTCTGGTGTGAACAGGTAACTTTCTTTTGGCAAGTTCTATACTTGTAAGATAATATTGCAAAATAAGAATAGCTGTGCAAAATCTGAAATAGATTGGAGTTTTTTGGGATGTTAAATGTCCAATGAAATGGAACCAATGAGAATTCTTTCAGGAATTTCAATAACATCTTCTGTAAAATTGTGGATAAAGATTTTGAAGTGTTTATAAGTTTTGGTTAATAGGTTTAAGTTAGCAACATTGGCTAAAGAACAGATTTCAAGACTGGCTTTGAATAACAGGGCTTGGTTTTGAATCTTTTGATTCATCTTAATGATGTATTATTAATATAGGAGGATGAAGATAACTATGTCAATGTAAATAAATTCTACCTGGTTATTATTTTTCTCTATGAAGTTAACTGGTATATTTCCTCTTCTACTTGATCCAAACCCATTAATTCTTCAGGCAGTAAGGCCTAATTTTTTTTGAGTTGTTACTAGAGTTAATTGTGGTACTTTGACTAAGAGTAGAAAGATAGCTTGGGCAATCTTTTCTTATGATTCTATTTTGTAGGGTTTGTTTAAATTGTTTTGTAGCATTATAATGATGTTTCTTATGTAGTTGGCATTAATAATTCCTCTTTTTACATCAATTTTTTTTTTGGCTAGGCTGGATTGAGAGGCAACTTGTATCATTGTACTAACAGAGATTTCTAACACTATCTTAAGATCTATTTTTATGAGAAAATGTAGAGCTATAACTATAAATAATTGTCTGAGATATTATAAGTTAAAACTAGTATCAGTGTTATGTGTCCTTTTAGGACAGATTTTTTTTTTGTTGTTACTATACTATTTCAATTTCAATTCTTTGAAAAGGTCAGAATAAATAAGATGCTGTTTTGTTTTAGTATCTTCAGTTGGATCTTGAAATAACATGTTCTTGGTAACCAGTTCATAGTTTTCTTCTGTTTTTTGTAATTCAGTGATCAGATATAGCATTCTTGAAAAAGGGTTGAACATGAGATCACATTTATCACAGTACTAAAGTGGCAAGAAATTAGGCAATAATCACATAATTTTGTGTTTAGGTTAGCTAGTCTTTGTTTCTGCTCTTTTTTAGTTAGTACCAGATTCTGGTAGTGCTTGTAAAAATATTTTGGATTATTTTTAATATTGTCAAAGACATCAAAAGTCAAGACATATTCGGGTTTTAGAAAAAATAAGAGGTTGTTTTTAATTTCCAGTATTTTCCTGGTTGTAGTGCTCTCTGCTTTTACACTCATCATTTTCCAAATCTTATGTTCATCATAAGAATACTCATCCAATTGTCATAATGCTTGTTTTTAGACATCATTGATTGGAGTTCTCTTTTGTACTCAATTGTTAATCAAAATAGTGTATTGACACATTTTGTCACATGTTTTTCTTCAGCCAAGTACATTATTCCATAACTTTTCATTTGACAGAATCTCACCACAAACAAAGCATAGTGTATTGTCCTATTTGTCTTGTCATGTCAAATCTTTCCAACACACAAGATTTGCAGTAATATTTGGTGGCAGTTGGCCATTTTTTGTTATCTTTGATACATGTACCCATAGAAGATAACTTTTTCTCACAGTTAACACAAATTAATTTTGGGTTTGATATTGGTAATTTTTTTAATTTGAAGCCAAATATTCTGCTGATAATGATTGGAGTTTTTTTTTGGCTCTTCTTTTTCCCTTTTTTTTTCAAGTTGGTGGTAGTGGTAACTCAGTTCAGAAATTATTTGCCCAAAAGACTTGGTATGTCTCTATCATTAATGGTGGTATTGTTTTTTCAAATTCTATTAATAGCTGCTCCAACTTTTGAGCTTTAAAGTGTTTACACATAGCTGGAACTTGGGCATGTTGTTTTTTATAGATAATTTGTAGTTTCTGCATATTCCAGTCAAAAGTGGTATGTGCTTTGGCAACCAGTTGTTTTCAATAAGTGCTTGATATTGCATGGCTTCTATAACCAGAACCTTCATAGGAATTTGGATTTCATTAATCTCAAAGGGGAAGTTATTAATTTCTCCAATAAAAGTTTTGATATTGCCATCTGCAATAATGATTCAAGCAATTACAGCATGATCTATTTGGTAACTTAATTAATTCATAAGTTGTTTTATTATTATATTGTCTGCTGATTTATTATTGAGAATTAATTTAATGTCTATATTTCTGACTCTAGTATTAGTATATAGAGCTGTTATTGGTTTATTCTAATTAATGATGGCTCTACTAAAAAGACTATTAAAGTTTAAATAGTTAATGTCAAAGGGAAAAATAGCAGCAAGAGTGATATTTTTAATGATAGTGATGGGTAAAATGATTTTGTTGGTTTGATTTTAACTTAAAGAGTTAGGTATTTCTCCTACATCTTTCCTTTCTAAAGATGTAAAGCCAAAAAAATTCTGGTTTTTAGTAAGAACAAGATATAAGGCTTGATTTAGGTATTTGTTTGGTATTGGTTAAAATAAGAGATTGGCTCAGTTTGTTGTTCAAAGGGGTCCACTACTATATTGTGTTTAATTTTTATTAGAGTTTCACTATTCTTGATTGTAATCAATCACACACAATCTAGACTGGTTATAGACTAAGTTTTGGTACTAAGAAGATGTTTGAATCATTAGTGATGATAAATAATAATTCTAAGGCATTTGTGGTAAGTACTGGGGTGACTGATACTAGGGTACAGAGTATTAAAGTCTTATAGTTTAAGAATATCTTGGTTGTTGAGGATATTAACTTCTTTAATTCTAGTCTGCTAGTTTCTTTTGGCAGTCCCAGGCAATATGTTCTAACTTCTGGCAATAATAGCAATTATGAGGATTTGATCTTTAAGATTGCTGCTGTTGTTAATGATTTTGTTGTTAATATTTGCTGTTGTTATTGGTTTCTTTTTATTGTGGTGATTGGTAAGTTCTTGTTGTATTGATTAAAAATCTCTTAATTTTCTGAGTTAAATTTTCACTTAATTGGGTTATTTTTGCATCAATGTCAAAGATTTTGTTAATGGCTAGATTAATAGCTTAGATGTGGTTAGCTTTTTGCTTGACTGACTTAAAATTGCATGCAAAGACAACAGTATTCTGTAGATTTGTCAGGTGTCAGAGTCTTATGGATCTTAGGAGACTGTTCTTTAGTTCTTTGACAAATTGATTAAGAACTTGTATCACAGTGTAATAATCTCTTTCAATTGCCAGTATTTGATAAAAAACTTGGTTGAATTGTCCAAGATAAGTAGTTACTGCTTTATGATCTTTTTGTTTTATTATATTAAATTGATTCTGTAATCTAATAAGGGTATTGGGGTTGTAAAAGTATCATAGAAAAGCAAATTTAAAGACAATAAAGTTGGTGGGTTTTTTCCCAAGACTTTGATATCATAAATCTGCACTGGTTACATATAGAAAGTGTGTGAACTATATTTAGCACTAGAATACTTAGTTTGTTCTTAATTTCTAAATAGTAGTTGAGAGTTTTGCTTATTAAATCTAATAAAAAAAAATTTTTTATAATTTATATTAAAAATTTTTTTAAATGTTTATTTTATTGCTATATATAAACAAATCAACAAAAATCATTGAAAATATAAATTTAAAGATGTTAATAATATTAAATAAAATGTTTTTAAAGATTTTTTTTTGTTAAATATAATAATTATAATTAAAAAATTTAATATTTTTTATAATATAAATAATTTTAATATATTATAAGATCTTTTTAAAAATATTATATGCTTTTCAATTAATAAAATTTTTTTTTAAAACTTAATTTAAGAAATTTAAATATAATAAAAATAAAAAATTATAATTTAAAGAAATTAGTAACTAAAATTACCAAAAAATTAAGATTTAATTTGGATTTTAAATTTAAATAGCTTTTGAATATTTGGGTTTTTATTAATAAAATTTAAGTTTTTATTATTTTTAATATAATTATTAATAATTTGGTTATTATAAACATTAATTTTATTTTATATTAAAAAAAGTTATTAAGTTTTTAAATATTATAAATTACATATAATTATAACTTATAGTATAAAAATAACTATTGAAAAACACATAAATAATTTTGTTAAGAACAAAAATTAAATAATTATAAATATATTAAAGCACTTATTTAAAAAAATTGTCTTAAATTATTTAATAATTAAAAATAAATTAATTTTAAATTTAAATAAAGTAAAAATTAAAATAAATAAGATTATAATTAATTAACTAAAAAATAAAAAAATATTAATAAACAAAACAATTATTTTAACCAAAAAACAAAATAAGTTTTTTATTAATAATTAAATTTTGTATTAAAAAAAACAAATTTATTAAAGTAAAAACAATTTAACAAAAAAAAAACAAAATAAAAAAAATTAAGATTTTAATAATTTTATAAAAAAAATTTTTTTTATATTATAAATTAAAATAATATATTAATAAATAACAAAAAACAAATATTATAATAATTATTATTTTTTTAAAAAAATTTAAAAGTAAATAAATAATTTATATTATTAACAAAAAATAATAATTTTTATATATTATTTTAATATTTTTTAAAATTTAATAACAAATATTATTAGTAAAAGTTTATACAAATAAAAATTTAAAAAAAATAAATAAATAAAAAAATAGAAAAGAATTAAATTTGTTATATATTAAAAAATTAATCCTATAATTAATTAATTAATTCGAATAAAATATATAATTTTTGTTTAAAAAATACTTTTTTAATTAATAATTACATTAATATTTAATTTTAAAAATAAAGTGGTTAATATAAATAAATTAATAATTAATATATATAAATAAATAATAATTAATTAAAAAATTAAAAAATTAAATTGTAATAATATTATTTTTGTTGTTTAAATATAAAAATTTTAAACAATTATAATTTGAAAGCAAATTAATATTTAATCTTTGTTAACAATAATAAAATCAATAAATTTTTTTTTTAAAAATCATTAATTATTGTTTAATTTATTAAAAAAGCTATATATAATAAACACAAATTAAATAAACAATTTTTTAGCAGATGTAATTAAAACATTTAAAAATTATAACATAATATTTTATTATATTAAAGCCAATTTATTTAATTTTATAGCCACAACAACAACAACAACAACAACAATAATAATAATAATAATAATAATAATAATAATAATTATTATTATTATTATAGATCAGTATTCTTTAATGTCAAATGTTATTAATCATGATTTATTAAAATTTTTGAATTTATTCAAAGATATAATTACTATTATTATCGTTACTAAATATTATTATTAAATTATTATTATTATTATTATTATTATTATTATTATTATTATTATTATTATTATTATTATTATTATTATTATTATTATTACTATTGTTTGAATTTTAATAAAAATCTCGCCTTTCACTTATACAAATATTTTTATATTTTCTGTCATCAAATTATTATCAGAATAATAAAAAAAACTCCTTCATCCGTAAACATTAGATAATATTAATAGTGATGCTAATACTAGACATACATACATAAACAACACTCGAGGAAATAAATGTTATAAGATGATGTGGAATATAAAAAAGAAAAAATGGTAAAATGTGTGTAAAATGAGATGAGTTGTTGGGGTATAAAATTCTGTTTGGCAAATTGTGATGATGATGACGATGATGATAATGATTCATTTGGTCATTGTTGACTGTACTGTGAATCAATCGCATCACATAGATCCACCAAAAATCCCTTGCTATCCAACCAACTTACAGCCCAACCACACCTACGCTCGAAATTAAAGGGCCTAGATACATTTAACTAAATTGTTATGTTACTAGGCGGGGTTTAATACAAAATAAAATAAAAAAGGCTAAAACTGATGATAATGAATATATTACTTATGTATGGATGTATAGAAATGAGGCGAAAAAATGTTTTTGATTGATTGATCAATGGTAACGATGATGCTGATATGATTTGGATTGAATTTTGGTGAATGGATGAGGGGATTAATTTTTGTTTGAAAAAAAAAAATATACCAAAAAAATCGAAATTATGAAAGATGATGGTAAACAAAAACCAAAAAAATTACAAGATAAATGAAAAAATCCGAGAAAAAAAAAAAAAGAAAAAAAAAATTATTTATACAAAAAAGTAATTACAAAAAAGTAATGAGCGGATTATCAAGAAAAAAATCAAAGGGAATCACACACACACACACGTGTTAGATACTATTTGTTGAAATCTCGTTCTCATTTGTTATTATTATTATTATTATTGTTGTTGTTGTTGTTGTTGTTGCTCATTGCCTCCTTGAAGACTAACGGGTTTCTCGCAAAAGGAAATAAGATCCAAAAGTATCATACTACCCGTGCAGTCATTCATCATGCAGAATTATTCTTTATCAAGAGTTCCGCGTTCATTAATTGTCGTTCAGACACACATATGTTCTTTTTGATAAATAGGAAATGTTTGTGTTTTTAGGGGTTTTATCGTACTCTGTGAAAAATTAGGCCAAAGAGATGAGATGTTTTAAATGTTCAAGAAAATCACCAATCCATGAAAATTTAGGGAAAGGCCCAGCTTCCCTATCTTGGTGACATTAGCCTTCTTCAACTGCCAAAATTCATGGTTGATTTAATAATTCCCAAAATGCGTGCTATACATGTTTACATTCAGATTAGTTAGCGGTACCATGGAAGATTGTTGATAAAAATTTGAAATGGAATTATTGTCTGATTGTGGCGAAGCAATCGGAGAATGTGGTGACGGGGCACCAACCATGACTTCCTCGCACCCTCCATGATGATGGTGATGATGATGGTGGTGTTGGTGATGTTGATGAGGACTAGTTCCTCTACTATTATGGCCATCGTTTCCTTTTGTGGAACTGGCAGAGAACATATCATTTGTTGCAGGATTAGGATTTTCAACAAAAGCAGTGGTAGGGCTCAAAGCTATCGTTGGGGTTGGGGAAGGCTGCTGCTGCTGCTGTGGTTGTTGATGTAATTGTTGTTGTTGTTGTTGTTGTTGTTGTTGTATCTGTGGTGATTGATGCTGTTGTTGTGGAGAGGTTTGTTGTTGTGTTGGTGGTGGTGGTGGTGGTGGCTGTTGTTGCTGCGACTGTGACTGATGCGAATGCGATGCTGAGTACAGTATTGGCGAGTGATTTGAAGCGGTTGACAGAAAACTATATGAACTAACCGTATCAGGTATCATGACCGCCGTCGTTGATCCGTTCCAAGAATCATTGAAAGCCGCCAGATTTGCATGAGAATTATTAGGACTATGCTCTGAGGTTAACTGTGGATGATAGCTAGCCATCATTGATCCGGCAAGATTATTAAATGGATGTTGGGTATCGGGTGAAATTGTTATAGAAGAAGCCATCGTTGTTGGGTGCAATGAAGGATCGCTGGCCAGCAGTGAATTATTGTTTTGAGCTTGTGAGCCAGGCATATTTTCATCTTTATATTGGGAATGTGTTTGTTGAGCTGGTGATAATGCCGTGATAAAGTCGTAATGCATTGAGGCAGCTTGTTCACTTTTAATTAATGTTGCTGAAGTTTCATTGTTATTATTATCAAGTCGGATGCGTTTTGTTCTTGGATTTTGGACAGTTGAAGCTTCTGACAGATCAGTGGGAGATGAAGCCGAATGCTTGGTAAAGCATCTCAGAGCATTTTCAAGAATATTGTTACCTTTAAAATTAACATTGAAAATTAGTTGATGAATGAATTGATTCGAATGGTAAAAATCAATAACGAGTGAATTCATTCATTTATTTATTTATTTGTTTGTTTATTTGTTTGTTTGTTTGTTTGAATTCCTCTGATAAATTTTTTTTTGGTAATGATTCAAGACATACCATTCGGATATGAAGCTGTTACTAGCTGTGTTAAAGCCAATAAATGGGTATGGTGTTTACTCAGTCCAGAAGCAAGATGTTTGATCTCGGGAAGTAAACTCTCAGTTACAAATCTTGACATTTCTTTCATTTCTTGTCGCAAATTCTCGGTCGTCACAGTTAAGGTAGCAATTCGTTCATGCATCGCGTGATCATTTTCCGAACGATCAACAGGAATCGGAAAATCTTTTCCCGAATCGGAACGAGATAATGGATTGATATTTAGACCACCTCCAACGCCTCCAACACCAACACCACCACCACCACCGGGTGATGGTATCGTATCAATCTTATCATCAGTCATGCTACGTTTTAATCCTGTAGGGGTACCAAAAGATTCTGGTGAGGTGGCAATGTTCTGGCCTAGTAGAGGAATAGATTCAGTTGAGGTGGTACGAGGACGTCTTCGAATTGGTTTGGATACTTTACGTCGAATATTTGGCAAGAGATCTTGCCGATTGCGTCTGAACTGTGGATGAGAAAATACACAAGCGTGTTTGCTGCGAACATGTTTTGATTTCCGTGCATCCGATACTCGATAAAAACCGTATATCTAAAAGATAGAAAAATTGGAGATTAGGAGTCATTCTTAAAAATTTGACAAAGATCAAAAACAAACAAGAAGTAACAGGAAACGCTTACATTAAGTTGTCTTACAAAAGAAGTAAATTTACAATGCTTAAAATATTTAGGTAATACGTTTGCTGCGAATTCATCCATGTTACATATGACGAACACGTCTCCTGAATCATTCCAGGTCAGATATTCTTTGTAATCGTCACTGTCGAGGAGTCTATAAAGGATAGAAATAATTTGAAATAATTTAGAAATTGATTTCGAAAAAAAATAAAAAAATAAAACAAAATTGGACGCGTTGGTCATGAAATTGGTAATTGCAATGAGGTATTCGTGGGAAAATTTATTTTTTTTTCTACGAAAAATTCTGGAGACTGGTTTTTTTTTTTTTTTCTTGACCAATAGAAATATTTCCAACGATCACACTTATACTCACTGATATAGCTTTGCGACAAAGACGGACACAGTATCCAGATCATACTTGCCAGTCTCTTCTGGACCGAATGGGTTATCCGATATTTCAGTGACAGGTGTCAAGTGAGCAGTAGAGTCATATACGTCATAAGACAACATATCATTTGAATTAGTCGAAGGCATTATAGAAGTTGATAGAGGATTCGACGAGGAGAGATCGCTCGTATTCATTCTTTCTTTAATTCTCTTTAAAGTTTCTTTAGAAGGTAAAAGCAGAGGCAAAGGTATTTCAGAAGATTCTTTATTCTCGTTTGCAAACTTGGCCAGGGAATCTTTTTCTTTTTTCAAAAAGAACAAAGTGATCGAATACGAAGCGAGTTCGTAATGCGTGGAGATCAGTGTGAGAAGCTGAGACGAACGGTTTAAATAGTTCTTTAGGAACTATTCAGGGCAACTGTGGTACAATTTTCCGAGGTGAGGGGAACAGCGTGGTTATGCGTTATGTGTTATGTTTGAATAGTATTAGACGGCGGCTGTGTGTTCCTTCCAAGTGGCTTTCTTTTATCTTTTTTTATTTCTTTAAACTTCTTCAGCTTCAACTACCAATATTCTCTCGAACGTTTTTACTCGCTTAGTTATGTAAACGAAACACACAGACCACCACAGCACTAAGTTGTACAGTTGTTTTCACGGCCGCCTGCTTCTGTGCGTGAAGGTGTGTGTGGGTCTATGCTTTGAAAAGTAGCTCAGCTCAGCACAGTTTTAAAGTACAAGGAAGAAGTAGTAGTAGTAGTAGTAGTAGTAGTAGTAGTAGTAGTAGTAGTAGTAGTAGTAGTAGTAGTAGTAGTAGTAGTAGTAGTAGTAGTAGTAGTAGTAGTAGTAGTAGTAGTAGTAGTAGTAGTAGTAGTAGTAGTAGTAGTAGAAGTAGTAGAAATAGTAGAAAGTAATAGAAAAGTAGTAGAAGTAGTAGTAGTAGTAGTAGTAGTAGTAGTAGTAGTAGTAGTAGTAGTAGTAGTAGTAGTAGTAGTAGTAGTAGTAGTAGTAGTAGTAGTAGTAGTTAGTAGTAGTAGTAGTAGTGGTAGTAGTAGGAGAAAGAAATGAGTTTAGAGAAAAATAAGACAAGGTAATACGAAAAGAAAGCGTCCCAACGTTGAAAATCGTTAATAAAGCAAAAAAAAACTTTTTTGTAACTTTTTTTTTTATATTATCAAAGAAAAAATAAATTCCCCATTTATCATTAAAAAAAAAACTTTCGTTTATGAAAGTAGTGTGTGTGTGTGTGTGTGTGTGTGTGTGTTGTTGTG
>JAAOMT010000009.1:1527019-1700395 GCA_016748015.1 Geosiphon pyriformis
AAATTGATCCTGCTAATACTTCTGTTGTGGATTCTCTGTTTCTTTCGGGTTCCCATTTTGATACCATTCATTCAGCTTTGGCCAAGATCAGGAAATCCTACCATTCATCTAAGTTGTCAGAATCAAACTGTGCCAAAGAATCTCAGATCAAGTTGGCGATTGACAAAAGAATAAAGAGTTTTGAGTTGAACAAAGGTTATACTGTACATAGTGTTTTGGAGCAACCCTTTCGCAAAGTGGTTTTAGACCATTTGGTGGTGGGAGATGAGCTGGTGTTGGATCCTGCTTCAGTGAAGTCCAAGGTGGATGAGATTATAGAAGGTTGGACTAGAAAGCGAAGGGTGGTGCTCGATGTTAATAATGAGTGGTCTCGCCAGTATTGTCCTTTAGGTTATGTTTTCGACAAAGCTTTTTCTGGTGTAATGGGTTTAATCAACTTTGACAAACTGTTTAGGGTTGTTTCCAACCTGCCAGATGGCAAAGCTGCTGGCCTTTTAGGTATCTCAAATGAGCTTTAGAAACATTGTGATATTTTGGTTCTTAATATGCTCTTAGTGCTTTTGAACTTTTGTTTATCTGAGGAATTTGTCCCTGGCCCTTGGAGGGAAGCTTGGATTTCAATGATTCCCAAACCATATGAATGAGAGGGTGTTCTTACGAATACTTGTCCTATTGTACTAATTAAGACGGCTTGCAAGATTCTCTCCAAAATACTCTCAGACAGGATTTCTTCAGCATACAGCACTCATAATGTCCTTCGTGGTGACAATTTTTTGGTTTTGAAAGATATGATGACACAGTCCCCCATTTTTGCAGTTGGTTTGGTTGTTGAGGATGTCCTGAAAAAGACCCAAGAACTTTGGCTGGTCTTGCAGGATATGAGAAAAGTGTATGATTCAGTTGGCTGAAAGCATTTGGAGAAATGTCTGGTCAGAATTAAAATGTGCAACAGGTTCATTCGGTTTTTTGGCAGCATTCACAAAGGTCGCACTAATCGAGTTATGACAAATTTTGGTTTAACAAATGGTTATTGGGTCCATGATAGTTTAGATCAAGGAGAGGTCTTTTCCCCTTTTCTGTGGCACATTTTTTATAATCCTCTTTTGTGCGAAGTCAAGCATCAGAAGAATATATGTGAGTATAGGCTTATTTCTCATTTCATTTTCAAGAGTGATCGTGTCGAGTTGCAGGCTGGGCTTTTTTCCTGTTTTGCTGCTGGCACCTTTGTTGATGATACAATTTGGGTTGGCAGTAGTTAGAGTGCTACTTAACACATTTTGGATGTTGTTAGCGAGTTTTTCCAGATTAATGACATTTCAATAAACAATGACAAAACTGTAGCTATTCCAATCAATTGTAGGATTGAAAATTCCATTCTTTTCATTAGTGGTTCACCTATCTCTGTTGCCAAAAAAAGTGAATCCCATCAGTATCTAGGCATATTTCTGTTAACTGAGGGTCTTTCCAAATCCAGTTTAGCTAAAGTGCATTCAGACATTCGTCTTTTTACAAATTTGGTTCTGAAAAAAGCTATCTCAGATAAGCAGTTCTTATATTTGGTTTTAGTGGTTCTCCAGCCTATTATTAGCTACAGGACACAATTTAGCTTTGTTCCTATTGGCATTTGCAACAAGTGAGATGCTATGATTCATAAGGGCCTGAAGCTCAAATCTGAACTTCTACTCGACTTTCCTAGTGATTCAATTCACCACTCCTCCTTTTATAGTTTGAAATTTTTCCTACAGATTCAGTCTGAAGACAAGGTTGCTTCTCTTATTAATTTTGCCAACTCTGATGGGATTGTAGAACATTTGTTCTCTTATAGGTCTTATGATCTGCAGATTTTATGTTGGCGCTCTATTCATCCATTGAGTTCTCCTGTTTGTATTCATGTTAGCGCCTCTAATAATTTTCTGGTGGGTGTGGTTTGCGTGCTTTATAATTGCAAATTGTCTTTGGGTGAATCCTTTGCCAATTCCTTTCGTGTCAATAGTGAGATGCCCATGTCAACTGTTTTGGGTGAATCAGTTTTCTCCAGGTGTCTTCCTTCACTTCAGTGATATAGTGTGGCCTTTGTAGACCAACTTTGTGATCATCATGGTACAGTTTTTGATTGGTCCACATTTAAGTAATAGAAGAAACTGGACCCCCATGGCCCTATTCCTGAATGGTTTAGGCTTTCTGCTGTGTTTCTTGCTGGTAAGAATTCCTCTCCTGCTCGCACCCCAGTTCTTGCTAATATTGGTCCTTTGGACATTCTGGGTTCCTTTGGCTTTGTGTCTATCTGTGATCATCTTTCGCGGGTTAATACAAGAGTGTTGTCTGTTTATACTGATAGGTTATTGAGAAATTTGGGTACAGTTGGCTGTAAAATGGATGCTGCGGCTTTTTTCGAGGACATTGGTATGAGTTTGGGTGTTAATGTGTCTGGCTTGATGTCATCTACAATGGCTGAGTTATAGACAATTGTGTTGGCTCTCGAGTGTGTTCTTGTTTTTAGTAATGTCCATTTGTTTTCGGATAGTCAGTCTGCTTTGGATGCTTGCAAATCGGAATTGGGTATGGTGGCTCCTGATTTCTGGAATTGATGTTGGATTGAGCGTCGGCATATTGCCAACATTATTTCCAGTAAGATCCTAAATGTTACTTGGCACAAAGTCAAAGGTCATTCTGGGATTTTGGAAAATGAGTATGCTGATGTGATTGCCGGTGCTGATTCTGTTTCTGACTGGTTTTTTCTTCATTGCCTAGATGAACACTTTTTGATGACTGATGGCAATGTTGTCTCTGGCAATTCAAGACACTTTGTCCATGACACTTTTTATGCCATGTGTTGTGTATGTTGAAAAGTGGGGTCTGGTTCTAAATTTTTGCCTGACAACTTGCAGACTGATGTTGATTGGTCTTGCTCTTCTTTGGTGTGGCATTCTAATTTGCATATGGTCACCAGTTTCACTAGCAGGATTTCGGCTAATGCACGCTCTTATTTTATGAAGGCTTTGCATCATTAGTTGCCTGTGGCTGTGCGAAAATGGCTTTATAATAAACTTTATCCCAGTGTGTTGTGTCTATATTGTGATAACGTGGAGATATCGGATTATGTTTTTTCTTGTGAGATCAATGATTCTGCTTGGTGTCGGTTGTTGGATTCTTACATGAACACTTGAAAGACACTTTCTGGTTCTTTTGTCTCTTCTTCATGTTTGTTGCAGTTGTTGTCATCTTGTGTTTCAGGTTCCTCAATGTCTATGGCTTTTCATAAGGGTTTTGTTTTTGATAATTGGTTTTGTGAAGCTGTCTCTGTTTTCCATAGTCCCAAGATAGCATGTTTGAAGATTATTAATTTTGCACGTTTTCTTGGCCTCACTTTTAGAGATGAGATATGGTTGGTTCATGCCAAACATTATGCCTATATGGAAAAGCCCAGACTGATTCCTTTAGATGGCTCGTCTCCTACTTTGGTCTCTGGTTTGACTTTGCATCTTTTTGCTGGTGTGATTGATTTGCTTGGTATTGATGAAGCTTTTAGTGTACATTTTGGTTTTCGCAGGTTTTACATGTTTTTTTCCAGCATTGGTAATTCAGTTTCTGTTTATATAGCTGTGTAGTGTTGTTCTGACTGGCCCGAGTGGCTGGTCACGTGTAGAAAGTACATGATTCACACCTAGTTTAGATTATTTCTTTGATGTATAGTGCTAGGTTGTGTGTGGACCTTACTCATTATAAAAATAAAATAAAAAAAAAAACATATAATTATACAAGATCTTATCTTAAGTATAACTCTAATTAAAAAAATAATATAATAAAGAAAAAAATACTAAAAATTTCAAAAATATTTCAAAAATATAAAAATAACAGATTTATTAAAAAATTTCAAAAATACCAAAAATATCAAAAATAATAACAATAAACAATAAAAAAATAATAAAAATACCAAAATATTTATTATTATTAAAATTAATATATATATTTAAGTAAAAATAAATAAAAATAAAAATAAAAAGCTTTTTAATTTTATCTTAAAAAATTATTTTCATATTGAATTTTAAATTAAATACTTTTAATCAAAACAATTAATATTATAAAATTAAATATATAATTTTAAATATTATTATTAATTTTCAATTAAATTAAATTGTTTTTCAAAACAATTAATATTAAAAACATAAAAATCAGATATTATAGTTTTAAATTAATAGCTATTAATAATAATTATTAATAAAATACTAATTTTTTATTTTTTTTATTTGTTATTTTTTATATTTTGATTATTTTATTTATTATATTAAATTAATTTATTAAAAATTATTATTAAAATTATAATATTAAAAATTATTTAATAAAAAACATAAAAAAAAATTAAATATCAACTATTAAAAGCCATTAAATTATTAAATTTCTGTTTTTTATACAAAAAATTAAAATTTTTAAATAATATATAATAACATTAAATTTTAAATTATAATTTTATAAATCTGTTTATAATATTATTTAAAAATTAAAATACAGTTTTAATATAAGTTATTTTAACTTTTATAATTTTATTAAGCATTAAAATAAAAAATTATTTATTTAAAAAATTTTTGATAATTGTAAAATTTTTTTAAATATTATTAAAAACAGTATTTTTAAAAAATAAAAGAAAAAAAATTAATTTAGTTTTTTTTTTTTTTTTTTTTTTTTTTTTTTTTTTTTTTTTTTTTTTTTTTTTTTTTTTTTTTTTTTTTATTAATGAGTGAAGTCCAAATGCTATTTACTACTATACATCAAAGAATTAATCTAAAGTAGGCATGAATCATGCATTTTTTACACGTGACCAGTCACTCGAACCAGTTAGAACAACACTATACAGCTATACAAACAGAAACTGAGTCACTAATACCAGAAAAAAATAAGCAACACTTGCGATAACCAAAGCTAACACCGAAAGTCTCAACTGTTTCCAGCAAATTGACCACACTAGCAGAAAACTTCGAAGACAAACCAGGCAACAAAATAGGAATCAAACCATCTAAAGAAATCAACTTGTTCTTTTTCATATATACACAATGTTTCACACAAACCAACCAAATATTATCCCTAAAAGCAAGACTAAGAGAATGCATGAATTTGACAACTTTTGAACCAGCCACCTTAGGATTATGGAAGACAAGAACAGCCTCACAAAACCAATCATTAAAAACAAATCTTTATGAAGAGCCGCCAACACTAAAAAACCAGAGACACAAGATGACAACAAACACAACACACTTGACAAAGAATAAAACAATCCAGAAAGTGCCTTCCAAGACTCCACGTGGGAATCTAACAACTGATGCTAAGCAGAATTATTGACTCCACAAGAAAACACATGATCTGACACCTCCACTTCACCACAATACAAGCACAAAACACTAGGATAAGACCTATTATAAAGGTGCTTACAAACAGCCATAGGCAGTCGATGATGTAAAGCCTTCATAAAATAAGTGCGCACATTAGCCAAGACTCTGCTGGTAAAACCAGTGGCCATATGCAAATCCGGATGCCACACCAATGAGGAGCATGACTAATCAATCTCAGAAGCCAAATTACTCGCCAAAAACTTAACTCACAAACCTATTTCCCAATGTGCACGACTAATAGAGTGGAAAACATCTCAGACAAAATGTCTAGAATTATCAGAAATCACAACACTATTGGCCACCAAAAAGTGCTCATCCAAGCAAGAAGGAAGAAACCAACTAGAAAGAAAGTTAGAACCAGCAATCACATCAGCCTGCTCATTCTCTTCTACACCAGAATGATCTTTGACTTTATGCCAACTAACCCTTAAAATTTTCTCATGAATTAAGTTAACAATATGTTGATGTTCAACCCAGCACTGACTGTGAAAATCAGAATGCAAAAGACCCAATTCCAACTTGCACGCATCTAAGACAGATTGACTGTCTAAAAACAGGCAAACTTAACTAAAAGGGGGAATGCATTCCAGGGCCAAAGCAATGGCTTGTAGCTCAGCCAAAGTGGACGACATCAAATCCAAAATGCCAATGCCCAAACTCAAACCAACATCCTCAGAAAAGGCAGCAGTGTTAGCTTTACAGCCGACCATACCCAAATTCCTTAAAAATCTATCTGTATAGACAGATAAACAACCAGTTTTAACACATGAGAGATGATCATAGACAGACAAAAATTCACCAGAACCAAGAATACTCAAAGAACCAACATCATCCAAAACTGAAGAAGGAGCAGAAGAAGAAGTTATGTCATCAAAAAATGCAGCAGAAAGCCTAAACCAATCGGGGATGGGTCCATAGGGGTCCAACCTCTTCCACTGCTTAAATGTGTACCAACTAAAAACAGAACCATGACAATCACAAAGCTGATTAACAAAGGCTATACCATAACGCCGGAGAGATAGAAGAACCTAAAAAATCTTGACTTACCAAGAACAGTTGACATAAGCACCCCACCAATAAAACGAAATGCATTGGCCAAAGAACCACCCAAAGACAAATTACAATCAAAAAGTACGCAAACCAGGCCAGTCAGAAAGTTATTAGAAGCACTGATATAAATATGAACTGGACAACTCAATAGGTGGACAGGACACCAACACAAAACTTGTAAGTCATGAGATCTGTGAGAAAATAAGTGGCCCAAAATACCATTGGAGTTTACAAAACTGATAAGAAAGACGACTTTGGCCTCAGATTAAACCTGCAAAAAGGACTTTAGACCATAAAAAAAAGGGTGGTAAATTGTATCACCAGGAAAATTGAGTGGCAAACCAGATTTGAGTTTTAAAGCCTTGCAAATTATGACATCCCATTTGTTGCACACACTAACAGGAACAAAGCTAAACTGGGTTTTATAACTGACTATAGAATGGAGAACCACCAAAACTAAATACAAGAGCTGCTTATCTGTGATAGTCTTTCTCAGAACCAGATTGGTAAAAAAATGAATGTCCGAATGGGTTTTAATCAAACTAGGTTTCGATAGATTCTCAGTTGAGAGAAAAATACCCAAATATCGATAAGACTCTCCCTTCCTGGCAATAGAAATAAGTGAACCACTGATAAAAAAAGAAGGATTGCTGACCCTGCTATTAATAGGGATGGCCACTGTTTTGTCATTGTTAATTGAAATGTCATTGATTTAAAAAAATTCACTAGCAATATTGAAAATATGTTGAGTAGCCCTCAGACTGCTACCAACCCAAATTGTATCATCGACAAAGACACCAACAGCAAAAAATGTAGAAAATCTAACCTGAGACTCAGCATAACCACTCTTGGAAATAAAATATGAATTCAGTTTGTACCCACACACACTCTTCTATTACTTGACTTTGCATAAGAGAGGATCATAAAATATGCACCACAAGAGAGGAAAAAAGACTTCTCTTTGGTCCAAACCATTGTGCACATGATAACCACTTGTCAGCCCAAAATCTGTCATAACTTGATTGGTGTAACCCAATAAATACCATTGAAAAATTGAATGAACTTGTTACACATTTTAATCCTAACCAAACATTTACTGAGATGCTTCCAGCCAACCGAGTCATACACCTTCTTCATGTCTTGTAAAACGAGCCAGAGTTTACGGTTCTTTTCCAAAACATCTTCAACAATAGAACCAACTGCAAAAATGGGAGACTGGGTAAATGTACCCTTCAAAACTGAAAAGTTGTCACTGTAAAGAACATCAAACATGCTACATGCCAACAAAATCCAATCAGAGAGAATCTTGAAAAGAATCTTATGAGCCATCTCAATCAAAGCAATAGAATGTGTATTTGTTAGTACACCCTTCCACTCATATAGTTTGAAGATCATTGAAACTCATGCCTCCTTCCAGAAGCAAGGCACTGATTCATACAACAAACAAGAATTTAAAAGCACCAAAAGCATATCCAAAACAGATTTATTACAACGCTTCCAGAGTTCATTTGAAATTTCAGAAAGGCCAGCAGCTTTGCCATCAGGCAGACCAGAAACCAACCCGAACAACTCATCAAAACTAATTGAACTTATTATACCAGAAAAAGCTTCATCAAAAACATAATCCAAAGATTAATATTGATGATTCTAATTACTAGAGACATCAGTGACCACCTAACATGATTGAGTCTAACCTTCCATAATCATGTTCATCTTAGACTTCACAAGATTAGGCTCCAAAATCAGCTTATCACCCACCACCAGATAATCTAAAACCACTTTGCGAAAAGGGCATTCCAAAACACTCTTAATAGTATAACCCTTGTTCAATTCAAAGCTCTCTATTCTTCTGTCAATCACCAACCTGATCTGAGATTCCCTAGCATGGTCCAATTCCGACAACTTAGATGAATAGTAAGATTTCCTGATTTTGGCCAAAACCAACTGAATGGCATCAAAATGGAAAACTGAAAGAAAAAGAGACTTAACAACAGAGGCATTGGTAGAATCAAGGCCACTCCATAAGCCAAGTAGGGAAACAAATTCATCATGAAAAGCCAGACACAAGGCTTTAACAATCCTCAACACCAAAAGTTCCAATTTGTGAAACCTGAAGGATGCTTTATTAAAGACACTGTCATAGCCCTTAAACTATTTTTTCTTAAAAACACTTTCTACCGACAAGCACACTACTTGGCAGAGAGCATTCCACATCGAGACCAAATCTGAATTCCTCCCAGCAGCACCAAACTCATCACAAAACATGACAGTATTTGCAGCTGTATCTTCTTTGAATTTAATCCACTTAGCACTATTGGCACTTATAAAATTATATTTTCAACAATCTCTATTTGTTTGTTTACGCAAAGAGTTCAGTTGTACATCCAGCAACCACCAAGACTCATGGATACAGAAACAGTCTTATGATCAGTGTCAAAATAGTCATTGACAGCAGCCACATCATAATCTACTACCGCACCAATCAAATTAGACAAAATAAACATGAAATCAATTGTCTTAGCAACACCACGAGAGTTGCACCAAGTAGATAACTTCACAGAAGAGCTCCCTCCCAAAGAGTTAACCAAACCCAAATCAAAGCATTTTTTAAAACTGGTGCACTTCTGAGAACCATTCTCATTGAAATCACCACCAAAAATAACAAAAGAAGATTCATTAACAGTCCTCGCAATCAAGAAATTGATCTCAGCAGCTTGGGAAAACCGAACAGTCAAAGAAGCTCCAGCATAAAGCCCCAAAATAGAAACCAAAAGTTTGTTCCTAAAGAGTAACTTAATGCAGAAAAGGTGGCCAGGAATCTTAGAAACTTTACTAACATGCTTAGTTAAAGAATTGTCCAAAACCATCACGACACCAGCTCTGATATAGCCAGAGGCCAAACCAGAAGAGAAAACACAAACGCCATCAAACTTGCTAGCCAACCAAGAATGAGCTTTATCCTTCAACTTTGTCTCCATAAGAATAGAAACCAAATTACATGAATCTTTGTGCTAATGCACAATGTTTTCCTGTTTTGTGAAATTGTTTATATCTCGAACATTACATGTAGCTACCTTCTAAATAATGTTAATCATTGAGGAGAAAGTGATCCAGAACCCAAACCAGCATTTTCCAACCTGGTCGAAAGGTCCATAACAGTTTTCGAAAGAATATCCAGAGTATCTTCCAATTTAGAAACTGCTGACAAATCATAAACAACTATCTTTACAACAGTCCTATCACTAATGGCTGTACCCAAAACCTCATTTATCACTGTATCCATCTCTTGATTCTGTAATGAAGAGGTTATCAACGGCTGACATTTAGGGCCATGCTGGGAAACCGTCGGCCTGAATGCATCCAACCTCTTGGCCAGCTTATCAACCTGCTCAGCAAGACTGACAAGACTGTGCTCAAGAGTAGCAAACCTGTTATTCACATTCAAAGAAAATTGAAGGGGAGGTACCATGGCCGACAGTAAACCACTACCAAAAGAAGATGACAAAGCCATGCGAGAATTAGAACCTCCAACAACTTGAGCCCAAGTTTTACCAGTGAAAGACACAAGATGAAAGATAGGAGCCAGTTTTTTCTTATAAATGCCAGCCAGACAAACCCAATCTTAATCAGAGAACACTCGTTTCTCATGAACACCAAAATTTTCATCCAAAGAACAGTTAATTGTAATATAACTAAATTGTTTGCACTGAGTGCAACTGGCCAAAGAAAGACCAGCCCATTGCAAATTCACACCCTTGAAAACAGAAACAGAACCAATAGCAGCCGATTTAGATGTCTTACTCACAAAACAAATGACCACACACTTATCACAAACATATGAACTAAGATTTCGGCCAATAAAGCATGTTTTTCTACCATAAGCCTCCATCAATTCAGAAAGATCATGTGCAGTAGTACCAATCAGAAAAGTGTACAACAAAGCATGATAATGGTCCCTCAAAATCCATAGCTCCTTGTCACTGACGGCCAAAGCAACATGCACAGAATTCTTATCCATGAGAACTAACCATTTAGACACAACCAAACATGCAGTTTTAGTAAACTCAAATTCCACCAAAGCCCAATTAATTGTATCTTGATTAATATGATTTTGCCAAATTTGGAGAACACTGTCTCAATCACTGATTTGGAAAGATCTACTGGAATCTCCTTGATGATTATTTCCTAATCCAAATGGCTGTTGATTTTTTTGAGATCATCATTTACAATTATTTTTTCATTGATTGCCATTTTTCTGGTCTTATTCAAACTAGACCCACTTGTGAAAGTTGACCAAATGATACCAGGAAATTTTGAGAGAGTTGAGGCTCCCCCAAAACCATCAATTTTTGTAAAAAATTTTCTTAATTGAAATCAACTTATTACTATTAGTCTTTCCAGGCACATTTGACAATTCTATATCCAAGGTGAATAATTTAACTGGTTCAAAGGCGCAATGTTCCAAAACACATGAAATCACAGATGGCAGCCAATTGGATCCAGCAAATTTAGCTCCAGGAAGCACCAACCCAGTATCGTTGTCATTCATGTTTGTGAAAAAAATTGTCTTTGGTGGCTGTTCCAAAACAAAGGTTCTTGTTCATGTTTTCTTAGGAGTTGTATCGTCTTCTATTTCATCAGTCTTAGAAACATTGGGATCCATGTAACTCGTCTTTTTAGCAACCGTGCTTTCCAAATTCTCGGCATCTGACACTTTACTAACACCTGCTTCTTTACTATCCACCTCGCTTCTCCAAGATCTCTGCAGCCTAACACCATTACTATATAGCATACCCACTGAAAGCAGACTGTCCAATAAGTCCATAATGCCACCAAAGACACCAGGCAACTTTGTCTTTTTGTATGAAGGACCACGTGAGTATACACTCTTAATGCGTGCTTTAATTTTTTTGCTGCCAGACCAGGACCCCAATCCAGCCGAACTTGAACTCGAAGCGCCAGCAGAAGAGCCCACTAGATCCATAGGCACAAATAGAGATACATTTGAAGAAATAATGAAAGGAACAAAAGGAAAAAAGACAACTTCAAGCTCTTGTTATGGTCAGGGAATCAACAAAAAAAAGAGTTTTTTTTTTTTTAATTTAGTTTTTAGTTTTTTTATTATTATTAGATTTAATAAGTGCAGTCCAACCACTACCTAAATATATAAAATCAAATAAAATTATAATTTAAGTGTAACTCATGCCTTTTCTACACATAACCAGACATTTGGTTCAGTTAAAGCAGCACTACACACTCACAGAATTTGTTAAAAAAATATTACATGAGAAACTGAAACCCAAACCAGTAAGATGGGGACACAAATCAAAACTCATATGAATACTCAATCTAATACCAAGGCTATAGGTAATATTAACAGCTCAAAAGTCTGACAAACCAGCAATCAATAGCACTGCAGATCTATTATGTGGTAAAAGATTGTGTTTTTTATAGAAGGCTCTCAATTTGGCTGTAGGTAACCAAATGTCTAACTTATGATTCTCTGCAAAACTGTAAACCAATTTGACAATTAAATGGCCACTAGAAGCAGAGCCAAGGCACAGGATAGTATTAGCCATTCAGCTTTTTAACACAAATCTCTTGGCCAACAACATATACAAATTACTGGATGATTCAGCCTCACACAGAGATTGTGTCATTTTACCTCCTAAAGCAGACCCACCAGCCACTTTGCACCACTTTTTTCTAATAGACAATAATATAGTTTTTCTGATATTGTCATTATGCATGCATAAAAATAGGTAATCAGAGTCCTCAACCATATCACACCTAATGCACATCATACTAGAATATCTTGGATTGTACAACTTTTTCTTCACAGCAACTGGCAGGTGACAATGCAGAGATTTCATAAGATAAGACCACAAAAAAGCTTAAGACAAACTGGTATAATTGGAGCAGATTCTATCATCAGAGTGTTAAACACTGAATGACTTGGATGCACTGAATTCACTAGCAACACCAATCTCAACAATACTGGTGCCACACCTGAAGTCTCAACTAACAAAATTAACAATGTTAAACAAATTTTTGATGAAATGACATGTATTCTTAGAAACAGATCTGTTTTCAACCCTAAAAAAACAATATGGCACATCCAGAAGCAGTATAGACCCAAAAAAAACTACTGTATTGGCAAAAAAATCTGTTCGTTTATTCTCAATAATGTCTGAATGTCTTTTGATCTTCTTTCATGTGACTGATAGATTTTTTTTCAAAATAACTTGATGAATATGCTCTTTTTTAATCCAATATTTGCAGCAAAAATCAGGACCAAACATGTCTATATTGAATTTGAAAATATTCAGCAATGCTTGACTATCTGTAAACAATTCAACCATGCTAAAGGCAAGCACACACTTCAGTGCCAAAGTGATGGCTTATAGCTTTATCAATGTTGAGAACAATAAGCCAAAAACTTTTATACCAATACTAACACTGGCTTTTGGAAAGTAAGCAGCAGCACCACCATAAGCACTAATTGACTTTAAACTCTTGACAAACCCATCAGTATAAACTTTAACAGAACTATGCCCAAAGGCCAACAAACATTCAGAAGTAAAACCAACATCATGAGAAAATTTGGTGGGAGCAGAACAGGACACCGCAGTCACATCAATGTCCAAACCACTATTTTTAACAAAATTAATAACAGAAACAAACCAGGTAGGAATTGGACCTCTTGAATCAAGTTTCTTTCATCTATGAAAGGTGTTTCAAATGAAGCACATGCCATGACAATCTAAAAGTTAATTGACAAAAATGAGGCCATACTTTCTAAGAGAATTTTTTACACCCAAATAATTATTTAGACTCAGCACATCCAAGATAAACACACTAGTTCCAGCCTGAAAAACATTAGGAAAAACACCATTTAAGAAGGTTTTGCATAAAGTGAAAACACATATAACACCAGCCAAAAAACAATTCAAAGGATTAATAGGTAACATGACCAAAAAACAAAGAGGGTGCTGGGGCATTCAGCTGGCAGCCTATAAGTCTATTGCTCTATGGTCAAAAATTCTGCTAAGAGTTCCACTAGCATTACCAAAATTGATCAGGTTGGCCAGCAAACTTTCAGAAAGCATCTGCTCAAATGGCTTCAGACCATATAGCTTAGAATGATGTAGTGCTATACTAGAAAAGTCTCTAAGCAAATTTGCCTTAAACTTAAGCCTCTTTCTTAACAATTTGTTCCATTTTTCACAAACACCCTTAGAGGCAAAGCTAAATTGAAGTCTGTAACAGACAATAGACTACAAAACAGCAGAAACTAAATACAAAAATTGCTTCTTAGTAATGGCCTTTCTTAAAACCACATTCAAAAAAAACTTGACATCAATATAAGCCTTGGCTAAACTTGGCTTAAAAAAGCCCTTAGTTGACAAAAAAATTCCCAAATAATGATAAGACTTGCCCCTTTTGGCCACCAAAATTCTCGACTCACTAATGAATAGATCAGCCCTTTTAGCATCTTGGTTAATGAGGATAGTGTTAGTCTTCTCAATATTTATTGAAATGTCATTGATAGAAAAAAACTCACTGGCTATGTTCAAGATATTCTGTGTTGCTGTTAAGCAATTTCCAATCCAGATTATGTTATTAACAAAGGCACCTGCTGCAAAAAATGAGATCCTGATATTATTCAGGTCAGGTTTGCCAGACTTAGTATAGAATCTTGAACATATTTGGTAGCCATATAATTGTTCATGTTTTTTGACTTCACAAAGCAACAGATCATAGAAAATATGTCACAACAGTGGTGAAACTACCTTTTCTTGATCCAGACTATCATGCACAATGTAACCATTAGACAGACCAAAATCTGTCATAACTTGATTAAATCTATCATTGTTTATGCTACCAAAGAGACTTATAAAGTAGGAACACATTTTGATCCTGACCAAACTATTAAGCAAATAAAACCAACTAACAGAATCATAGATCTTGTACATATCTTGAAGAACCAATCATAACTCCCTGTTTTTCTCTAGGGTGTTTTTAACAATTGAGCCAACAGCAAAAATAGAGAATTGTGTAGAAGTGCCCTTTAACACTAAAAAATTGTTACCATGTAAAATGTTGAACTTACTGCAAGCCAAAAAAATCCTGTCTGAAAAGATTTTAGACAAGATCTTTCATTATTACTTATAGAATATAGAAAGTATATTAGCATATAAATTAGCCAATCAGAAATAATCATAGTAAATATAGAATTCCAGAATTCTTCTCAAAAGAATTGTAAAATTCTAGGAATTTCAAGATTCTTGTACAAGAAATTGCAGGATCCCAGAATTCCAGAATTCCTCTTAAAAAAATTACAGAATTCTAGAAATTCCAGAATTTTTGGTGTAAAGAATTAAGAAATTGAGGAATCTTAATTATGTATATATAGCAGTAGTATTAGAAATAGAAAAAACAGACCTCTTAGCTTAGATTTAATTTAAACAACCTTCTACATCACAAATATCAATAAGTAATTATTTAGTATCTCAAATCCACTTTCCACTATCAACACTTTATATTGATAACAATTGATACTTAAACCACTGGAACAATAGCTCTTAATCATGGCTATTGACAAAATACTAATATTTATTGCCTTGGCTTATTTTTTTTTTATTTTCTTTTATTTTTGTTATTTTTTTGTCTTACTAATTGATTGAAGATTAAGCACAAAGTTATTGACATCAAGGATAGTCTGGTAAAAAACCCCCAAAAAAGGGTATAGAAATTAAAAATTTAAGAATAACTTACCAGAAGGGCATTTCTGCCAGATTACTGGCCACCATACTGAAAAAAAAATTTGATAGAATTGCAATTCTGGGAGGCTACTGGAAAGATAACAATTGAATTTTTGTTTATTATACAAAAAACTCCACAACAAAACCTTCAGATTAACAAGACCTTTAGAAGCTAACATTATTAAATCAATTAAGCACCAAATTACGAGTTTGTTATTTAATTTAAAACCCCAAATAATCAACTGTAATATTTGGTGCTCTTTGTGAGATATAATTTTACAGAAAACCAGCACCAACAACAATCATCCAAAAGTGGCAGAATTAGAAATTATAGGAGCAAACCATTTAGAATTTGCCAAATCCTTGTTTTAATAGTACAGTTAACAATTAGGATTAAACAATAACTATTTCCCAGCAGAATCAGCCTTTAACTTCTATGTCAACAATAAAATTACAGACTGCTTAGGAGAAACAGTTAACATTGAATCTGTAAGAGAAAATTTCTATACAGAATTGTTTCAACATACCAGCTTACCAAAAAACTACAGTTTTGCACCAATTATCAGAGAAATAAATCAAATCATTGAAAGGTACACTCAACAACAATTCCCCATTACTTATGCAGACAAAGGCAAAAAAAGATTGCAAACACCAGCAATAACACTCAAAAGGATACAACCACCTACTTGAAAGAAAAACAGAGTTGAATCACCAACCAGTTCATCATACTATTATACACCAGAAAGTGCTATTAATATCTCTTTAGCAGATGCATCTACATCAAACGTAATGTCAACATTTAGACAATTCTTATTTCAAAGTAAACAAAAAAAAGCAGAGTTGTTAGAACCATATGGTGAATATTTTGAAAGATTTAAATCATGATCACCAATACCATTAGGATTATGATCACTGCCATCTCAACCAGACTTTGGAACTATGAGTTTGTGAAAAGTAATGGAATCAAAAGAAGAAGAAAGTAAGGAGCAGGAATTTACTTACCAAAACCCAATCCTAAAAAATTTAGAAATTGAAACTCCAAATTTTCAAACTCCTCAAAATCTGAATAATACAAACCCTGAAACAATTAATCAGCAAAACTTACCTCCAGTAATTGTCATCAATTAACAACCAATTGAACTGATTACTGAACTGATTCAATAGCAGCCACTTCAACAACCTGTTCAACAGTCATTTCACTTACTTCAACAACCACAACAGCTGCTTCAACAGCAGCAACAACAACTTCAACAACCACCACAACAACAACAACAAGCCATAGCACCAATGACATATGCTCCTATCACCAAACTAGAAAAATTTACTGGCAAAGAAGATAATACCCAAGTCTGGCTTAATAACATTACCAAAGCAATCACTGTTAACAATTGGAATAATGTCAGAGCACTACAAGCCATTCCATACTTTTTGCAAGATACTGTTAATTCATTATATCAAAGCTTGATCAATAAACCTGTCACCTTTGACACATTTAAAACAGAGTTTTTGAGATATTTTAGCAACAATAATAGCATCAACTGATTGGCCAACACTTTCACTACCATCAAGCAAGGAGAAACTGAAACAGTCACTACTTACTTAAGATGCTTCCACAGAAATCTGTGCCAAATTTAGGCCATACAAGCTGATTATTTTACAGCACCACAAATCTTAAATCAATTCATTAGAGGCCTGTACAGTAGCATCCTCCAATATGTACATTCAATGCATCCAGCAGACCTTCAAGCTACAGTTACAAATGTCAAAGATTTTGAAGCAACTGAACTTGAAGCCAACCATGTCCAAGCCATAAACCTAGTGATAAATGAATCATCTGACTTGGATTTCAAGTTGAAGCAATTTAGTGACTTACTTAATCAGAAATTGGATGGGTACTTAGCTAACACTACTCAAGTCATTTATCAACCTTCACAATGACACAACAATCAGGAAAATAGAAATTGCTTCCAAAATCAGTCATGTCCAGCATTATCCTTGACCAATCAACAGTGGCAGCAGGAAATGCATGCCACTATTGTGATAAACAAGAACATTTACAGTTTGAATGCCATAAATGACTAAATGAACAACAATTAGGTCATCAGTATTGAAACTCTGATCATCAACTACAAATTCAGAATTATGTCAGTAATCAATTACCAGAACAATACCAACTTTAAGTACATTATGCTCCAGTGACACAGCTGATTTATTAAACCCCAATAATACAACAAGTATACTTACTTTCAGTATATCAAGCTCCAGCATCAATCTATTAACTAACAATACCCATAATCTATTAACCACTACAGTTACAAGTAATCTATCAGACATCAGCAATCTCAACTCTGAATTTAGCTCAGGTGACATTAGGAAATCCCAGATCCAGAGTCATTCAAAACTGGAGATCAGTAATAATTGTTCACCAACCAATTCTCAGCTTCTCAAACCAGCCATCAGAATCATGCCAGCAGAGTTCAGGAACTGGGTATACCCAAAACCCGAGTTCTCAGAACTATTTAAGTTTCCTGATAACTCCAGAAGACACTACATCCAACAACACAGAATCCAACCACAAACAAACACTCACTAACAACATACCTTCAGTTACCATTACCAATGACAAGTTACTCACAGCTATCTTTTTGTTTGAACTTGAGGAACTAACATCTATGCCCTTGTTCAGTGGAGCCACACTCGAGAAAAAACCAATCACCACTATGTACACTAATGCCAAAGTTAATGAATATTCTATCAAGCTCATCCTTAATAGTGGGTCAGTAGACAACATTATTACATGACAACTCATGGATCAATTAAGTCACCAAGTTGATCATGCTGCCAGCATTAGAATTATAACTGCTGATGGAGCAACCAAAACTCCAATTGGTGAAATAGATGACTTCCTATTTGAAATCAACAGCATCATAATACTAATCAAGATATTGGTAATGAAAGCAACTCAGTACTAAGCTTTTATTGGGAATGACTGGCTGTACAAAACCAATGCTATGCTTAACTGGAACACTCAAGAACTGCAGCTCAGCCAGAATGGCCACCACACACACATACCAGCCACCTGTGACCACTTTAAGACCACTACCAATGACAAACCACTCATTGAATTAGAAGAAAAAAAAAACCTATCTGAGAAGCATATCAAGTTTCCTGGACTGACACTAAACACAATGAGCTACCACCAATACTTTTCTGAGATGACAAAGAGAAAGGAAAGGAAAAAGACACACCAGAAGAAAATGCTACTGCAGAAGAAATAACTAATGGTTGGAAAAGAAAATACTTACATGAGCCAATAAAAGAACTGCTATATATTCCTCTAAAATATAAGGACTATAACAAGAGACTCTTTTTTATGGAACCATGAATTGTACCAAATGAAGATCATTGAATGAGAACTCATTATTATTGCAAGCCTTGCTACTGTGAATGCTATGACTATCCAAAAAGACAAGACAAGTAGGACAACAAATCATGTCTCACTTGCAGGAAACAATTGCTCAACAAAAGAATGTGGAACAACATTTCTGGTCAAGGAGGAACATACAACACTTTATGTCAATACATAATTCTTATTAGCAATTGGGTGAGTTGTAATACGCCAATAACTGCCACCTAGCACTGAGTGATTTCTTGCTTGGACGGTGTTACCAGTAGAATTTTAGCTATTAATTAGCATGAAATTACCCTTATAATTCCTATAATTAATTAGTATATTAATATCATTTCAAAATATCATTTATTATTTAATCAATTATCATATATCATAATTCAATTAAAATAATCTAACTAGTATAACAGAAAGTAGGATGATTAAATTACACAATACCCTGAACTTTGTAACATTCTAAAATTCGCCGAAATTTACAGAAATTCACCAAAATTTATATGAAATTTGCCGAAATTTGCCAAAATTATAAATAGTTCATCCAAATTAATCAATAGTTTAGCAAAATAACTTGTAGTTCATCAAAATGTATCTTTAGTTTGCTGAAATTTGAGCAAAGAGAAAAAGTGCAAGTTCATAGACTAGTACTACAACAAGTTGTATAAAAGAAGAGCTTTTCTCTTTAAAAAAATGTATCTTACTTTAGATTTATCACTTAGAACCATTCTTATACACACAAAAAGAAATAAATATTAAATAATTTGAAAAACCAAATTCTTTAAATATTGCACTTGAAAAATCTCCAAAAACCCAACTAATGTTTTGAAATTAAATAGTTACCAATTTCAGTAAACTGTTAGTGACTTCAGGTCTGGATAGAAAACGTTTCCCTTGACAGAATTCTTTTTCTTTTACATTTTTTTTATTTTTTTTTTATTTTCTTATTACAATCATTAGGATAGCTTACAAATGAGATTCCAGTAGAAGAGTTAACTTTTACAGCAAAGTAACTACACATTTTTTAGTGAGCTTTCAGATGAGCAATTCCTGGGAAAGAGTTGATGTTTACTACAATGTAACTATACAAAGTAACTGGTATAGAATTGGCCATTCCACTCACAAGTCCAGCAGTTCAAATTATAGGAGATAATTTGAAGATAAATTCAGTTATTCGAGGTTCAACTACTTCTAAAAAACATGAATTTGCAACCAACAGATATTTACAACATTCAAAAAAAGAGACCAAAAACCTCCAGTAACAACAGTTACTTACATGATGAAAACAAAATCTGGAGAATGACAAATGCCAAAGTTGAAGAAGCCACATCTAGTGAAATTTTAGAAATTAAAAACAATCCACCAAAACCAGTAGAAACAGTTCTTATTCCAAATCCTGACGTTTTCTTCGACATTGAAGCAGGCCCAGAAGAATTTCATAAGTACCATTAGAACTTAGTGTTAACAAGAAAGGAACAGAAACAATAACTGGAAGAATTAAATACCAAACTATGCTGACATTGTTTAATTCCCAGTAATTTTGAATATTGTAATAATTGTGATCTCATTTACAATCTACTACTATGCATGATTTATACAATTCTGAAAGAGAAAAAACCAATCAGCAGCTGTACATCAGAATCGGAATTAATTTTTAATCCCAATTTAAACTCTGGCAATGATAATAATGAGAATAATAGTTCCAGCTTCATTCCAAATGACCACAAAAATTACAATGATTCAAACTCCAATTCAAATCCCAAAACATACATCACACTCTCTGATCTTATCAAGGAACAAGAACTTAAATGGTTCAGTGATAATAACGAAAGTATTATGCCAAAATGCATACATGATACTAATACAGGATTTGATCTAAGATATTCAGAACAATATGCCATCAAATTAGAACCACATTCACACACTTGTATTGATCTGAAAATAGCACTGAAAATTCCAGCAACAACAATGGTTCAATTAACATCTAGGAGCAGTTTAGCAAAAAAAAAATCAACATCAAAGGAGGAATGATTAATGCAGAATATGTAGGAAACATTATTGGAATACTACAAAATAACTCTGAAAAGGCCTATATTATAGAGCCAAATGAAAGATAGCACAGGCAATATTCTTATCTTTGGTAAAAATAGCTCAGTTAGTGTTAGTGAGAAACAAAAAAGAATTAGGAATTACAGCTAGAGAGATACAAAGTTTCAGATCCACAAGTAGAATAGATGTTCCAATTAATATGGCAGAGGAAAAAATTATTAACAAGAAAAAAATTATTTCCACTCATTAACCAATTTCTATTCCACTATATGACCAGTATATGGTAGTTATAGAGAGAAAAGTAAAGGATCAAGTTCAGATTTTTGAAACAAAAGCAACACTTTGTGAATCAGGAGAAATTAGATTAGTCAATTTACACATACCAGCCAAGAACCACAGTCACATCAAAATTCTCATTTACAACAATACAGGAAATGTTATCAAGATACCAGAAGAAACCACCATTGAATACTTAACTACTGAAATTGAAAACCAACTGCCAAATACCATTCCAGATTTCCCACAACTGTATGGATATGTAGATATTACATCTCAAACCATATATGGACAAGAAAAATGTTATCTGCTTCAACCAGAACAATTGAAACAGATAAACTCAGAAAATTTAGACTCACTTTAATGAATGCAACTTAAAATATTATTCAACAACTTCAATAATATCTTTGCCAGCAAAAATAAATTTGGCAAAATTAACATAATTTAGCACCAGATCAAGACTGGAAATACAATGCCAATTAAGCAAAGAGCATACAGAGTATTACCAGCTAGCTATAAGATTATTTGTCAAGAAATCAATTGGATGTTTAACAATAAGCTAATTCAGCCATCAATAAGCCCATGGTTGTCATCAGTGGTACTAGTTCATAAGAAAAATAGAAAAATCCACTTTTGTGTAGATTACTGAAAACTGAATGGAATAACCAAAAGAGATAGCTACCTGACTCTAAAGATCTAAGAATTGTTCGATGCTTTTGGAGAAAAAAAATGGTTCTCAACTTTAGATTTGAACAGTGGTTATTGGCAAATAGCCATAAAACTGGAAGATAAAGAGAAAACAGCTTTCACAACTCGGAAAGAAAATTTTGAATTTAAAATGATACCATTTGGCTTGATGAATGCTCCTGTCATATTTCAACAGCAAATGGAAATTGTCTATACTAAATTACTATAGAAATCAGTAGTCATATACTTGAATAACACCAATGTGTTTTCAAAAACATTTGATGATCATCTGCATTATCTCCAACAAGTATTTAAAAGACTCAGATGAGCAGGATTGAAATTAAATGCAAACAAATACTTCTTTGGCAAAACAGAACTCAAGTTCTTGAGACATATAATGAGCAAAGATGACATTAAAACAGATCCGAATAAGATTGCAATAGTAAAGAACTTTCTAGTACCAATTAATTTGATAGAATTAAGAGCATTTTTGGGATTTGTAGGCTATTATTATCACTTTATCAAGGACTTTTCTAAACTGGCTCAGCCATTTTATCATCTACAAACCAAGAATATAAAGTACAAATAGACAGAAGTTCAACAAAAAGCATTCGATACACTAAAAAAAAAACTTATTCAAGCTCCAGTACTGATCTATCCAGACCACAGTAAACCATTCATTATCACTACAGATATATTAGGCCAAGCATTGAAAGCAGTACTATCATAGAGAGAACTGGATGAAAGAAAACATCCAGTAGCATACACCAGCCAAAGCTTGAGTCCAACAGAAAAGAACTATAGAACACCAACATTGGAACACTTAACTATTTATTGGGCTGTTACCAAATAGAAAGAATACTTAAACCAGAAATTTGATAAATACACAGATCACAAAAGATTGACTTCAATTCAGAATCAAAAATTTGGAAATGATTATCATACAAGATGGAAAATAGTACTATTACCATATACATTTACAGTACATTATAAAAAAGGAAAAGACAATAAAAATGTTGATGGTTTGTCATAAATGAGACAAATATAAAAAAACATTTCAACCCAAAAATATAACAAAACATGAATATATAAAAATACCAACAACTCCAACATTATATAAATACTCAATTGTTTAAGGAGAAATTATCTTAAAAAGAACAAAACAACATAAAACAACAATCAAAATATTTTATCAGTTACCAAAATATACTTTACTGGGAAAACAGAAAGAATTCAGATCAACCAATCAGAGTAATTACAGAACCAGAGAAAGAGACAATATTGTTCAACATGCACTCAGATCCAACAGCAGGATATTTTCATAAAGAAGCAACAATAGAAAGAACCAGAAAAAGATACTATTAACCATTAATATATCTAAACATCATTCAATATGTTTAAAATTGTGATGCTTGTCAGAAAAAAAAAGGAACAAAACCCAGTAAACCATTGAGACCAATCAAAATAGAACAACTATTCAATTGCATTGGAATTGACTTAGTTGGATCATTAACAATTACCAACAGAGGCAACAAATATATTGCAATAGCCATGAATTATCTCACAAAATGGCCAAAAGCAAAAGCCATTCAAAGAGCAGATGCAGAATCCATTGCTGAATTTGTTTATCAAGACTTGATCTGTTGACACAGATGTCTAAAAGAATTGTTATCAAATCAAGGAACTCATTTTGTGAATAGAACATTAACAGAATTGAGTCAAAGATTTGGGATAAAAAGACCATTATTATTATTATACCATTCACAAACAAATGGGCTAGTTGAAAGGTTTAACAAAACATTGTATGAAGCCATTGCCAAAATCAGCCAAAAAAACCAGGACAAATGGGATTTGATTATATCATTAGCATTATTTGCTTATTGGACAATGAAGCAAGACACTATACAAGCAACACTATTTGAATTAGTATACGGTAGAACAGCAACATTACCAGTTAAGATAGAAGTTAAAACATATCTAATAGAACCAATAACAGAAGAGAATTTTTAAAAAACATTGCTGAGAAGAACATATGACTTAATGGAGACACTAGAAAACACACAGCAAAGAGCAGCTAATAACATCCAAAAGTCACAAGAAAAACAAAAAGAAAAACACAATAACCAACTACCAAAGAAACCAGTTGAATTTAAGATTGGAGACAAAGTACTTTTACATTGTACTAAAGTGGAAAAACAATAAAGTGGAAAATTTGACTTCAAATGGAACAGACCATTTCACATAAAAAAAATTCTTGGAAATAGAGCTTATAAATTAAGGTTAAACAACAAAATTTTAACCAAAGCAGCACATGGTAATTGACTGAAACAATATTACCATATAGTATTATCATTTACTAATAATATTTCACAATTAAGAGTACAAAAAATACTAGTCAAACCAGATGAGATTCCACAAGATCTAAAACCAATTATTATTATTGAACCAAACATGTAAAATTGAACAACTGAAAGAGTATATAAAGACACGGTATAAGTGACAAAAGACAACAGAAAAATAGAAATTACTGATAACATTTACTCATTAGCACAACAACTCTTTCAATTAATACAACAACAAGAGATGGAAATTACAATTAACCAACAAACTATCAAATATACAAACACCAAAAAAAGAACACAAGATAAAACATGAAGAAAAACAGAAAACACTGTTGACAAAATAATTGTAAAAGTGAAACTGGCAATAGAAATACAACCAAAAATAACCCAATATTAAGAGTTGACTATAAAAACTTGGAATTGGTGGATACAACAATTTCCAAGAAACTTTTGTTACTTTTATTTGGGACAACACTTGAATATTTAGGGCTTGTACATGGATAAAATGAAATGATTATTTGACACAACAATATTACAACAACTAAAACAATTTGTGGGGAAGAACAATTTGACCACACAAGCAAGAGCCATTTATTGACTACACACTGGATTTCAAGATCGACCAGAAATTTTACTCAATCCAAAAATAAACTCCATTACTATTAACCAAATAGAAAAAATAACCAATGCTCAATTTGAAGAATTACAAAACAAGATAGCACAAATAATTCTGAAAAAAGAAATTCAAGAAATATTCAAAGATAGAGAATTAGAATTAGGAGATTTTGATAGAGCTCAATAATAAAAAGAAGAAAATAATGTTACTTATAGAATATAAAAAGTATATTAGCATATAAATTAGCCAATTAGAAATAACCATAGTAAATATGAAATTCCAGAATTCTTTTCAAAGGAATTACATAATTCCAGGAATTTTAGGATTCTCATACAAGGAATTGCAGGATCTCAAAATTCCAGGATTCTTCTCAAAGAAATTGCAGGATTCCAGAAATTCCAGAATTCCTGGTGTAAAAAATTAAGAAATTGAGGAATCTTAATTATGTATATATAGCAGTAGTGTTAAAAGTAGAAAAAACAGACCTTTCAGGTTAGATTTAATTTAAACAATCTTCCACATCACAAATATCAATAAATAATTATTTGGTATCTCAAATCTATTCTTTATTATCAACACTTCATGTTGATAATAATTGATACTTAAACATACTGGAACAATAGCTCTTGATCATGGCTATTGACGGAATACTAACATTCATTGTCTTGGCTTATTTTTCTTTTATTTTCTTTTATTTTTGTTATTTCTTTGTCTTACTAATTAATTGAAAATTAAGTACTGAGTTATTGACATCAAGGATAGCCTAATAAAAGACCCCAAAAAAAGGGTATAAGAATTAAGAATTTAAGGATAGCTTATCAGAAGAGCATTTTTGCCAAATTACCAGCCACCATGCTGAGAAAAAAATCGACAGAATTGCGATTCTGGAAGGCTACTAAAAAGATAACAATTGAATCTCTGTCTATTATACAAAGAACTCCACAACAAAACCTTCAGATCAACAAGACCTTCAGAAGCTAACATTATTAAATCAATTGAGTACCAAATTATAAATTTGTTATTTGATTTGAGATTCCAAATAATCAACTGTAATACCATGTAATCTCAATCAGTACTATCAGTCTAATATTAGTGAAAGTGTCCTCCCAATCATAAGGTTTAAGAATCATGGAAACCCAAAATCTCTTCTATTGCTTAGGAACTTTTCCAAATTTTAGACACCTATTGAAAATGCTCAAAAGATCATTGAGAACAAAAAAATTACTGTGCTTCCAAAGTTCATTGGGAATGCCAGAAAGCCCAACAGTTTTGCCATCCAGCAAGTCTCTGATGATCTGCAGAAGTTCTTTTATGCTAATATTACACATAATTCCAAAAAATGTATCATCATCTATGTGACTTAAAGAAGCATATTGAACAGACTAACAACTCAGCAGAGCACCAGAAACCAAGTGTTTCTTCATCCAACCTTCTATTATAGTATCAATTGAAGACTTGACAGTCTGAAACTCCAAGATAAGCTTATTGTTAACAATCAAATGATCAAAAACCATCTTTCTAAAAGGTCAATCTAGAATGCTTTTTATCATTTATCTCTTATTCAAACAAAAATTTTCCATGTGTTTTGACACAGTTTTCCTGATGAAATCATCCTTAACAATTCTGAATTTGTGATACTTGGATCTGCGGTAACTTCTTTTGACAACCAAAACATGATGTAAAATATCCTCAACTTTATCACCCTTATTGATCATAATACACACCTTGGATGCCTCTTTGTCATTTATGCCTGCCCAGGTATCAACCAAGCAGTTAGTTTTCATACTCAGACCTGAATTTAAACTACTAACAATTTTGGACATCAGTAATTCCAACTTGTGAAACTTAGAAGACAATTTGTTCCTTATACTATTAAACTCACTAAACCAGAGTCTGGAGAATATTTTATCAGGAAAATTCATTACCACCCCTTTAAGAATATCTCACATGTTGTTCAAATTACTACTGTGTTCTACAGCATAAAAACTAACTGAATTCTTCAAAAATTTGTCAGAAGAGCACTTCATAAAATATTTCCATTCATTAATATCCATGCTTTTTAGCTTGAATTTCCAATGATCTTTATTTGTTTGTTTGCATAAAACCCTTAATTAAACATCCAAAAGCCCACTCAAGCCTACTAAAACTAAAACAGCTTTGTAATTAGTATCAAAAAATTCAAATACAGAGTTAACTCTATGACCAGTCACAGCTAAAATAAGAGTCTTACTAATCATGATGTAATCAATAGCTTTTTCAACATCTTTTGAGTTGCTCTATATAAAGGCTTCAGCCAAAAGATGTTTACCAAAAGAATTGACCAAGTTCAGACCCAAACAAAATCCATAACTCGCACTTTTTTAGAACTGTTTTTATTGAAATTACCACCCAAAATCACAAAACTGCTGAAATTAACCACCTAAGTTATGAAAGAATTAATACCAGACATCTGTTCAAATCAGCCACTTGAAGAGACACAAGCATACAAACCAATAATTGAAACTGAAACTCTGCTCTTAAAAAGGAGATGCACTGAAACAATGTAACCAGGAACTTCTTCTATCTTGGAAACATGTCAAGCTAAAGAATTGTTCATAATTATCACCACTCCAGTCCTAAGAAACCCACTATCTAGATCAGATGTAAAAATACACACACCTTCAAACTTGTTCATAATCCATAGCCTAATGCCAGGTTTTAATTTTGTTTTAGTAACAATAGACACCATATTACCTGATTTTTTGTGCCAATAAACAACATCTTCTTGCTTGGCAGGAACATTAAAACTTCAAACATTACAAGTAGCAAACTTCCATATTAACTCAGTCATTGAGAGAAAAGAACAACAGAAACCAAACTAGCATTGTCTATTTTGGCTAAAAGGCCCACAACCATAATTGACAGATTGTTTAAAGTGTTCTCTAACTTTTTAATAACAGAGGAATCAAACACTACTGCTTTCATCTTAGTCTTACTATTAGTGGCCACACCCAAACTCTTATTCATTACTATATCCACCCCTTGACTTTGTGATAAAAAGATTGCCAATAGCTGACATCCAGAACTAGACTGAGAAACCATTAGTCCAAGTGCATCCAACCTCTTAGCCAGCTTACCAACTTGCTCTGCGAGGCTGGTGAGACTGTGCTTAAGAGCAGCAAACCTATCATTGATTTTATTTGCAACTAGTAGGGATGGCTTTATCTCTGAAGAAGAGCCAACATTTGCCAAAACATTTTGACTAGAGAGAGGAGGGAAAGAAGACCCATTAACAACTTTTGTCCAGAAGAGACCACCAAAAGAAACTAGATGAGCAATAAAAGTCTGTTTTTTCTTATATATATTGGCCAAATGGACCTAATCTTGAGAAGACACCATTTATTTCTCATGAACACCAGAAAATCTACTCAATAAACAAAAATCAGAAATATGACCAGATTGTTTACACTTGGCACAACAGGCCAGAGAAAGACTATCTCAGTACAAATTCACACTCTTAAAAACAGGCAGAGAATCAATGGCAGCCAATTTGGATGCCTTATCACTAAAACAAATTACAGTGCACCTATCACGAACATACATAGCCAAATTACAGCCAATAAAACAAGTTTTCCCATCATAAGATGCCAACAAACCAAAAAGATTATGGACAGTGGTGCCAACTGGTAATATGTACAGCAGTGCCCAATGTTGATTCCTTAATACTCATGTTTGTTTGTTATCAATTGTCTTCCCTACACAAACAGAGTTTTTTTCCATGAGAACAGACCATTTAGCTGTGACCAAATCAGCTATCTCAGATAATTCAAATTTTATTAAAGCCTTTTATTACAGGCCAATCAGTTATATCTTGATTAATACAATCTTGTCAAACTTGAAAAAAACTGATTTCACAGCCAATTTGGGAAGATCAACTGAAATTTTCTTGATAACAATTTCCTGATCCAAATGTTTGTTTACCTGTCTAACATTATTATTAACTAAAATTGTTTTACTGATAGCCAATTTCTTTGCCTTTTTTAAACTCATTTCAGAGATAAATGAAGATTTGATAATTCCTGAGAATTTTGAGAAAGCAAAGGTTTCCCTAAAACCATCAATTCAATAAAAGATTTTTTTTATTGAAATCAATTTGTTACTAACAGTTTTGCCTAGAATAGCCAAAAGCTCAATATCTAATGTGAATAATTTTACTGGCTCAAAGCTCCTCTTTTCCAGAACATGTGACTTGGCACTTGGCAGCTGATTGAAGCCATTAAACTTGGAAAAAAGGAGCTTCAGAATGTTATCAACATTACTCATATTATTAAAAGAAGGTTTCTTTAGTAGTTGTTCCAGAACATATGTCCATGTTCATGTCTTTCTCAAAGTTATATCATCCACCATATTATTAGCTTCGAAACTGTTGAAATCCATGTAACTTGTCTCCTCTGTCACCATGTTGTCCATGTTTTCCAAATCAGACACCCCACTAATACTAATATCCTTACTTTCCACTTTGCTACTCCAAGACACTTTGCATTCCAGATTGCTAGCTTGTAAAATATTACCAGGAATAGGACCAGCTGACAAATCTATCACACCACTAGTAATTCCAGGAATTTTAGACTTCTTGTATGAAGGGCCACAAAAGTATATGCTCTCAATGTATGTTTTTTTATTATTATTAGACCCCCACCTTAACCAAAATGAAATTAGAACCATTAGCAGAAGAGTCTATTGATTCTATTACAACAAAAAGAGGAAAGTCAAAAGAAATAATTAGAAAAGAAACAAGAGGATAAGAGAAAAAGACTAATTAAAGCTTCGATAAAATTTTACTCTCATCATGGTAAGAAGATTGACAAGAGAAAAAAATTTTTTTTTTTTTATTTGATTAATTTAATTTTTAAAATTAAATAATTTAATAAATTAAGTTATATATAAAAATATAATTTGGTTTGTTTTTAAAACCAGTAAAAATTAATTAAAATTTAATATATTAAACAATTTAATTATATTTTAATCAAAACTAATTTTAATAAATATATTGTTATTATTATTTAAATAAAAAAAAATGTAATAACTCTTTGTTTCCTTAATTTTATGACCATAACCAGAGCAAAAAGTAAAAAAGCTGTATCTGATATCTGTTCTGAGATATTTAATAAAATTTCAACCAGAAGAGCTTTCTCTGTTGTAGAAGCAACTAGACAGAACATTTTAAAAGTTTTTCCTTTACCCAGTAATCATGAAAAGCTGCCTTTGGTAGCTACTAAGACAACTTCCTCATCTTTGGCTGGTTTTTCACCAGTCAAAGTTTCTTTAAAGAGACATACTTGGGTTAGTTCCAGTATTGCCTCCACTCCTACTAAGACCCCAAAAGTGTTTAATAATAGACCAGTTAACAAGCTGGTATTCTCCTCCATAGCTTCAACATCTGGTGCTTCTAGCATCTCCTCTTCAAAAAAAATGGTCAAAAAAACCAAAAGTTCAGAAAAGTGGAAGCAGTTACTTGTCTCTGCTATTGTTACACTGAACCCTTTTGTGGTTTCCAATGAGATTTTAGATAAGATCTCCATAGCATCATCTGGCATGTCATCTAAAATAGACCAAGATCAATTACTGACTGTATTGCCAAATATGATGTCTTTCAGCAGATTTTTGTCAGTTCTGGAAGCAAAACAATTTTCTCCTGTTGGGTCACCTGTTCTTGAACTGGGCTGATTAAATAGAAACTGAATCATCTCTTTCTCCAGTTTCTGGTGTTACTTCTAGTGGTATCTAGGAAACTATTTCTAGTCATCAAAGGTTTGCTAAGTGGGTGGCCTCTATTCTGGTGCCTGATGCTATTTTCAAGATCAAATTGGCTTATATTAAGACTGTTTTTCAGTCTGTGCATGGTTTTTTAGGTGCAAAATCAGTTGCAAAAGACAATGTGAAGCTTTTTTGTATGGAGTTTGCTTCCCAAATCTCTTTGGATACTGCATTTTTGGTTGAGCTTACAAGTTTTGTTTACCTTGCCACTCTTAAGATTGCCAAGTTTTTGGTAGTTTCTGAGTTTGGCTCCCCTTCTGCTGCTGTTGTACTGCATAATATGCCTTTGGGTATATCTGCTATTGACATTAAGACAGTCCTCAGTGTTTTTGGTGTGGTTACTCATGTTGTGCTGAAATCTGCCAGCATTTGGCAGTATGTGGTGGTCTATTTTGAGAATTTGGTTGCTGCCACATCTGCTCTCAATCACTGGTCAGTTTTGGTAGACAAGAATAGTGTTCAGATTTTTCCTTTTGTGAATTAACAAGAAACAATTGTGTCTTGTGATAGGTTTAAGGCCAAGTTGATCAACCTTTCTCTTGGTTGTACTGCATTTGAAATCAGTGATATGGTTTTTCAAGTTGGTAGTTGGACTTGTTTTATTTCTCAGTCTTCTGATTCTGGTCATTATTTTTGTTTTGCTCTGGTTATATTTGGCTCTTGAGCTGATTTGGACCTTGCTGTTGTTAAAACTAGTACACTAAGAAAGTACCATATCTGGTGGAAAACTCCTGGTTGTCAGCATTGTTTTCAGTATTAAAAGATAGGCCACTTGGCTGTGAACTATAAGGTTGCTTCACTTTTCCTTTCTAAGGCTCCCAAGATATTTAAACTATATTTTGTTGGTTCTTTGTCTTATGCAAAGGCATCTGTTCTTCCTGTTCTTTTTGAGTTTCCTTCTTTGGTGGCTGCTGCTCTTCTTGTTGCTGTTGTAAATTTTTTGGTGTTTTCTCAGCTGGTGTCTCTAGAATCTGATTTGGCCAAGCTTTCTGTTTTGATTGAATCTATTGTTAAGCCTGTTGGCTCTATGGTCAAAGTTTTTGAACAATTTATTAATAGTAATCTGGTTTCAAGTTCTGCTCTTGGCCTCAGAGTCAATAAGATTTTGGTTCACATGAGTACCTTTTAGTAGAACTGTTGGTAAGTTGGAGTAAAAAGTGGTTGCTCTGAAAACTAAGTGTAATTTTGAAGATGTTGATATATCTGGCCTTCATGTAAGTTTGTTATTTTTTAATGATAATATGTTTTCTAATTTGATGTCTCTTTAAGAACATGAATCTGCTGCTATAAAGACTGATGTCTTTAAAACAGCTGAATAGTTGGTTGGATTAGTTAATAATAGTGCTACATTATTTGAGATTGTTCAAAGAATGTCTTCTTTGGGTAAGTTTTCTTCTGGTGCATCAACATAGTATAGTCTGAACTGGCTTGAGTAGCTAATTACATGTAGTAAGTGTATAAACCATATTTAGCTTTGGATTACTTAGTTTGGTTCTAATTTTTAGATAATAGTTGGGCCATTGTTATCAGATGAAATTAGAGATATTATTTAGCATGAAATTATCTTTATAATCCTTATTATTAATTAGCATATATTATCATTTCAAATTATCACTTATTATATTAGCAAAAATGTCTGAAATTATCATTTAATTAATAACTCAATTTGTACATAACACAGATGTAACCTAATTGTGATGATCAATCATGCAATACTCTGAAATACATAACATTCAAAAGTTCACTGAAATTTGTAGAAATTCATCGAAATAATTGATAGTTCACCAAAATATCTATTAGTTTGCAGAAATAACTTGTAGTTCACCAAAATGTATCTTTAGTTCAGCAAAATTGTAGAAAAGAGCAAAGTTCAAGTTCATAGAATAGTGTTATGACAAATTGTATAAAAGAAGAGCTTCTTTTTTCAAGAAAATGTATCTTACTTCAGATTTAACAATTAAAATCATCCTTTATACACAAAAACAAAATAAAATATCAAATAATTTGAAAAATCAAATTCTTAATTATTTCCCTTTGAAATTAACCAATTCCTACTAAACAGTTTGAAATTGATTAGCTACCAATTTCAGTAAACTGTTAGTGACTCCAGGCCTGAATAAAAAACGTTTCTCTTAACAGAATTCTATTTCTTTTACATTTTTTTTACTTCTTTTTTATTTTTTTATAATCATTAGGATAGCCTATGAATGTGATTCCTGTAGAAAAGTTGACTTTCACAGCAAAGTAACTACACATTTTTTAGTAAGCTTCCAGATGAGCAATTTCTGGGAAAGAGTTGACATTTACTACAACATAACTACATAAAGTAACTGGCATGGAATTGGCTATTCTACTTATAAGCCCAGCAGTTCAAATTATAGGAGATAATTTGAATATAAATTCAGTTACTAGAGGTTCAACTACTTCCTAGAAATGTGAATTCGCAGCAAGTCAACATTAACAACATTCAAGAAAAGAGACCAAAAACCTCTGGTAACATTTGGTGCTCTCCTACAGAAACAACACAGCAAAAACAACTTCAAAGTGGTGACCACACCAGATGCAACAACTCTAAAGTATTACCAGTCAATTTACACCCACTGCAAGCAAATATTCAACATTCCAGACAGAATTAAAGTTGTCAAGAAATCAGTATACTAATACATTAAAAACCGCATCAACAATTATCTTTTTGGAAATTACAATATCTCAGAAGTTAGAAGCAATCTTTACAATAATTTAGCACACTATTTACAGTTGGGAACTGAAGACCTTAACAGTGAAACACTTGCCACTTACTTTCAAAAACTTAATTTTAACATTATCAGGTACTGTGAAGAAACATATCCAGTGCAGTCTCAATACTCTATTGATTTTGAATCAAAGACAGAAACAAGCAACAAAGGCAAACAAAAATTGAAGCAATACTCAAAAACCACTTCAAATACTTCAATACTACCAAAAACAACTGCCAAACACTTACAAACACCTGAACAAAGAACCAGTTTAAAACTTCTACTTACTATTACACTTTTTCCAGCTTTACTTGCACAAGCACAAATACCTAATTCACCCTTAAATTGATTTGCAAGACTAGAAAATTTTACATCATTCAGAAGTCTCACCAGACAACAAGAACCCCTTCAAACTAGTTCCAATCTCCTTGACTTTCTAGCTGAAAATTGAAGTAAACACTCTGAGACAACAGTGAACAAAAAAAATGACTCTAAAATATCTGAAGAAAAATCAATAGACAGTGAAAACAAAAAAGATGAAATGACAGCATACATCACAAAAATCCCTGAATTTAATGAAGAAGACATTGAGACCAGTCCCTAAGAATGGCTCGACCAAGTTACTAAAGCTGGAGATGCAAATGGATGGAATGCTGCCAGAATATTAAGAACAATTCCCTACTTTCTCAAAGGAACAGCAGACAAATGGTTTGAAAACTTGACCACCCTTTTTAATAACTAAACAGCTTTCAAAACTGCCTTCTTAGAACAATTCACTGATAACAACACCTCAATCACACTTCGAAATTGTTTTCACAATATTAAACAAGAACCCTCCAAATCTGTTATAACTTATATTGAAAAATTCAACAAATTTCTCAGATGAATTTGCCAACTTGAAACTAATGATTATTATTCCAATGCTTAAATCTTGGATCAATTTATCACTGGTTTAAAGAATAAACTGATTAAAAATGTCCGTTCACATGTCCCAGAAGATTTAAACTCTGCCATTCAGCATGCAAAGAGATATGAAATGGCCATAGAAGAAGCCAATCGTACAAAACTTGTGAACTTAGCCATTGGAGAGACTAGCTCAGCAGCTAAAAAAAAAATTGACCAACTCACAAAGAAAGTTGAAAACTATTTCACCAACCAACAACAACAGCAATCCCAAAGATATCAACCACTTCAAAGACATAATCAAAACAACTTCACATCATCCTCTACTAACCAGTCTTAGAATTGCCATTACTGTGGAATTCCTGGCCACTGGAAAAGAGATTGCAGAAAGCTACAACAAAACCAACAAAACAGAAGTAATCAACATTACCCTTTGCCACAACAATCTTATTACTAACCACCACTACTACCAGCTTACTATCCACCAAGACCACAATATCAAACCGACTACTATCAACCTGTTCCACAGCCAATGCAACAACAGTATTGACAACCCATTCAACATTACCAAGTACCTGCTCAAAGATTGGTTCAACAAAACCAATTTGTACCACAAAACCAATTCACAACAAACAACAACAGAACCAACCCAAATAACCAATTAGTTCCCTGAAATCCAGCTCAGCCAAAATTCACCCATTATCATACTCAACCTAGCTATCTTACAATACCTGAAGAACAGGATTTTCACCATACTGCACTCTCGGAAGGTAGAGCTACAGCACAACAACAACAAAACCCTTCTTATACTCCTACCACAATCCCACCAGCCAGAATTGCTGAAAATGCCAACCTTTCAGATATATTCCCTTTTGAGTTCGAAGCAAATGAGTCATCATTCCTACTTAGCAATGCAGCCACCAACAAACAAAAAGCAATCACAGCTATGTACACTGAAGCAGAAGTTGAAGGAAAGGCAATTCACTTGATCCTAAACAGTAGATCCACTGGAAGTATTATCACCTACTAGTTAATGCAACAGTTAAAGAAAAATGTTGACTGACCAGCTCAAACAGTAATTGTTACTGCCAATGGCATGAAAAAGACTCCAGTAGAAGAAATTGACAATTTTCCGTTCACTCTTGATGAAATCACCATTCCAGTCAAAGTTCTTGTAATAGACATGCCCCAGTATTAAGCTCTTGTTGGAAATGATTGGCTCCAAAAAGCCAATGCAAAATTAGACTGGGAAATCCAAGAATTACAACTCTTCTATCAAGGACAACATACCTGAATACCCACTACTTGTGGTACATTCAACAAATGCTCTAAAAAAGCCCCAGCTTTTGAATTCGAACCGGAAGAAAAAAAACCTATCATTGAAACATTTATGGCACTTGGATCAACCTCCAATTGGGCTGATGAAACTGAACAACAGTACTTTTCAACAAATGATTCTTCTGAAACAAAAAAACCAGTGACAACCAGATGGAATGTCTCCTATTCAAAACCAGAATCATGAAAACAACGCTCTTACATTCCACTCAAATGCAAAAATTGCCACAAAAAACTCTCATTAATGGGAGCCTGCATTTCACCTGAAGAAGAATATGAAAATCATACTTGTTATTACTGCAAGGCTTGCTACAGAGAACAATGGGGCCATCTAATAAAAAGAAGCAGAAAATAGGACAACACCCCTTGTTTGACTTGTGGAGATATGCTACTGGAAGAATGCAATTGGATTGATGTAGCAATGAGAAGAGAAGTCTGCAATCAGATTTGCCAATATGCTTTATCAATTGTGGAAAAAGTAAAAAGAGAAACACCCTTTAATGCGGCATACAACAGTGCTCTTAACAAACTTTATTACTACTCCCATGATGCTGAGATGATTTTCGACTTAGCAATGGCATTAATTAATGAAGCTACCAAAGAAGATATCTGTCAAATAAAGGAAGCAGAATACATTGAATACACCATGGAATTAGCTGGATTTGATTATGAAGATGAAGTAGAAGTCTACCACCAAATTGCAAGTCACACCTACCCAACCCAAGAAGCTCAAATTCAACAATTAGAGCAAATGAACATTAGGCTATGTAAAGAATGCATTATGCCTTGTGATGAACAGTGGTGTTCTGAATACTACACTCTTAGCATCCCCTTGCCCAGCAAAAGTGATAAGAATAAAATTGAATTTGGAGAATCTGAAGCAACAGAAGAAATTGAAACAACACCCATCTATTTTATCAAAAATCAGCCTGCCTTACAACTCAAATACTTCAACAACAATGGACAAAGAATAAAACCCAAAAAAGCACATGAAATTGATGCTGGATATAACCTAAGATATCTAGACAAGGATATTCTTGTTCTCAAACCCAAATCTTTCACAAAAATCAACCTCAAAATTGCTCTCGAAATCCCACCAGGAGCAATGGTCCAAATTGCTTCACGATCATCATTGGCGAGCAAAGGAATTAATGTTAGAAAAGGAATCATAGATGTGGGATACACAGGAGATATTACAATCATGTTACAAAATGAAACCAATAAACCTTTCAAAATTGAACATGCTAAAAAAATTGCTCAAGCTATTTATTTACCCTTAATTAACATTTTGGGTTTACAATTAGTCAGTCAAAGAGAACAATTGAGAAAAAGTAAAAGAGGAACCAATGGTTTTGGTTCAACTGGACGATTCACAGTTTCAATAAACATAGCTCTTAATGAACAAAGTGAATCTTACCAAATTCTATGACTTCCACAACCAATTACTATTTCACTCTTTGGAGAACACCCTAAAATTTACACTTGTGAAAAGCCAACAACCACACAACAAATTTTTGAATCCAATGAACAAATCTGTTTGGAACATAATATCTCAATCTCAAACATTTACATCCCAGAAGGAACAAAGAAAGTTTGAGTTACTTTTTACAACCCCAATAATTACCTCATAGTTTTATTAAATAACTTAGAAATTGGAGTTATTCACAGTAATATATTTCAACAAGAGTTATCCCAAACAGTCCCCAATTTCTCTGAAATTATTGGACATTCACTACCAAAAATCAACCCAAATCCCAGCTCTGAAAACTACCATGTTGTCATGAAAAAACTATCTCGAATCAACATGAAACAACTTGAACCACAACAACAAAACCAGCTCAAAGAGTTAATTGCAGAATTTGCTGATATTTTTGCCAAAAACAACAATGACTTAGGAAGAACCAATTTGGTTCAACATTAAATCTATACAGAAGATGCCAAACCAAGGTGACAACAAGCCTACCGAGTTGCTCTAGAAAGTCACCAATTTATCCGAGAAGAAGTACAATGGATGCTTAACAATGGACTTATTCAACCATTAATGAGTTCATGGGCCTTGCCTGTGGTTCTAGTTAAAAAGAAAAATGGAAAGATATGATTTTGTGTTGATTATTGACAACTCAACAGTGTCACTATTAGAGATGCCTACCTTCTTCTTCAAATTGATGACATGTTGGACACCCTTGGAAAATCCAAATACTTTTTGACATTAGATTTAGAAAGTGAATACTGGCAAGTTGCCATGGATCCCAAAAATCACCCCAAAACAGCATTCACCACTCAAGGAGGAAATTACGAGTTCAATATAATGCCTTTTGGATTATGCAATGCACCAACAACATTCCAAAGACTCATGGATGTTGTTTACCAAAGCTTCCTTTGGAAATCAGTAGTTGTCTACCTTGATGATACTGATGTTTATTCACCATCTTTTGAATTATACTTAAAACACTTGCGAGAAGTTTTTCAATGATTACAGAAAGCAGGATTGAAACTGAACATTGAAAAATACTACTTTGGAAAAACGAGTTTGGCTTTTCTTAGTCACATTGTTAGCAAAGATGGAATTAAACCAGACCCCGGAAAAATCAGTACTATCAAAAACTTCAAGACTTCACAAAATACCACAGAATTAAAAGGATTTATTGGATTAGCATCCTATTACCGAAAATTCATTAAAGGATTCTTAGAAATTGCAAAACTCCTTAACCAGCTCACTACTAAAAACGTCGAATACAAATGGACAGAAGAACACCAAAAAGCTTTTGAAATTCTCAAGGAAAAGCTGACAACAGCTCCAATTCTCACCTATCCAGACTTTAGTAACTGATTTCAACTAGCTACAGACACTTCTTATACTGTCTTTGGTGCCATCTTATCACAATTAGATGACAATAGAAATAAGTGAGTAATCATTTATGCTAGCAGAACATTAAAACCAGCTGAGAAAAACTACTCTGCCACAGAACTAGAAACAGCAGCCATAATTTGGGCTCTACATCATTTCAATCTTTATCTTAGGCCTAAAGAATTTGACATTATTACTGATAATATTAGACTTAAATGGCTTCAAAACAAAAACACTCAACTAAACGCAAAACAAACCTGATGGACAGGATTTTTAGCCAACTACCAATACATTATACACCACAAATCAGGAAAACTTCACACCAATATTGATTGTCTCTCAAGAATAAGGCAAGATTAGAATACAAAACCAACACCCATTTGAATTAACAACAAAACAACAAACAATGAACCCCGAAAACTACAACAATCTTAAACAATATTTGGAGACATTAACAATTCCAACAGATTGGTCTCCAGATGAAAAACATCGGTTACAACAACAAGCCAAGCAATACTTCTTACACAACAACATGATTTATTATTGAAACTTCAGAAACCCAAACAATCCACTCAGATTAATACAAGAACATAAAAAAGAAACCATTTTATATAATATGCACTCAGACTCTTTATTAACACACCTAGGAAAAGACAACACCACCCAGAGAACACTAGAATATTACTTTTGGCCTTAAATGAGAAAAGACATTTATGAATACGTTAAGTCTTATGATAGTTGTCAAAGAAGAGAAGGAACTCACCTTACAAAACCTTTAAACCCAATTAAAGTTGGACAGCCTTTTGACCGAATTAGTATTGATTTAGTTGGACCACTACCTATCACAAACCAAAGAAACCATTATATTGCAGTAACTGTAGACTATCTTACCAAATGGCCTAAAGCCAGAGCCATTCAATGAGCAGATGTGAAATCAGTAGCAAACTTCATCTACAAAAACATCATTTGTAGACATGAATGCCCAATAGAACTTTTATCTGATCAAGGAACACATTTTGTAAACAATTTAATCCAGAAAATTTGTGGATGATTTAATGTCAAGAGACCATTATCTTCACCCTACCATCCACAAACAAATAGACTTGTAGAATGGTTCAACAGAACATTGTGTGAATCATTAACCAAAGTCTCAACCAATTTTGAGCAAGAATGGGATCTCTTTATTCCATCAGTGTTATTAGCATATAGAACACTAAAACAAAATACCACAAAACACACACCATTTGATTTAACTTATGAAAGGACAGCAACATTACCAATTAGTTTCACAGTGGAAACATACCCAGCACAACCAATCGATAAAAACAATTTCTAGGAAACACTACAATGAAGAGCCTACATTCTGCTTAGCACATTAGAAGAAAAACAACGAATAGCAGCCACCCATATTAAATACTCCCAAGCTCAACAAAAAAAACAGCATGACAACAAATTGCCTCCAGTTACCAATAGATTTAAAATTAGAAACAAAGTTCTCTTACACAGAACTAAAGCTGAAAAACAATGGAGTGGAAAATTTGAAAATAAATGAGATGGACCATTTTTTATTCATGAAGTCCTAGGCAACAGATCATACAAGCTAAGACTTGATGACAAAGTCCTAGCAAAAGTTGCACATGGAGATCATTTGAAACACTATAATTCCAGAAACAATCCTAAACCATTAATTCCACAAATTGGTACACATTCCTCTTTAATCAATTCCGAAGATATTCCCTGAAATTTAGAACTAATAGTTGTCATTGAACAATCTTCCAACTTGAACACTTAATTCAAATTTATTATTATAGTTATCTCCTTATAATTTAGAAACAATCTCACAAAAACAAAACAAAAATAACATAAAAACCCATACACCAAAAATAATTTTCTTTTATTTTCAAATCTTTTATAATGATTATTTCTCAAAACATTTAACAATTATCTCAAAAACTAATGTTAGCTTTAAAAACAATACCTGAATTATCTATTACTGTTACTGGAAACCACATTAATTATACCCAAACAGAAGTAGTTACAAATTTAGCCCCAAATGCACAAAAATATCACCTGTATAAAAAGAACACAAGAAATTATTCTGGAATTCACCTGCCAGAACTTTTAAAGCTTGCTTTAAGAGAAAACTTAATGCTCACTCCTATTAGTATTCCACCGAATGCTACTATTCAACAAAAACTTCAACTGTGTCTTAATGAAGAAAACTATGACTATACTCCAATATATAGATATTTCTACATTAGAAAAACACTTCATAAACAAAAATGAGAGCTTACAGCAGCAAACTTCACAAAAGAAGCTATTCAGAAACAACTCTACAATGAATTCAAGACAACAGCTGAACCTACAAACAGTCATTATAAACTAAGAGCTGCTCTTAGACTTTATGATTTATTTCACACCTGTGAAAACGTTCTACAAAACCCAATTTTACAGCCTTTGAAGATTCAATATATTGAAAAGCTCACAGAACTAAAATTTCAACAATTTTCAGACCAAATTTCTTCAATAATTTTGGATTACTATCTGGAAATTACAGACAGTACTTGAACTTTAATAGAGCTCAGTCTTGAGAAGGAAGTTATGTTACCAGACAAAATTAGAGATATTGTTTAGCATGAAATTACCCTTATAAATCTTATCATTAATTAGCATATATTATCATTTCAAATTATCACTTATTACATTAGCAAAATGTCCAAAATTATCATTTAATTAATAACCCAATTTGTACATAACACAAATGTAACCTAAGTGTGATGATCAATCATGCAATGCCCCAAAATATGTAACATTCAAAAGTTTGCCAAAATTTGTAGAAATTCGCCAAAATAATTAATAGTTTACTGAGATATCTAATAGTTCACAGAAATAACTTGTAGTTTGCCAAAATGTATCTTTAGTTCAGCAAAATTGTAGAAAAGAGCAAAGTTTAAGTTCATAGAATAGTGTTACGACAAGTTGTATAAAAAAAAAGCTTCTTTCTTCGAGAAAATGTATCTTACTTCAGATTTAACAATTAAAATCATCTTTTATATACAAAAACGAAATAAATATCAAATAATTTAAAAAATCAAATCCTTAATTATTTTCCTTTTGAAATTAACCAATCCCTACTAAACAGTTTGAAATTGATTAGCTACTAATTTCAGTAAACTGTTAAAACACTTCCAGGCCTGAATTCAAAATGACTTTAATAAATCAATTCCTCATTTCTTTTTCTTTTCTTTTCTTTTCTTTTCTTTTCTTTTATTATTCTAATCATTAAGGTAGCCTACAAACAAGAATTTCTGTAAAAGAGTTGACTTTCACAGCAAAGTAACTACACATTTTTAGTGAGCTTCCAGATGAGCATTTCCTGGAAAAGAGTTGACGTTTACTACAACGTAACTATACAAAACACCTTGCACAGAATTGGCCATTCTACTATAAGCCCAGCAGTTCGAATTATAGGAAATAATTCAAAGAGATAAATTCAGTTATCGGAGGTTCAAACACTTCCCATAGTCATAAATTAACAGCATTACAACAAACATACAAGAGCTAAGAAGAGACCAAAAACCTTCAGTAATAGCAAATTGAATGAGTATGGATTCAATATGCAAGATCAGTTTTATAAAATATCTCAGTCGCTATTCTTTTCAAAAGATAACAAGGAAATCTGAAGGTAAAGGGATAGTTTGTACTGTCAACAATTAATTACCACTGGTATAATTCTATGCCTTACATTGGCACTCTTAGAATTCAATATCAGGTATCAACTTGTGCTTTTCAGGCACATTTATTCAAATAATCTTCAAATGTTACAATTATATACGTCAAGAAAAGGCCAACAAGTAATTTTTTATCTTTAAGATGTTCAGATACTTGAAGATAAGGAAAAAAAAATTAGTGATAAGAAAAGGATTGAGATGAAAGTTGTTATTTTATTTATTCTTGATTATTCAGATGCTTGTTATTACATGCTTTTCTACAGCTAAGAGATTCATTGCTTATATAGCTATCAAAAGTGGTCAATGATCAGATCAATAATCAGGTCAATAATCACTATTTAAAAATAGAGTGGCTAATTATATGACATCAGTGGCTAATACATATGATAACTAATAAAAACTATGAGTTTCAACCGTAACAATATATAATACAATAGCAGCATTGGCACTAAGCCCAATCTTGATGACTAATAAGATTTTTGTATGTGATTTGAATTTTTTAGCTTGTAAAAAATGTTGCAAATAAAAGTTAATAGAAAAAAGTGGCAAAGAGCCATATATTAGAAATTATTACTATCAAACAATTGGCAATAGTTGTTAAAGCTCTATGAAATCTATTAAGTGATTTCCTTTTTAATAGCTAATAGATACCTCAACTGTGTGTTTAAATAATAGAACTGGGTGAAGTTTAAGATCTTATAAGACATGTATCAACAAAAGAGCTTGATTCATAATCTTTATATTATAGCCTTAGACAAGAATCTTGCCAAATATTACATTAAACAATATGAGCATTAGTGCTACAATAACCATGATTTATATTTTACACAACTCTCAGACTGCATATATCAAAATTATTATCCACCATAGTGTTATGGTTGAAACCTATATTTTTTATTAATTATCACATGTATTAGCTATTAATGTTATATAATTAGCCACTCTATTTTTAGATAGTAATTATTGACTTAATCAATGACCTGATTATTGACCTGATCATTGACTTAATCATTGATTTGATCATTAACCTAATTATTAACCTAGTCGTTGATTTGATTATTGACCATTTTTAATAGCTATATAAGTGATGAATCTCTTAGCTGTAAAAAAATATGTAAGAATCAAAAGAAATAAAAGAAATAAAATAACAACTTCATCTCAATCATTCTCTTATCACTAATTTTTCTTTCTCTACCTTCAAGTATCTGAACATTTTGGGATAAAAGATTACTTGTTGGTTATTCTTTAATTTTTTCCTGAAATGTGTAATTGTAGCATTTGAAGATTATTAAATAAAATGTAACTGAAGAGTATATTTGATACCTAATATTAAATTCTAAGAGTGCCAACATGAGGCATAGAATTATACCAGTATATGATTATTTGTTGACAGTATAAACTATCTCTCTATCTTTAGATTTTCTGGTTATCTTTTGAAAAGTATAGTTACTGAGATATTTTATAAGACTGATCTTATATATTGAATTCATACTTATTCAATTTACTCTTTGAAGTTGAATTCTCTTTGATTTTTTTTATCACCCTACAATTTTGTTTTTCTTTGCTATCCATTAGCTTGTTACTCCAACTCATAACATAAAAGTAGTGCTTCTTGTGAGGTTGTTAAAATCCACTTTGTTTCTTATTATATGGGTGATTATTTATATCTGTCACAACAATTAGAAGAACACTTTGAAGCACACAACAAAAACAATTTAGATTTTATTGAACTCAATTTTTTGCTCTTCTGCTTGATTTGCTTCCCCATTGAAAAACAATTTAGTAGACAATTCCAAAATTTTTAGAACTGGTTCCTGAATGAGCATTTAGCTGAAACTTACACAATCTATACAATTTATTACTTTGACTAAGCTTATCTTGAAGACAACTTTAAAGAAAAAAACAACAGCATCAATCAACTTTTATACTTCACAATCTTTGAACAACAGCCCCCTGATTTCGAATATCTGAATCATTAAATCCACATTTGAATTGCTGTCCATCAATCAACTAAAACTTCTTTTGAAACAGAAAAAGAAAGCTACCAAACTGCTCCTGTTTTTGATCTTTTATCAAGTAAATCAGATTTATCTACACAAACAGTTACTTCTAAACCAATGGTTAATGATTCTATGCAACAAAACATTCTGATTACCCTTCAAGGCATACAAACTGCTTTAGAGCAAAGAAACAATACCCTATTATCATTATTCAGAAACAATGCATAAGATCTAATTGAATAGTTGGATGACTTTAAAAAAGCTACTACAGCCAACCAATATAATAATAAATACAAGTTTCAAATTGTTGGTGGCTATCTTCAAGACTCTTTTGCTACTTGGTTCTCACAAGAAACCAATGCCAATGCTTAACAAAGAATTATTAGATGAGCACCAGCAAATGCTAAAGAAGACAACATCTCTTTTACTACCCAGTTTGAAATGAAATTTAAAACCCCTATTTTGATATCTAAATGGCACATGGAACTAGAAAAAAAAATCCAAGGTCCTGGTAAAGTGGTAACTAAATATGTCAAAGTCATCAAAAAGTTAATTAAAAGAGTAGACTTTGGAAGAAACTAGACAAAAGAGCAAAAGATTTATTTCTTTACAAAAAGATTGAAAACAGATTTGTCATATGCTCTTTGGCCTCTCCTGGTCCTAAAAAACAATTCTACAATAGATATGGCCATTAAACTAACTCAACAAATTGAAGACAATCAAAAGATGCACTTGGAATTCACTCTTTCAGTTTTTGCTTCTGTTTCTGTTATGGCCTCTGCTTCTCAAATGACTGCTACCTTTTTTGCTGCCCAAACTCAAGATCCAAATGAACAGTTAATAGATAAACTCACTGCTAATCTTGTCTGGTTACTGGAACTTTTAGCCCAAGCAGTCAAAGAGAATCAATAACTACAAAGACTCAGATTTGAATCTCATTTTAATTAGCCCCAACAACCTCCTTATTAAAAACAACCAAATCGTGGTCCACCTGTGTGTTATTACTGTGGATTAACTAAACATTTCTCTAGAGATTGCAACAATCTTCTTTTGCTTCCTCTAGCTCCCAAAAACAATGACAATTAAAACAACCAACATTAATTTCTTTGAAAAAGATCCCCTAGTTGAAGCCACTGTTTATTAGTCTTTAAACTAGTAGGTGTACTTCCAAAGGGTAATAGTGCAAGCCAACCAGAAAAAAATCTCTTTTACACTTTTAACCTAACTAATGATGACCATAATATAGATGAACTAGCAATTAACACTTCTGACTTAACAAAAAAGAAGAAAAAAGCCAAGATTGATTTTGTTCTAAATTTCAACTTCTACTGCTAATAACAATAAGCCATCAAAGGCTAAAGTTTTTAAGAATTCTTCAAAGTTAGAACTTCCAAAAATAGTACAAAAATCTGGTCCTTATTGTGTTATCAAAGATCTTATAAAAACATCTGCTTATATTATTTTTGGCCAATTAATGACCTATTCCCAATTCAGAAAAAATCTTTGCAAATCTTTGATTCTTAAGAAAAAGACACCAAAAATCAACAAGTGCCTACACCAAGCTGGACTTGCTAATAACAGCAATGTTACCTTTCTTATTTGTAAAGCCCAAGTGGTTGGTTACTTTATTGATCTGATTCTGGATAGTAAATTATCTGTTAGCATTATTGTCAAATACTTTTTAAAAGCAATCGGCAGAAAAATTGATGAATTATTCACAAGACCAATGACCAATATACATGATGACAAGAAAAAAGATCTGGGCATAGCCAAAGCTGTTTCTATCCAAATCAATGGCATTAGCATTAAAACTAACATAAAAGTATCTGAAGTAAAAAAATATACCATAATAGTTGACAATAAATGACTCAAGAAAGCAAAAGTCTTGTTTAATTATAAACTTTGTAAGCTAATCATCAGATGTGGTGAAAAGTCCATTGTGGTTAAATGCTGTTATTGGACAACCTCTCCAGTATCTAAGCAAAACCAAAAAGAAGAACAATTAAATAAATCAGATGATGATAAGAGCAATAAAAAAGAAGATTAAAAAGAACAAAAAAAAACTGCTGAACTTGTCTATACTATCTTTACCAGTAATGGCAAACCACTGGACAATGTTAAAGCTGACAAAAAAGGAATTATAATAAAAGACAAGCTAATTTGCTGGCCTTATTATGATATCCTTAGAAAAATTTTTGATAGAAAATCTGACAAAAAAGCAAAATACAGTTATTGGTAATATGGCTTTTGTGCCAGGTACTAATGTAATAAACTTTTATATTCCCCTAGTGATAAATACAAGTTCTGTCTAATCTATTACAAAGATTGTGAGCCAATTAGTTTGATATTCAGAGAAGAACTAAAAAAAGTACAGAAGTCCTTTGAAAATAAACCACCTGAAATCCAATCACTAGTTGTAAAACAAAAAAAATCTTCCTCTAAAGAAAAAAAAATGGACATTGAAAATCTGTTGGCTAGAAATAGCCCAGTTATTTTAAAAGAAGGTGACACCTCTGGACAAATCTATATGATACAACACACTATTAGCACCAAAGAAACTTGTCCTATCTATTTGAAGCCTTATCAATCCAATCAATACAATAATGAGTTTATCAAGAAAAAGATAAACTGGATAAAAGATCTTGAATTCATACAAGAAACTAAGAGTGAATGAGCATTTTCAGTTGTAGTAATATTCAAAAAAAGTGGAACCCTATGTTTCTGTGTTAACTACCACCAATTAAATGTTATCACTATAAAAGACATGTACTCACTTCCCAAAATTGATGCAATGCTAAATAAATTCAATGGTGCTGCTTTCTTTTTAACTATTAACTTAACTGCTGAATTCTAACAAATAGAAATGAATTCAGAAAGCAGAAAAAAAACTGCTTTTATTACCAAGTATAGTACCTATGAATTCACAGTTATGTCTTTTGGTCTCACCAATGCTCCTTTTATCTTTCAATGCTTAATGAACAAAGTATTTGAATCAGTAAAAGAAAACTTTGTTCTGGTTTATTTGGATGACATAATAGTCTACTCAAAAACCTGGAATAAACACCTTGAACATTTGCAGAAAGTTTTTGATCTGCTCAGAAATGTTGGCTTTAAGATCAATCCAATCAGATCTTTTTTTGAACACCAATCCACCCAGTTCTTTGGTTATTTTATTACAAAAAATGGAATCTTCTCTAACTCAGCTAAAGTTAAAAAAGTTCAGTACATTAGACAACCAATGAATGTTCCTAAACTATGCTCTTTTTTTGGTTTGGCTTCTTACTATCACAAAATTATCAAGGATTTCTCCAAAATTGCCTTTCCTTTCAATCAGCTATTCAGGAAAAATGTCAATTATCACTGGAGCACTTATCAACAAAAAGCTTTTGAAATTCTAAAGAAAAAACTTGTTACTGAACTAATTCTCAAGCAACCTGATCTGGACCAACTTTTTATCCTCCACACTGATACATCTGGCTATAGACTTGGTGCTGTTCTTTCACAGAAAGATGAAAATGGCAGAAAACATGTCATAGCATATGCCAGTAGATCTTTCACACCAGCAGAAAAGAATTATTCAGTTACTGAACAAGAATATTTAGCAGTAGTTTGGGCTACTAGTTACTGGAATTAATATCTTTTTGGTTTGAAATTTTTAGTAGTAACAGATCATCAAGCCTTGGTTTGGCTGTACAATAAAAAAAAGCTAGAACACAAACAAATAACTTGCTAAATACTCCACTTGGATGAATTCAACTATGATATTCAACACCATAAAGGAGCAAATCATCAAAATGCCAATGCTCTTTCTAGACTTATTATCCAATAATAGTACAATCTTTCAAACTATATCAACCTAATTATTAGTAACTTCTTTACAAATAAACATGATAATAAACTTGAACAACTATTCTGCTTTAATGGAATTTTTGGGTAAAGAACAATATCCACCAGAATACACTTGATAGCAAAGAGAACATTTGTGCAAACAATCAAATTTCTATTTGATCTGTCAGAACCAATTATATAAAAAAAACAGAAAAGATCCTGACTGCTCTCAGAAAGTTATCAGATTTAAAGAAAAAAAAATTGTAATATATAACATACACACTAACCCATTAGCTGAACACTTTGGAAAAACAAAAACAATTCAGAAAATCTTAGCTCACTATTATTGGCCTACCTTGGAAAAAAACATTGCTAAATACATCAAAACCTGAAACATTTGCCAAAGAAAAAGCAAACCCAATTGCAAAGAAAATATCCATCCAATTTCTGTTGGTCAAATATTTAACACAATTGGTATAGATGTTATTAAATCTTTAACAATAATTTCTGATGGCAACAGATACATTATTACAGCTATTAACTATCTTACAAAGTGGATAGAAACAAAAGCCACTCCTGACCAAACAGCAGTCTCAATAGCCAATTTCATTTATGAAGATATTATCTGCTATTATGGCTGCTCCAAAGAACTTTTATCTGATAGAAAAAGAGCTTTTTTCAGTATACTGGTTAAAAAACTTTGTAGAAAAATGGGAATATGTCATAAACTTTCTTCTTTTTACTATCCTCAAACAAATAGCTTAGTAGAATATTTCAATAGAATACTATGTGAAATTCTGGCCAAAACCAGTAAAGAAACAAACTTATGAAACAAAATACTGTTTTCAGCTTTGTTTGCTTACAGAACTGTGAATCATGACATAACAAGTTATGAATCTTTTTATCTATTCTATGGATGCATGACAATACTACTAATAGAAACTAACATTGAGACAATACTTTTTGAAAAGATTATAATAGAAAATTACAAAGAAATTTTGCAAAGAAGACTTGGTACCATTCTTGACTCCTTGGTAGAAGCACAAATAATTGCTTTTGAAAAGATAAAACAGTTCTAAAAAAAGCTTAAAAAAAAGAAAATTTATAAAACACTTTCTTTAAGTGTTAGTGATTTGGTATTAGAATACTGTTCAAACAGAGACAATATCTATAGTGATAAATTTTTTAGCTGATGGAAAGGACCCTTTATAGTCAACAAAGTTTTGAACAATAGTTCTTATATTCTTCAAAATCAATCCAGAACAATCTTTAATGATCATTTTGTTCATGGTACATGACTTAAAAAATATTATAAACGACCTGATTGGTTGTCTGTTGTAATAATACCGACCTAAATAATCAACAAAAATTAAGTATAAATAAAATGCACCATTCCCAAAACAGAGGTATTTTCAATTAACATGAATAATTATTTTCTGGATCAAAACATTCAAAACACTTTCTATACTCTCCATAAGTATTGGATCAAAAACTATTCAAATGCTACTTTGATTATTGGAAAACAAACCACCATAACTGATAATAGTGGAACACATACTGTTATTAAACCAAAGAAAACCACTATCAGAAGAGAAAAAATTGGTAGCAAAATGGATAAATATCTATTAGAAAGTATAACAGCCACTATACTTCTACCTTTCAACACAATTAGAAAAACACTCCAAGAAATCTTACTCATAAACAAAAACTTGTCATATGGAAGGCAATTAAAACTCTATGGTTGTCTTGGTAAAATCATAGAAGATATGAAACTTATGAAGAAAACAGTTTCAGAGATACATGCAAAAATTTTGGGTATTATATAGTTAAATGTTCCAAAAGTTTTAACTATTACTAAAAAAACCAAAACTCTAATACAAAGATTTGGTCTCTTGAATACAAAACTCATTTTATTTCAAGTATTATATACTATATCCACAAAAGACTTCAATAATCTAATTAGCTTTGAGTTAAATAAAACTTTTCAAATAGACTACACTATGAATAACTTGATTTTGCCAAAGCTCAATATCTTTGAAAAGGATGATGTTATGGTTGAAACCTATATTTTTTATTAATTATCACATGTATTAACCACTGATGTCATATAATTAGCCACTTTATTTTTAGATAGTGATCATTAATCTGATCAATAACTTGACTATTGATCTAATTATTGACCTAATTATTGACCTGATTATTGATCTGATCATTAACCTAGTTATTGACTTGATTATTGACCATTTTTGATAGCTATATAAGTAATGAATCTCTTAGCTATAGAAAAATATGTAAGAATTAAAAGAAATAAAAGAAATAAAATAACAACTTTATTTCAATTATTCTCTTATTGTTAATTTCTCTTTTTCTACCTTCAAGTATCTGAATATCTTGGGATAAAAAATTACTTGTTGGTTATTCTTTACTCTTTTTCTGAAACATGTAATTGCAGTATTTAAAGATTATTGAATAAAATGTGACTAAAGAGTACATCTGATACCTGATATTAAATTCTAAGAGCACCAACATAAGACATAGAATTATACCAGTGTATAATCATTTGTTAACAGTACAGACTATCCCTCTACTTTCAGATTCTCTGGTTATCTTTTGAAAAGTATAGCAACTAAGATATTTTATGAGACTGATCTTACACATTGAATTTATACTTATTTAATTTGCTCTTTGAAGTTGAATTCTCTTTGATTCTTTTCATTATCCTACAATCTTGTTCTCTTTTGCTATCTATTAGCTTGTTATTCCAACTTGTAACAATAGAAACAATTGCATTATGGACATTGGGTTTATAGTTAATATCTTCAAAAATACAAGCATTGTGTATTAACTGATTACAGTTTCAATTATAAATAGTAATACATCCAACCCAATATAAACAAAACTATACACAATACAATATATTTCTAACTTCTTAAAAGATATTTATTAAGCTGTCATACAATTAACTTGATAAGCTTCAAAAACATGATCATTAAAAGAGGTATTAGAAAGTTAATAATAGATAATAGTTGTGATTTTATTAACAAATTTACATTTTTTAATGTTTTGCTTTTTTACTTGTTACTAGAATTGGTTTCCAAAAACCTAATAATGTTTTCTTAATTTGTTTTGCTTTAAGAAAGTCTATTCTTTTTATCCATGTAATTTTACTGAATTTTTTTATTTCTTCACTTAATATTTATTTATAACCAATATTACAAAAAACACAATTAGAGATATTTAGATTTACAAATTGTGGTTTTTTTATTTGAACTCAAAATCAATTTGATTTAGCAATAAAGCTAGGACATGTACAAAATCTGTATATTTTACTTTTAGAATATCTGATAATATTAAAGAGATTAGTACACAATCTCTCAAATTTGATACAGTTATACATTGCAATTTCCCAATGCCATTGTAAAAGTGTAAAAAGAATTAACAATTTAAGCATTTTGTTAATTTTTTCAAGTATTGTATCATGGTCTTAATATTAATTTAAAAATTTAGATTGAGAAATTAAAATTTTTTCTTGAATTAGCTTGCAAACTTTAGGCTTCAATTATAGCCATTATTCTTCATCAACAATTTTAATTAATTAGTAAATAGAATAATGCCGAATAGATCAAATTGGTACAAACAATTGTCTAGTCATAAGTCTTAATGAAGACCTATTGAAACAAACTTCAGTGTAAAAGTTAATAATTGCTTGTAAATAAAAAAAGACTTGTTTATACTTTAACTTAAACATGGGATTTGTTTTATTTTAGACTTATTCTAAGTAATTTTTAACAAATAAATTTTTTTAGAAACAACATATGGCCACATTAATTTGGAAGCCATTACATGTCTATATATATTACATATCAAATCCCACAACTTATGATGATCAAACTATTTTTTAAAAAACTACAGTTGACTTTCACTCCAATATCCTTGACATTATGCAAAGTATTTTATATTGATATTCCAATTCAGCTTAACAAATGCTTTTAGCATATTCATCTTTTTATGAAGAGCATCTGGAACTAATATAAGCCAAAAAAAGTTTTTTTTGATTGTTTATACACAATAATAAGATACTTTATCACATATTACTACAACTTATCTGTGACTATTATCTTTAATGCTAAATAGTTTTTTAATATGCTCAAAAACCTTTTGAATATTGGCAATTAAGTTTAAATTTATGGCTATTGGATTAAGAACATATAATTACAGCATATAAATCTTAATTTTCAGATACAATTGTGCATTTTCAAATGTGTGAGAATAAAAAATGGGTTTTTTGGCAATGTCAATTGATTTATTCAATTGATTTATCTCAATGATTGTTGGTAATTTGTTATAATATACAGGACAAACTTATTTCTTATTATTAATGTTAAACAATTAACAAGCTGGGCATTTTTTTAAAAAACCAATTTGGCTTTAATGTTGTACTAATTTATTAATTATATTTGTTTTTTAACTTTTCTTCACACAAAGCTCTTTTAAAATAATAGTAAAATAATTAATAAGTTTTTTATAAATTTCATTTATTATATCTGAAGTTAAAAAAAATAATTTCTCATATTTTTTTTTGAAAAGTTTAGAATACAACCAAAAATCTATATTTTAAATATTATTAATTTGATTATAATTAAAAACAACAAAACTCATAATGATATTGAATATAACTGTATTATATCCATGATTTAAGTAATTTTTTGACTTTTTTGTTTATTGTCAAAGGCTAAAAATAAAAATTCTTTGGGAAGTTTTGACTGTTCTATAGCCAAACTTTCTAATTAGTTAGTAAACTTTTTATAGCAACCAGAACTTATAATATAATTATCAATATCAATAATCATTTTTGATTTTACTACTGAATATTTGATTGTTGAAGTGGCTAAATTAATAGCAGAAACATATTTTAAGTACCTTAATCTATATATAATATCAACTGTTACAACACACTTAAAAAGCTTTTTTTTTTCATTTTGATATTCATTTTCATTATAAGTAAGAGTTTCAATAAATTTTACAATAACTGAATTTTGTTTTGCAAGCCATGTTAAAGAACAATACTCTAAAAAACTATCTAAACTAAAATGTTTATGATTTTTTTTCAAATTTATTATATTATTATACAAATTACCTCATTTTCTTTTGGTAATTTCTGTTATGAATTTAATATAATCTTGTTGATTATTAAATACTTTATCTAATTGCTTTTTTAATGTTGTATTCTCAGATAATAATTGCTAATTGATATCTTTTAGCTCTTGTATTTATTTTATATAAACTTTATATATTAAATTTGGCAAAAATACTTGGATTTCAAAATCAGAAAAAGTTTTTTCTAATTCTAACAACTTGTTATCATTAGAAAGTCTTGGTCTTTTTCTTTCTGTTTTTTCTAAATCTAAAAAAGTTGAATTCTTTGATTTAATAATTTATTTAATAAAAGACTTTTTAACAACAATCTGATTATAATGTCTTTTACATAAAGAGTAATTGTTTAAAGAGTCAAGTAATATAGTTAATCTAGGAAAATACTTGGTTATTTCTGTTATTTTTTCTGCTACAACACTAACTGATACATGTTACCATCTTTGACTTTTTTTGGTCTCATATTTTACTAATTGACTTTTGTCATATTTACTGGTAAGAGATTCAAATAAACAGAGTAAGTCTTTGGCATTCATTATAAAGCAAGACGTAATTTTAAATCCAATTTAATAAAAAACTACTATGTAAAATTGTGTGGATCCTTATGGATTCTGAAACTTTGTGTTTATAAAAGTATGTTTCTACTGTTAGTTTCGATGCTAATAATGCTGAACACCAATTAGATTACAAGAATTTTTTGTGGATTATTCCAGAATTGATCTACGAAATTTAAAATCTCCCTGACTGAATTATATAACATCAAGTGTGATATTAATAAAAACTATGGTAACAATATTTTTCATAAAAATACACGTGTTTAAAGAAAAATAAAAAAAACAAAATTTTAAGATAAATATAATAGTATTATTATTTGTTAAATAACTAAACAATCAGATTAAGTAATTTTTTGATAAATACCAATACACACTAATAATTGAATTTTCCGGGTCAAAAATTCATGTAACAATATTATTGACACTTTTATGGTCCCTGATAAAAAAATCTTAATAAATTTCAACATTTAAAACCTCCATTACTCCTCCTACAAGGTGAAGACTCCCAGTAACTAAAACCTGCACATTGTAAGTTTTATCAATTGACTTAGCTACATAGTCAGTTATCCAATTTATTGCATCCTGAATGGTCGGGTAAACCTGAATTCGTTGTTGGGAAATGAACGCAATATCATGATCGCCCTCATGCTCTGCGATTAATGATGACCATGTCTCAGCTAGCGATTTTTGTTGGATCAAGCCGTTATCAGGAGTCTTATTATTTTGTAGATCTATTTATTTTTGATGATATAAAATGAGGCGCCGATAAAATTTTGAAATTTAAGAATGATGACATACCCGATTTATATTGCTTGTTGCTGTAAGTAATATTAGTACAAAAAATAGCGTGGTCAAATCTAATATATGGGTTTGAACTCACGATCTGGCTTAAAAAATCTGTTCCATTCCGATTACCAGTAACATTGAAGATTAAAATCCTCTTCACTTTAGAAGCCATCGAGTCTCTGCGCAAAATAAGCTGAATATTTTCAAAAATCCAAACAGATTAATCATCCATTAAAGGAAATATGTTGCTTACGAGTTATGGTTATCTGAGAAGGCAGCACCTCGGAACCAGTTCATACACAACTTTTTGATATTATTGAAAGTTCAAGTGAATAAACATCCCTCCAAAATTCATTGATAGTATAAAAGCAAGGAAGTCAAGATAGAAGTATGTATTATTAGTACTTACTTGTAAGCTTTCGACAGTGTGAGCGCCATCAAAATACCATGTTAATCTTTCGATTTGTTGTGATTGTATAATCTCTGCACGACCAGATAAACGCGTCTGAGATAGTCCAATCTTAAATTCGGGAGGAAGTCTCTGGGGTGAAATTTTCATCCCACGATGGTTTTGTAGCCATGTACGGGACAATTCAATGGCTAAAGAGGCGTTAAAAAACTGATGGCTTCCGTCTAATCCTAAGAAGTCTCGATTTATCAGAAAACAATCCTGAGGGCGGCGAGATTTCTTCCTTAAAACAAACAAACAAACCAAGTTTTACTCCATCCAAAGCTCCTGAGTCAATCGGTTTAACTAGGGTAAATGGGGCCTTAATTTATTAAATAGCAGTAGAGAATGAATTCGAGATTTAATTTCAAATCAGCTTTGAATAAGTGTTTCAAGAAATACCTCTTTATCTTTGGCACGTTGTATAAGCACTTCTAGGGCTTCTTTAGGTTGTTCAATGCTGATTGCTGGTATCTTATGCTATTTAAAAATGGTATGAAATTGGTCTATAGTATTTTTAAGACTGAAATAGGATGGGATATACTAACTTTGAATATTCCACCTTTGTGCCAAGCGATAGAACTAAGAGTATCTCCTAAAAGAGACATATGGTCATACCCTAAAGAAGAAACACCACAGACAACTGGATGTTGAATAATGTTGGTACAGTCGTATTCACCACCTATACCAACTTCTATAATGGCAACATCCACCTAAGATTTATTATAAATGAAAAAATGACTTAAAGATGAACAATCGCGAAGAAAATTTGTGAAGTTGCAGACCTTCTCTTCCATAAAAGTGTGTAAAGCGACAAGTGTAAGAAATCTAAAATATGGTGGCATATTGAAATCCTTATTTTCCTTCCTGTGGGTATGGGACCAAACAAAATCCTTTAAATATTAATTTTCACAATATTTAAATTCAAAATGTGGGGAAATAATGATGAATTTCTCACTTTGAAGCAGCATTAAGATGATCCCAACATTCAAAGAAGTATTTCGTAAATTGATTTTCGCTTAATGCTTTCCCATTGATGCGAATACGCTCACGAACCGCAACAATATGAGGTGAAGTATATAGACCTTTATCACAGAAAAAATTCACAGATCCAGGTTACTTTTTCCAAGTATATAACTAACTTCTTCCAAGGAATTAATGATACCTGTCCGTATTTTACTTTTTAGCGGTGTAATTGGGCCTGTTACTGATGTTGGTTGATAGTTCCTTAAAATTGATTCCACAAAAGCTCCTGTAGAGCCTTTTCCCTTAGTCCCTGAGATATGAATCACATTTAGTTTGTCGAACTGGTTTATCTAAAGTCAGAAAGGCTTTGAGACTGCTAGATTAACTAAAACTTTAATTTAAAAAATCGAATCATTATTTAACCTCGTAGCCTATCCTGTTACAATGTTTTCTGAAATCGTTTAAATCTATGGTGGGTCTTGAGCTGTCAGAATTGACATAGGCAGCAATTGCTGCTAGATTGGTTTGTAGGGAATTTAGACTTTGTATGGCATCCTAGGTCGAAGCAGGGAAATTTAAAATATAGTTTGTCTAAACAGTCTCTCTCAAAAATACCTTGTAAGTCCTGGTATCCGCTTGCATCGTTTTTAACTTATGGACAGCTCGCCAACGATTTAAGTTTAAAAAATGTGCGTGAAATGAGGTAGCCCCCTTTAAGAAATGCATCTAGCTATGTACATTTCGAGGTTCAAATCAGTAGATTCAACTGCTCGAATAATGGGGAGTCTCAAGAATGTGATCTTTAGATCTTTTAAAAATTTGGCTTCTCGATGCATCGGGGTTTTTGATGCAACTTGAGTTGGCAGTTAAGATAACTGAGAATTCAAGACTTCAGGTTTTTTGTTTATAATGGCTTTGGACCCCCAAATCAATCCTAAAACTATTTTAAACAAACGGATACAATTCGAAGACCAACTGGCAACTGTTCGATATGTTGGTCCTGTTCCTCCAACCAAAGGGGAATGGCTTGGTGTGGAGTGGGATAATGTATCGAGAGGAAAACATGACGGTGTTCACGAAGGCACTCATTATTTTACTTGTAGGTTAGTAGAATATAAATTAAAAATGGTTTCATTGCCAAAAAGCAAACTATTTTTATATAAATCAGTTAATGGTTAGAGGTTTGATTAAATCGTTGGATGAACTATTCTGACCATTTCATTTGCTATTCAGTGTGCCTAACAGTGGTTCTTTTATACGTTTTTCCTCGAAGATAAATATCGGACAAAGCTTTTTATCAGCTTTGATCCAGAAATATGTTGGTGATGAAGACGAAACTTCAAATTATCAAAAAAATTCCCCTTATGACGCTCAAAAAGATTTAGAATCCATGTATTGGGCTGGAAATACAAAAATCGAAGTTGAGGCCTTAGGCTGGGAAAAAATACGGCAAAAACAACGGTAAGAAAATCAAGCCTTGATTTGGTTGATCTTTTCTGCCGCGTTCTCTAATACACTAGATTACCCAAGACACCTGGATCGTTTATTTGAAGTAGGGTTATCTTTTGAGCAAATATCGAATGCAGGAGTTCCGGGTGAAATTGCAGCAGTCTGTCCTAGTAGGTCCATGATCTTTTAATAACTAATTTCAATTTTTCATAAATTAAGGCTGCATTTATTCCACTTGATCAGATATCGTTGATCTAAATCTGTCCAAGAATCTGATCGCAGATTGGGATACAATAGCACGTATTTGTGAACAACTTGAAAAATTGGAAGTTTTGCGTTTAAAGTAAATTCCAAAATATGTCTATGGTTTTTTGTTCTCTTATGAACATTTACTTTCTTGGATCGCTTATTTTTTCAGTTATAACCGATTTCAAATTTTGCATAAAACCCCAACCTTTACCGATGCTTTCAAGCATTTAAAAAGTCTTTCCCTTAATTATACCAGAATCACCTGGAATCAGGTTCTTTTTTGGGTTATATTTGATAAAGTATTCAAAATTATTTTGTCCATAACACATGATTTTTTAGCTAGAGTTACTGGAGCCATGTCTTCCAAATCTTGAGAATCTGCAGCTGGGCTTTAATAACATTCATCATTTTCATAACGGGCATGATAGTAAATCAAACTTAGTACCAAATTCCCAAATTCGAGGATTCGACAAATTGAAAATTTTGAACCTTGAATCGAACTGTATCAACAACTGGAGCGAAATAACATTTTTTGCCAATCTCAAAAGGTTTATGATTGAGATTTTTATTCTCGCGGATAATGAATCTCTTAAGAATTTAAATTTTTTTTTAAAAATATTCCCATTCTTTTAGCTTGGAAATACTTTATTTGAACGGTAACTTGATTGATACGATATTCTATGGCGGAGAAAAAGGAATAGATTTTGCAAAACTTCGCTATCTCAATATTAGTGAGAATGCAATTCAGCATTGGCAGAGTATAGATGAATTAAATAAATTCCCGGCATTGAAGGAATTGCGAATCAAGAAAAATAAATTTCTTGAAGGTAAAGATTTATCTCAAATTTCTTGGATAGATTTATTCTTGATTAAATTCTAATTACTCATATTTTTCGACACAGGCACCAAACCAGATGAATCCAATGTTGCGATTATTGGCCGGATAAAACAATTAACTATGTTGAATGGAAGCACGGTTGAAATTAAATTTCTACATTATCAATATTCTTTTAGCTTTTTTCAAATATTCATTTTATTGCTAGATATCTTCGGGGGATCGCATTGATGCAGAGCGATACTACCTCAGACTAATTGTCAGGGATTTAAAGGGTATTTCTGACGATATAGTAAAACAACATCCCCGTTTTAAAGAATTATGTGAATTACATGGAACACCGACAGCGGATGAGTTGAGTTTTAGGGCGTCAAGCAACATTCTGAAGGATCGCTTGCTTGGTAATTTTGGGGCATTTTATGATTACTAGGAAAGAGTCATTGGTTTACACATTCTTTTTTTCAGCTCTAACAATAACATCTCGTCTTGCATTGGAAGAAAAACCGATAAAGAAAATTTCAAAAAATCTTCTTGGTATGTCTTGATTTATTTTCGTTTTTATAAACTTACTATATTTTAAACTATATGCTCATGTAGGAACAATGACGATTCGAAACCTAAAAAATCTTTTGCATAAACTATTCGGTATTCAAGCGTCGCGTCAAAAATTATTCCATGTACCCAAATCTCAAGTATGATTCAATTTTATACAGAATATCTTAATCCAAGAATCAAGGGATCATAAACATATAATGGTGTGACTAACAAAACTTGTTAATGGTTTTCTGCAGGTGAAGAGCGCATCAGAGTCCAACGCAATGGCTTTTATCGAAATCAATGATGACTTACGCCAATTATCTTATTATGACATCGCATCTGGTGACGAAATTGTTGTTTTGTCTTTGTGAATTCTTTCACAAAAGCTCTGGTAATCTAAAAAGATGCTGCTGCTGGTTAGCCTCCAAAGATTTACTTGTTTAAGACCAGTAGATAATATCATGATCCATTTTGAATAATAATAGACACTCTTAAATTTTGTAATTGTTTCAGATAATTATAAATGGGAATTTTTTATTCCTTGAATTGAAATTTTTTTTAATTGAGCAATAAAAAACGACCTATTATTAGAGGGTTAGAGCTGTGCTACAAGCATGAAACTGCAGTTTAAAGTCACAGTTCTGATCATGGTTTGGCCTTTTAAAAAAGATTGCCTGATAAATGTCAGATTAAGTAAAGTTTTGGGATTAGTGCTGCTTTAATAATTCAAAAATAAATAAAAGGAAAAAATCCAAAACAATTATTACAATCAAAGAATTTAAATGATTTAATTAAAAATTAATTAAAAGCTCAAACTGTTTTTAAATAAATATATAACTTGATATAGTTATGATTTCTGAATTGTTAAAAAAATCCAAGATTGATTTCAACTTTACAAAATATAAAATTTTATGAGTATTCAATTCGAATAAAGCCCGCAATTTGACTCGAATCGGATCAGCCATTTTATATAAAAATTTAAAATAATTGAATTTTAAAAAGCTTTTTGATAACAATGTGTATAAAAAACTTGAAAAAAGTTTTTTTCAATATGATTTAACATTTAGGTTCAAAGTGTAATGTGTTTAATAAGTTGCAAAAAATGCAATGTTTAATTATTATGTGATTGCAATGACTTTAAAATTTAGAATAACCAATCAAATTTCAATTTTAAATTGTTCAATAATAATAATAATAATAATAATAATAATAATAATAATAATAATAATAATAGTAATAAAATATTAAAATATTTAAGTAGCAAATCATTTATTAATATAAAAATTTTAAATTATTTCATGTGTTTATAATTTAAGAAAACTAGTAATTAAAATTTGTTAAAAAAACATATTTAGTCTACTGAATTTTTTATTTGTCTTCGTTTTCTTTCATCATATTTTCAATCAAAAAATCCGAAATTAAATGATATTTCTCCTGATATATGTGCGTATTATTTGATTCACAAATATTACATAAAATTTTTCCACTGGTAACATAACATTTTCATATCATATATGGAAATTTTAAATAGATAAAATCAAAATTAAAATTAATCTAAAATTGTAAGATTGCAACAAACACATTTTTTTAGTTTTGAAATAACCATTTACAAATTTGTCAATTAAAAAGTTTCTCTTTAAATATAATCTCATAAACAAAAAGTATCTCAATTTTGCGATAGGACATCTTACATAATCATTTTTCTAGTCAAAAAACTGATGACTACTACTATTAACATTTTCAAAGTTTTTTTGAATTAAGATAAAATATCAATTTATATTATTATTGATTGATCTTTCTGAGATCTCTTATACCAAAATGCTATGCTCCAAATCGTTAAAAAAAACAAACGTTGCTGATTGACAATATTTGTCGGAACGTTTGACAAGCTAAAAATGATTTACTAATCAGTACCCACAGACACAAAATCAATTGAACATAAAACCTTCCAAGATATATATCAATAAGAAACGATATTTTTTGATCTGATGTTTACCTCCTTCAGTGCATAGCCTTTAGAAAAGTCAAAAAAAAGTTTTAAAAAATTCACAAAAATAGATATTCGGTAAACGAATTTTTTAAAAAAAGGGGAAATCTTAAAATTTAACACCTGTACAAGATTTATAACGCATGCATTATGTCTATATGTTTATATATATGCATGTATGTATGCATGTCAGTGAATAATAGAGTTTAAAAAACAATGGGACTCTAAAAATCCCTATGAAAGAAGAGCCCCCCCAGCACAGCTCAAAAATATTATGTCCCCCCTCTCTCCCCAGTTTGTGCTCAAAACAAATGACGCCTAAATCACCGAAAATGTACTGATAATCACTTCTTACATTTTATCTTATAACCAATCACGGACGAACAAGCGGCGGCGATTAATTATAAAAAGTACACCAGACAAACGAATGGTTTTAATTGACATGATCTTTTCTGGTATTTGTGTTTGTTATTTTTTTTGTTCATGAAGATTAATGTCGTGTGCCACTTTTTATCGGTTTTGGTTTAACACTTGCGGCAGGCAAACTTTTGTGATGGTATCCGTGTTCAGCCTTCATCCTTCATCCAAAGGTAAAAAATATATATTTTTAATAATGTAGAAAAAATGATATGCATTTTGTATGCAACATTCAAATAACTGCTTTTTGCCATATGTATCTGGTAAATCAAAAAATTTTTGCGCATTTTATTTATATGCCTCTGCCAAAAATCTACTCTCTTTTTGCTTGCTTGCTTTGTTAACGAGTTAACGACCCAAACTTGCCTATCACCTTCGCTTTCAATTCTACCTTTCTTCCTATAACGACGACATTTTCCCTTCAATTTTTTTCTTTCTAGAAAATTTCGTCTTTTTCTCAATAAAAATAAAAAACACATTTACTTTACGAATTTCAATTCCTTTCTCATCCCACCATCCATCATCACCCATCACTCATCACTAATAAACAAAACCCAAATAACATTAAAAAAACGTTTTAGATCTTCGGTCAGCGATCCGATCATCCAACACCCCAAATTTACTGGACTAACCTGTTTAGGATCGACCAAAAATTTCCCAAATTCCATATATCAATTTATTTCGGTAGTGACTCTTCACTTTGAGAAAACCTAACAACCAGCACTCAACAACAAAAAAAACAAATATTGCCTTCCAAACCCTTTTTCTGGTCGACTACTGCTACTATTTGCTTTCGTGTGGTATCAAGGCTTTTACCTTACGATGCCCCATGCAACTGAACAAAACTCCCGTTTAACTTTGACCGGTTCTGTACGTTCAGCGCAGGTCTCCCAAAATTTTACCAATTCCGCTTCCCCAACAAGGAATCAGTTGACTTCGTTGCTTCCTCGTGTTGCAACTACAAAGTAAGTAAAGAATCTTTTTCTTTACAAAGAAGCACCTCATACTGGTGAGGTTATTTATGTTTGAATTTACCCACGTTGCTAAAAAGTGGAAACCACTGGGCATTCACAAGTCTCAATAATTCCCCTCCCCCCCCGATTGGCCAATGTTTTGATTTTTAAGTTGTTCCTCCTTTGATCAGGTTTCTGAAAATGCATTGATTCTTCTCATTGAATTGGGTATTTGAAAAGTATCAAATGCTTTTCTTATCGACCTCGGAAATTGATAACATAATCAATTATTAATGATCTTTTTTTCCCTCGAATCATGGAATAATCAACAGCAAATTATCGCGATCATGACCTATTTCTTTTGGCTAAAATTATTAAAATTATCTTTTTGATACCTTACATTTTGTTCATTATCAATCTCATCAATCTCATCAATCAGTCTGACGGATACACCTTTCGATTTCCCGATTGTTGAAGGTAATGAATCAGGAAGGTTCTCACCTTCAGATTTCGCCAGTCATCGGGCCTCGGAAACCAACTTCTTATCCGATTTCCACTGCTGTGAAGGGAATTTCAACAATTTCCGCTCGTTCGTCAACCATCGGCAAATCCTCCATGGTGATTATACTGGTCAGGCGGGTGATAGCCCAATGGAAGCCTATGGGAAGAGTAAGAAAATTTCCGAGAAATTATTTATTGAACAATTAATACAACCCATTCAATTCAATTCATTGTTTTTCTGATTTTTTTCATTCACAGTTGCCGAATCGGGGTGGTCTCCAGCAAGCTCCACCGAGGGATCCAGAGCGACTAGCCCGCAACCAGACCCTAATATTTCTGACTTTGCTTTTGGTATTAACATGGCTGGTGGGCTTCCCTCAATCTCAGTCAACCTTCAGGAAATTCGAAGCTTTAATCAGCCTCGAACTGGACCTATGGTACAAATGGCCGTGCATGGCCCGCCTCCAACAGTAACAACAAACACCGGCACCCCCAGCGATGGAAGAACAAACCTGGATCCCGCAGCTGGCGCAATGACAGCTATGGTGGCTTTGGGTCAAGGAGAACCCATCAACATCGTCCTCAGGACGATCAACCCCGCAGCTTTGGAAGACTCTAGACCAGATCACCAAAAGAAAAACAATAAAAAATCCCGAGCCACTGCCAGTAATTTCTATTCGATTGCGTCCAATAATCCTGGAGCAGCTCTGAATGCTCCAGTTGAAACAGAAGGACATTTCAGCTATGAATTATTACAAAAGTTTCAACGCCAGCAAAACACAATTTCTGGCTTAGTATTTGGACGTGTTACTTCTCAGCAACCTCAGCAAGGCCCTGGTTTATTAGTTCCTAGGGAACCATCATCTAAACTGAAGTCTAAAACCGTTCTTCGGCCTCCAAGTCGGCAACGGCCAGTATCTCCTTTATCGGTCACAGCTGCAATTCCTCATCAGTCACCGTCAATTTCGGGTCAAGAAGCCTCGTTATTTGAAAGGGCAATTTCTGCGACCCTTGCTGAAGCCGAATTAGAAGGAATGTCGGCTCTTGAAGAAATTGAAAATTGTACCCAAAACGAACCCCTACTTCGGTCTCAAGGTGTTCATGTCTCACAATCTACAATTAATCTGAACCAGTTACGATTGTCAGAATCGCAATGTGGTCAATCCCATGGTGTAAGAGCACAAATAACGAGCAACTTACACGAATCCCAAGTTGCAAATTTAGAAGAAACTCCAATTGGCTCCCAATTCCAACAAAATACGATTGACATGGCGGAATTCCAGCACCTTTCAGATTTACAAGGGACTCGATTCCAACATGATCCAAGGAATTTGTCGCGCGGTAGAATTGCCATAGAGGAGTTACAGCTTCCATCACAGTCAACGTTTGTTAATTTAGCAGAGCTAGAGCATTTTTCAGAATCGAGCAACATGACATCAACTGACTGGTTTGAATTTTCGGCGGTGGAATTACAACATAGACCAACTTTTGCAGGATTTTCGCTTCATAAGCCAAAGAATAAGCCAAAGAAAAAACGAACGGAATTACAACATCCTGCCTCAACTGCCCAATCACAGCTAGAGCCAATTACGGTAGAAATTTGTTCGGTTAAACAACCAAAGAAAAAGCGCTCGGCTTCCTTCTCTGAAAGTGTTTCTCAAGCAACTTTACCAACCGTCGATCTAGGTCAATCCGTCTTTGCTTCCTTCTTTAAGGAACTCGGAATCACGGACTCGCAGCCGATCCGATCTGAGCGTAGACGAAAACCTAATAAAAGTTCAATTCAACCCATCTCAAAAGGTGTCGGTGAGGCACACCCTACAGCATCAGTTCCTAATAACACGTTAATATCCCCATCTTTGCCAATAACACAATCAATCACTGATTGTGAGCAACCACCACAACCACCATCCGGATTCCGGCGCCACTGCTCGGCTCCGACCACCCCAACCAAAGGTATTTCATCCGATCTAATAGTCTATGGTATCGACGATGAACATTTGAATGTTACCAGGTCAGACATTCACTCCGTAAACTCTTACGATGAAAACAAGAGAAACCGAGATGACGGCTCAGATGAAGCGGTCGCAACCCAGAAAAGGTAACATTTGTTAATATTACCATTAAACTTAATCAAATTCTTTGAAACCTAACAAACCACTTCAGATTTACCTTTTTTCCCTTCTTTGCCAACAAAACAGGATCACCACTGATCTCTTCTGGAATAACAATGGAGGCCTGGTCTCCCTTGGAGCTCCTGGGATACCCATTCAGGCACTCGAGGCCTCAAAAAAGCGACCCGCTGAGTCGTTGGCAGTCGAAGGGGTCAGCAGAAAGATTTTAAAAGTAATCACATATTATTTAATTCTTGCATCATCACTTTAGTTATCCTCCTCATCTTCATTATTTGTGAGCGTTCCGCTCTAAGTAAAGGATCAATGAGTTCATCATCTTCTATCATCAATTTTTAGACTCAAGTGGGTCAGATGCCCATCACCGTCCCGGGTATGGCCGACGCCACTACAGCCTCCATCACAACAGGTGAAGTGGCATCACCAGTTGTGAAACCATACAAGTGCTCCGTTCCCGGATGCCCAAAGGCCTATAAAAACGCCAATGGTCTAAAATATCATAACAAACACGGGCACGTCACCCAGGAGGTATTTATTTTGTTCCTCCTATTGGGCTCTGCATTTGTAAAGTACGACATCTGAAATCCACGCTATTTACTCTTACCTTCGCATAAATTAGGCTGGCGGCAGCGAACGATCCGCGGAAAAGCCGTACAAATGCAGGCACAGGGGCTGCACAAAATCATACAAGAACCAAAATGGGCTCAAATACCACATCCAACATCACCACGGTGGCGTTGAGGGACCTTCTTTTTCTGATGATGTTGTCTTTGACGCGACACCAAACGTAGCTCTCCTTCCTCTTACTCAAGGGCCCTAAGTTAATTTTTGCAATGCCTTCACCGAAGCTGGTCTCTAGTGGAGGCCAAAATAGGGGAACCGTTGGGCTGTAAGAATAAAATCCTTTAATTAATTATTCACTTTCATTTTTCGTCTTCATTGGTTAATTCATAAAAACTTGGCCCTTTTAGGTTTAATATTTATTTTTATTTATTGGAGATTTGAAATAACCATTCGCAGGTTATTTCAATTGCAGTTAGTAGAAAAAATCATGCAAGAAAAAATTATATGCAAGAGCAGGATCGGTCATTTACACAAAATATGGACACTTTCTAAGCAAATCTCCCAAAATATGACGAATAGCGGAAACAAAAAAATTATCTATTATTTTCATGTTTTTTGTTTCTGTTAATCCTTCCAAAAACACTTTAACACGGACGAAAATTCCAACCCTATAAACATTTCTTTCGGCATTTTAATACAAAATATACACATACGATTGGGAAATAATCTCTCCCTCATTATAGATTAATAGAAATATAGAAAGGTAGAATAGACTTTTTCGCATTTTCGAGGATGACTATTGGATGCCGATCGCCGTTTTTCGCGTCTTCGTCATGGTCGATTAATTTTTCGCGTAGACCCTTTTATTTTTAATTCGGCATCCTGTGGTCACTTATGTAAATTTTATTGCATCATCTCACATACACGGACAATTATAAACTCACCCCAAAAGTAGCTGTAGCATTAATCTTTGAATAAAATACGGAACACAATTTTCGCTTTCAAGGGCTTGACTAAAAGAAATGATGCCTCTTAATTCATCAGTTGTTGATGTATTAATTTATTCGCGTTGATGTTTATTTGATGAGTTTTAAAAGGGTGAGTAATCAGAGAGTCTTACTATTTCAAAAGGGCGACAATTGAGTCGTTTGAACCATCCCAAGTTCTGTGGATCCCACAATAAAATGAATGACTTGATATAACTAATAATGTTATTTTCCAATTGTAATTGCAAGAATCACTTTCTATTCTTAATCATTAAAAGTCGGACGGAATAGTTAAATAGTTAAAAACCAGTCATCATCTCATATACTTTTTGTGCAAAGCTAAAACCTGGCTTTTTACATAATAAAAATTGAAAGCATAAATTTAATATAAATAAAAAATATTTATTATATTAAAAATTTATTATAGATTTATAATTTAACGAACATAATTGAAACTAGTCATGATTAGTCAGAGAATTCCCTAATAAAATGAGCAAACCACATTCTTATTCCTTAGAAACGCAATGATTTGTTCAACGTTGACGGTGTTCACTTTCCTTGTCATTCTGTTAATGCCCGGCTCATTTAAAGCTGTGCACTCCTCACTAAACGATCGATTCAGTGAGTCATTAACTATTAAGCCACTCTCGGACGGAAAATTATTAACACACTTCGAATTTAGCGTAACGCTTGACAAGGTTGCGGAGGAAGGCGCCTCTTGTAAGCTACTTATCACTTTAAAGGTTTATTTTGTCTACTTAACTAACCTTTTTCCTAATCACACAACTCCAAGTCAATCATTACAATCTCTTTCCTCGCGCTCTCGGTCAAATAGTTCAAAGCTATAAAGCTCGAGAACTTCACCTTACATTTACACAGGGTAGATGGGATTATGAGGAGTGGGGCTACCCCCTCTCCTCATCTGCAGGAACGGGTGTTGAACTATGGGCTTGGCTTTGGAAAAGTGAAAGGTAGACAATTGTTTATAGTCAACCTCAAATTTTAACTTTTCTTGTTTGATTCCTACACCGAATTTTTTTAATCAAAGGTTAAATGAAAATTGGAAATCGTTGACGAATGCCCTAGCGGGTCTCTTTTGTGCTTCTCTAAATTTTATTGATGAGACAAATACGGTTCAGCCCCAATTATCATTTCGGCCTGAAGGTCCATATAACGGTAATACCAAATCTTTTTAAACAAAAGCATCCCGGACAATCAACTTTTGAAATTTCAATTCAGAGTCACGTTTTTAAATGTTTCGAAATCACAATTTCAAAAGATATTCCCACGTTTTATCCCTCTCCACAGTCTCAGAGCTATATGAACGTGCTGAATTAAGATCCGGAGCTTTGCCACATGAGAATGTCTGCACAGAAAATTTGACCCCATGGGTTAAACTCTTGCCGTGCAAATCAACAGTAAATTTATCAGAATCTTATTATATTTCAGATGTTTTTTATATTCCATACAAGATTTTAACCCAGTCTCTACACACTTTGTAGGCTGGGATTGCATCTCTGTTAAATGGACATGAATTGTACAATTCAAATTTTCATTCCATGGGTATACATGTTCGCCCAATTTGCCAGGTTGATAAAATTACGAGTATACTTTTATATAAATATACTTTGAATTAAATTTGATTCTCTCGAAAATTTTTAAGGATCCAAATTGTAAGAATCAACAGCTGGAAATATTGCAAACCCTCTCAACAGTTGTTGATCCTGTAAAGAATAATCGGGTCAGAGGTATTCCTCCTAAGTTTTTAACATCTATCTCGATCCGAAAATTCCTTCTTAATTTGTTATTCAATTATAATATGATGGTTCTAGATTGGTCAATAAATAAACTTTATAGCCGTAAAATGGAGCGAACATGTCCTCTGGCCTCAGAAAGTAAACTACGATTAATACTTCCCCAAGAAGGTGACTACGAAATAATCCCAGATGCTGACCATGTGATCGAGGGCCAAGAAAAAGGCCCAGACATAGCGGTATATGATCTCAAAAAAGGTGACCTTGAGCTTTTTGAACTCTTGATTCCCGAAATCTCAACTCAATTTCCTCGCTTATCTATTTTATTATATGAGTAGCGCCTATGAGCCTAAATCTATCAATGAAATGGAATGAGACTCGGTTCGAATATGGTGAGCCTTCTGGCTTTCTATATAAAACCAATAATATTAGTAATGATTCAGTTGATGAAATTTTCATTATTTTTAGATACCCGCCCTGTTCAACCTCGTATTTTTGCTCATCGTTATTTCTCCGGTAAAAATTTATGTATACTATTGGCCAATTCTTTTCCAAAATACACTCAAGGGTACTCGTGTTTTATTGATAGGATATGGACAAGAACGCGGTGGGGTCAAAATTAACATCTTTAACAAAAGTCCTGAAGTCGCCGTACCCATTATATATTATGATGTAATTCCTTGGTATTTGAAATTATATCTCCATACGCTAAAAATTCAGATAAATGGAAAAACTTTAAAATCAGGCACCGCTGGTAACATCCTGAAACCATCATTAAAAGACTCAAAGCTGACTCTTAACCATGATTGTAAAATTTTATATTCTTAGATTATCCAATCAAAGATATATATTATCAACCTGCCATCGATCGTTCAAGACCAAATGTTATCGAATCATTGCTATTATTGCCGCCCAACTCGATAGCTACCTTGTCAATTTCTTTCGACAAGGTCTTTTTGAAATACACCGAACACCCTCCAGATGCAAATCGAGGCTTTGACATTGGATCAGCTGTGATAACAATCGGGAGTAATAAGGAAGATATTCACCGATGGGATGATGCTGCAGATATTCTTAATGAGAGGTATGAACTAAAGAAAACTTTCCATAATAGCTTGTTTTTGTAAAATAATAATTATTATTATTATCGTATCACTCTGTTGTAGTATAAATCCCATTCGTATATACACTGAAACCCTCCTCGTCAGTTTGCCTACCCCCGATTTCAGCATGCCTTATAATGTTATCACATTAACTTGCACAGTAATCGCTTTGTTCTTTGGTAGTATGTTCAACTTATTGACGAGGAATTTTGTCGGATTACCGAAAAAACTAGATAAAAACCCACAAACTATTGAGGAAGAAAATTCAAATTCAAGCGCAAACAATTCCATTATTTCCCAATTCAAACAAAAAACTGAAATTCAAGGACCATCTGTATTTTAAATGTAGCTAGTGAAGATTGAGGTTAATACTTCGTGAGTATCGACTAATTTTTTCGGATTTTACTCTGGACGAGAGGACCATTACTTTGAGCCCAATTTAGAAATTTTTTCAATCGAGAAATAAAATAAACCATTGGGAACTTTTTTATATTGTAGTGGATTGGATACAGGTCTTGGGTTCCAAGTTATCGATATCGAATAATTTAATATCATTGTTATTCATTAGACTAACTGATAAATTGTGACTATGATGTTCTTATATTAAAGATTTTCTTAGATCTTTTTCTCTTAATCCTAAAATAATGACTACCTTTTCGCAGGCAGACTATAATAGTGATGATTACAAAAATTATAGGCCAATGTAAGTATATAACAGAATATTTTTCATGTGATTAAATCGATTAAAATAACCAATTAACAAGCCTATTCCCTCATTATTTCCTTCCTTTGCCCACAGATATCACCCACGTCTCTATGAAAATCTCTATAGCTATCACCGAGAGAGATATGCCGAGGGTCGTTTCATTAGAGCTCTAGATGTTGCCACCGGTACCGGTCAAGTAGCATATGCCCTAGCGCGCACTTTCACTCACGTCGAAGCTATCGACATTTCTCCAACGATGTTAAAATCCGCAATCCAGGCCCCTAACATTACTTATTCACTCTCCAGAGCCGAAGATTTATCATTATTCCAAACATCTTCAATGGATTTGATCACGATTTCACAGGCGGCACATTGGGTCCAGATGAGACAATTTTTTATCGAAGCCAATCGAGTCTTGAAACCTGGAGGCACATTGGCTATTTGGGGTTACGCGTTTATAATTTTAAATGGGTATGAGAAAGCGACAGAGATGATTGAAAGGTATGGCAAGTCAGAAGATCAATTGGGAAGATATTGGGAAGAGGGAAGAAAATTGCTAAATGAGTTGCATAAGGATTTGAAAGTCCCCGAAACATTATTTGAGGATGTTAGGTGGGAGATGTACCCAAAGTTAAAAATTGGCAGTGGGAATCAAGGGAGTCATGTGAGCATCGCCAAAAAACCGATATTGGAAGCGGATTTCACGGTGGATCTGTTAAGACGGTATTTGAAGGTGTTTTATTTTTTTTGGAAATTGATTAGACTCCTTCAAATTCACCGATTCCCTCTTAAGATCCTCGTATATTTTTCAGACTTGGTCTAGTTACAAGAATTTTGAAAATAAAAATCCAAAAGGGAACAACATTATCGATAAGTTAATTGAAGAGTGCCGAAAGATTGAAGGGTGGACATCTGAAGAACAAATGCTTCATGTCAGTTGGCCTCATGTGATCATTCTTGCGAGGAATAGAAAGTAAATATAATTGACCAGCAATCTTGAATATTTAAGATGTGATTGATTATTCTATGACTATCTTAAATCGTGATCCTAATATAAGAAAATGTAGTGCTTCCTTGTAACATATATGAATGAAATAGTCAGCACTTCTATATTGTTCAAAAATTTAGATTATGCTGCACGGCTTTATTCAAGTCAAAAAAGTTGCACTAAGCTTTTACTATACCGTAAATGTATTTTGCCATCGTGGTATGAACACTACACCCCAGGTACATCATTCTTAAAAAAAGGACTTTTTTTCATACTAACAGTTCCATCTTCGTTTCCAAAATATGCGATTTTGGCCATATTAACGAACAGACCAACCTCCACTACACCTGTCAACAGTTTGATTTTGTTTAATAATTCTTTAGGCGAACTAATTAACCCAAAATGAGCATCAATAATAAAATTTCCATTGTCTGTCACAATTGGTCCGGCTTTTGCCTTGGCCATTCGCAAAGTAGGATTCTCACAGCCAAGACGCTTCAATTCAGATATTACGCGGGTATAGGCGAAGGTAACAACCTCGATAGGAACACCTTGTTTCCACTGTTCATAAAATAGAAAATAAGAGTATTTCAAAAATGGGCAAATAAAACAATCAATGCTCGCACCATTTACCTTCTCGCCCAGTAGTTCAGAATTTTTTCGATAATCAGCGATTATAATAAACTTTTTTGCTGCCTCCGCGACAACTTTTTCCTGCAAATGACATCCCCCTCCACCTTTAATTGCATTTAGATTTTTATCTACCTGCCAAGAATCGGCAAAATCGTGTCAACGGTACCCTATAAACAAAAACGAAAACAAGCAGTCTTCACCTCGTCTGCACCGTCAATGGTCACATCAATCTCGGGGTATCTTTCAAGTTGATGCTAAATTTTAAAAAGGATACAGATTAAAGGAACAACAAAAACTAACTAGACTAACTGATCAACGCTCCCCAGCCTTAAACCACCGTTAATAATCAATTGTCGACTTTGGAAACTAGTTGGAACAAATACCATCCCTTCATTAACCTCTTTTTCACGTTGTAGTAGGTGCTCCATGGCATAGACAATCGTTGAGCCAGAGCCAATGCCGACAACTTTGACCGACGATAGAATGTGTTCGTCAACTGCCTTGTAAGCAGCCTTGCGTTTGGCTCCTTCAATTAGTGAAGACATCACGCGGATATTCTTTGGGCTGGTGCTGCTAAAGTGCGAAAAGGTTAAGAAAGGTTTAAGGCAAAGAACAATTTTAAAACCCATAAAATTAAGTATTACAGTTAATTTCTTATTTACAAATATAATAATAAAACTTTATATAAATACAGTCAAATTGCTATGGGTTATTACAGGTTATGGGTTCTCTCAGGTTTAAGTATATATAGTATACATATAATAAAAATAGATATAATATTATTAAAAAATAAATTTATTTGCATATTCTTATAAGAATCTTTAAATAGTTGTTTGTTTTTGTTTATCTTGCATTCTTTTATGAAGTATACATTTAACATAAGCAAGCTTACTAACTGCATCATAAAATTTCTTGCTATTTTTAAGCTCCGTAAACTGTTCAAGATTTGTAATAGCAGTTAATACTTATTACTTAGAGTTATCATGCTTTGTTTTACAATTTGTTATAATATAATTTGCAATCTCATTATTATCCAGATGTTCTAAAGTAATTGTATTGTTTTCTTCAAATAAATTTACCAACTCTTTAATTAATAAGTATGTATGATTTGGCTGTATACAATTAAACTCTTTATAGCAATTCTTAATATTTTTTAATATTATATTTTGATTATAATTAGCTATTATTTTCTAGTTTGCAATTTTATTCTGAAAGTTGTCATTTGTATTGATTAAAAAAATGCCAACTTTGTGTCAGCAATAAACAATTATTTTATTTGAAATATTTTTCCATGTCCTATAAATTAGACACATTGCTTAAAATTGGTTAATTATATAAATATTATTAGTATTATTATTAAAAATATCTAATACATAATAATAAAAATAGTAACAGTAATATGTCTTAAAACAATAAATAATTCTAGTATTTTTAGACTGAATATGTGTTGTTAAGTTAGATGCAAACTGTTTTATATGAATATTTATAATAGATCTTATATTATAGTTGTGATCAACAAAATTATCTACTAATAACAATATGTTTGGTTTTTTTATGCAGTTAATAGTTCTAATTAACAAGCCATTATCAAAAAATATGATTAGTTATCAAAACATAACTGTTTAAATAATACCAAAAACTTAAAAACAACATAGATGTTTAGTCTAACCAATAATAAATAGTAATAAATACTCAGTTTTATTAGTATTAGTTGTAAAAACAAGTGTTAATTATACTTTTAATTGTTTGGTATTATAATATAATATTATAATAAGATCTTAATTTGGTAATATAACATAAAATAATGTAATTTTATCTATGTTAAAAATATTGCATAATATTTAATTACCAAAAAATATTATTATATATACTTACTTATTTTTAATATACTTAATATTAAATAATAATACATTATCATAAAAGTAAAGTAAATACAATCCAACATGGTCTTTAAAGCTTTTAAACTAACTATTAAATAATTTTTGTCACTTATTTTTTAGAATATTTAATTAATCATAGAACTTTATTCTAACAGCTCAAATTATATCTTCAATAAGTATTATTCTATGCAATTCTGTTTTTTAAACAAAAATAACAAATGCTTTATTAAAGTTAAAATTACATATTATATATATATATTTGCTAATTAAGTCATGTATTGTATTTGCTTATAAACAAAAATTTGGTTTATCTTTGATCCAAACTGAAACTAAAGACTGTTTTATGTATAAAAAACCATTTTTTTAAAGTATTTTGCAGTTTTTGATTGGTTTTTATTATTTGTATAATATTAATTAAGCACTGTAAGCTTATTATGAAATGTAAAATTTTTATAATTTTGTAAAATATAAGCTAAAGAAATAATATGTTTTTTGTTATTAGACATAGTAAAATCAAAAAACAAATAATTAAGACTTTGATTAAATAAGACTGATCCAAAAATTCGACTTGATTACTTATATAATTAATTATAATTTAAAACTTAAAACAATTCAAAACTTTGATTTGATTATTTACACAATTAATAATAATTTAGAGCTTAAGACAATTCAAAACTTTGACTTGATTACTCATATAATTAATGATAATTTAAAACTTAAAACAATTTAAAACTTCAACTTAATTATTTATACAATTAATAATAATTTAAAACTTGAAACAAATTAAAACTTTGATTTGATTACTTATATAATTGATAATAATTTAAAACTTAGAACAATTCAAAATTTCGACTTAATTATTTATATAATTAATAATAATTTAGAACTTGGAACAATTTGAAACTTTGACTTAATTACTTATACAATCAATAATAATTTAAAACTTGGGACAATTTGAAACTTTGATTTGATTACTCATATAATTGATAATAATTTAAAACTTGGAACAATTTAAAACTATGACTTAATTATTTATAAGATCAGTAATAATTTAAAACTTGGAACAATTTAAAACTCTAACTTAATTACTTATACAATTGATGATAATTTAAAACTTGAAACAATTTAAAACTCTGACTTAATTACTTACATAACTAATAATTATTTTGTTGAATAAAAAATATTACATTATTATATAATATTTAGTCATAGAAATATTGGTTTTTTTTACTGCAATTTTACCAAAATTAGCAAAATTTAAATTAAATCTAACATACTAACAGTAAAAAGTTATGAATTATTGAATATTACAAATATGAATTATAAATATAAAAATTTTTTAACTATAAAATTAGTAAATTTAAAATATTATGACTTATTACAAATTATAAATTATCTTAATATAAGTTATTTTAAGTTTAATTGTATTAATTGTTTTAATATTATCTAACTTAAAAAAGTTATTAAATTAATATATAAAATAAAAGAATTTAAAATTAATAATATTAAACTATAATTTTTTTATTTATTTATTTATAAGTACAGTTTAATTACTATCTAATATACAAAATCAAAACTAAAAAGTCCATCTAGATATAATTCACATCTTTACTACATGTGACCAGTTACTCAGACCAATTAAGACAATACTAAACTTTTATATAAACTATTGGTCTATCATTTAGACCAAAAAAAAACAAGTAAAGTTTACAAAAACCAAAACTAACTTTAAAAAACTCATTAATACCAAGCAAACAAACCACTTTATTAGACAAATCTGATACCAAACTGCGAAATACAATTGGCACCACCCCAAAATTGCTGACCAAACTATTTTTCTCCATATTTACCCTGTATTTGAATCTGAATCTCCACAAATTAAATTAATGCTATTTATTTAAATCATGCACAAAATTAACCAAAATCTGAACAACTTTCTTATAGTCTTTAAATACCTGTACAGTTTTATTATATTAATCTATAAGCATAAAGTTTTTATAAAAAAGTACATATAAGTTAATATTAGATAAGCAAGAAAAAAGAGATTCCACAACTACAGAAGACAACAGAATACAAGATCCAACTAGAGATTTTCAAACCAAAATCTGATTAGCCAAAATCACCTTATGGGAATTAGACTCTTTAGAACAGATAAATACATGATCAGAAAATTTAATTTTTTTATACTGTAAACACAAAATATTTGAATATCTTTTGTTATAAAGTCTCTTTCTAATGGCAACAGACAGTCTCTTATAAACAGCTTTCATAAAGTACATATGCAAACTAGCTGAAGTTTTACTTGTTGAACTTAATAGCATATGCAAATTCAGATGTCAAACTGCAGCAGTTTGAATCCAAATAATCTTGCAAAATAAAGAAATGTTTAATATTTTAGAACCAAATTCATACTTCTAATAAGCATAATCTATTAATCTATATATGTCTTAGACAAAAGAATAAATATTATTAGACATTGGCAAATTATTACTCATAATAAAGTATTTATTTATATTACTGGACAACAACAGAAAAAAATGATCAACTTTATTTATCAAAGCATTTACATTGTTACCAGTAGTTTTTGTCAGTATTAAAGAATATTTCTTAGCTCAACTGGTAATACACATTACCATGATTATGCTACTGATTATAGCATTTCATGGGTGTATAGACTATTTTAATAAGTGGGAGAGCAAAAAAGAGTACATAATAAAATTATTAAACGTGAAAGAAAGTATTGTCATTATTATTTGTTTTTGGGCAAGAACCAGTCTTAGGTATTTTGAAAGAGAAAGAGAAATCACATTTCTTTATATGTATTAAAAGTGCAACTAGCAATAAGGAGAAACCAAAACTACTTAGGAAAATTGTAACCAGAATTCTTTCAATTAGTTATTAAAAGGGTGTGGTGTTCAAATGTCCACTTTGAAAATGAAATTATAAGAATTATAAAAGATTGTAAGAGTAAAACATAACTGAAATAGATTTAAACTTTTTATTGTTGAGACCATTTTCTAACAATGTGATACTTTATTACTTATTTTAATATTTTAACAACTTGTTCAGTGAAACAAGACTTAATGTAAAATGGTGATAACACATGATTGGAAAGATTGGAAGTAATAGAAAGCTTAATGATTTTGTTAACAAGTAAGTAAGAAGTTATAAATAACATGATTCCAAATAGTGATAAGGAATATGGGAAGGCATACTTGAGATTGTGATAACAAGTATTTAGAGCATAAAAAAAGGAAAAGAAGGAGTAAGAAGTAGAAAAAAAGACTAACTACTCACTATAAAACTATAACAAAAAGTTGGCTCAGTATTGAACTAATGCTTTTTTGAGCTGACAAAGAGACTGTATATATAGCTAAATTACATCAGATCTATATACTATATTAAGACTATTTAAGATACATCAATTATTTATACATTTTAATTAATTAATTTATGATAAGCTTTACTTGGCATGTTATTTTCTCAGAGCTAGTGATTTTTAGATGATCAGATTTAGATGGCTGGATTTGGAACATTAATTGTCAATTAATGATACTAATTGTGATTATGATTAACATAATCAGAAGTAAATCAATTGATTATATTTCTTAGTAACTACTTTTAACCATTGATTGCAGATCTGGAATGTTAGATTGTTTCAATAAGAATGTATGAGAATTTTGAAACATAACAAAGCCTGTTGTTATCTGATTACATATATCAATCATTCATTTTTATTGGTGTTTCTTAGTTTGCCAAAATTTCTTTGTATCCAACTTAGTTAAACTGTTAGATTGTGCTATATTTCTTTGTTGTAATTGGATTGATTGCTGATCATTTATTTTCAGATTGCCAGCTGATTTTGTTGATTAAGTGCGATGATGTAGCTTTTTTTTGCATGATTTTGATGTTAATTTTTATTGTATGTGTTGTAATTTTTGCATTAAAAAGTGTGAAAATCTTCTGATAACAATATAGATATTACCCAAAATACTTGAATGTTTTTTAACTTTTGATTAAACTACTAAAAAATTTTTGCTACTAACCAAATTTGCAATATGTCTTCTTTTTATCCAGCAATAGTTTTGAAAATCAGAATTTGATATATTTAATTTCAAGATGCATACATCTATGGCTGATTGACTGTCTAAGTATACAACTACAGTATAAAAAAATGGCACATATTTCAAAGCAAAAACAATGGCCTGCAATTTAGCCATTATTAATGACAATAGTTTATCAATCCTAACACTAAAACCCAAATTAACTTCCAAAAAATATACAGCAGTCCCACCAGCTACCACAAAAAAATCCAGTCTTTTTAAGAATCTATCCATATAAACATTAAGTTCATTCAACCAAATCTCAAGAAAATGATCTCTCAAGACTAAAAACTAATTTAACAACAAAACACTGCTGTTTTTAGAAGTAAAATTCAAATTAGGAAAGGCTAATACAAGCTTGATATTGTTTAAAAATTTAGAGGCCAAAACAAACCAAAAAAACACTGATTCCCTAAGATCTAATTTTTTCCAATGATAGAATGTTTTCTAATTTATAACTTTACTTTTTTTATTCAAAAGTCTATTACAAAAGACCACATTAAACTTTCTTAAGGAACTCACTCTTTTATAATACAATAAAGCTTTCAAAACACTTAACATAGAAAATCTTCCAAGATTACAGAATGCATAAAATAAATTATTCATCAGAGAAAAACTATTATTTACAAAAATGTGAACTACACCAGTCAAAAAATTGTTGGAGAAACTAATATATAACCTCACAAGATACTGCAAAGAATTCAAAAAGGCCCAGTCTAGAATCTGCAGATCCAAAAATCTGTGCTTAAAAAGCCAACCAAGAATTCCAGAAGCATTTGCAAAAACCACAACAGAAGCAATCTTTTTTTCTGCCTAAATTTGTTTAAATGTTTTTAGACCATACAAAAAAAGATAATATAATGCTTTACTAAAAAAATTTCAAGACAATCCAATCTTTAGCTTAAGACTCTTTCTGATTAAAACATTTTATTAATGACACACTATTAGAAAAATAAAGCTAAATTGTAAATAATAGCTAATAATAAGTTGTAAAACCACTAAGACTAAATACAAAAACTGTTTATTTGAAATAGTCTTTCTCAATACTATATTAGAAAAAAACCTAATATTAGATCAAGTTTTGGCCAAACTGGGCTTTAATATTCTATTAGTAAATAAAAAAATTCCCAAATATATGTGTAATACAACACTTCTGGCAATTGTAATAGGCAATCTACTAATTCTCAAAAAAGCATTTTTAATTTTTCTATTAATAAGAATAGTGTTACAGGTAGAATTCAGTGTTTATGGTGGTGTTACCAGACGAAATTAGAGATATTGCTTAACATGAAATTACCTTTATAATTTTTATTATTAATGAGCATTTCAAATTATCACTTATTACATTAGCAAAATATTCAAAATTATTATTTAATTAATAACTCAATTTGTATATAACACAAATGTAACCTAATTGCAATGATCAATCATGCAATACACTGAACTAGGTAACATTCAAAAAGTTTGCCGAAATTTGTAGAAATTTGCCGAAATAATTGATAATTCACTGAAATATCTAATAGTTTGCAGAAATAACTTGTAGTTTGCCGAAATGTATCTCTAGTTTAGTAAAATTAAAGAAAATAGCAAAGTTCAAGTTCATAGAATAGTGTTATGACAAGTTGTATAAAAGAAGAGCTTCTCTTTTTGAGAAAATGTATCTTACTTTAGATTTATCACTTAGAACCATTCCTACACACACAAAAAGAAATAAAATATCAAATAATTCAAAAAACCAATTTTTTTAAATATTGCACTTAAAAAATCTCCAAAAACCCAACTAATGTTTTGAAATTGATTAGCTACCAATTTCAGTAAACTGTTAGTGACTTCAGGTCTGGATAGAAAATGTTTCCCTTAACAGAATTCTATTTCTTTTATATTTTCTTTATTTTTCTTTTTTTTTCCTATTACAATCATTAGAGTAGCCTACAGACGAAATTCCTGTAGAAGAGTTGACTTTCACAGCAAAGTAACTACACATTTTTAGTGAGCTTCCAGACAAGCAATTCCTGGGAAAGAGTTGATGTTTACTACAATATAACTATACAAAGTAACTGGCACGGAATTGGCCATTCTACTTATAAGCCCAACAGTTCAAATTATAGAAGATAATTTGAAGATAAATTCAGTTATCGGAGGTTCAAACACTTCCCATAATCGTGAATTAACAGCATTACAACAAACATACAAGAGCTAAGAAGAGACCAAAAACCTCCGGTAACATTTGGTGCTTTTCCACAGAAACAACACAGCAAAACAACTTCAAAGTGGTGACCACACCAGACGCAACAACTCTAGAGTATTACCAATCAATTTACACTCACTGCAAGCAAAGATTTAACATTCCAGACAGAATTGAAGTTGTCAAGAAATCAGTATACCAATATATTGAAAATTGCATCAACAATTATCTTTTTGGAAATTACAATATCTCAGAAGTTAGAAGCAACCTTTACAATAATTTAGTATACTATTCACAGTTGAAAACTGAAGACCTTAACAGTGAAACACTTGCCACTTACTTTCAAGAACTAAATTTCAACATTATCAAGTACTGTGAAGAAACATATCCAGTGCAGTCTCAATACTCCATTGATTTTGAATCAGAGACAGAAACAAGCAATAAAGACAAACAAAAATTGAAGCAATACTCAAAAACCACTCCAAATATCCCAATACTACAAAAAACAACTGCCAAACACTTACAAACACCTGAACAAAGAACCAGTTCAAAACTTCCACTTACTATCACACCTTTTCCAGCTTTACTTGCACAAGCACAAACACCTAATTCACCCTTAAATTGATTTGCAAGACTAAAAGATTTTACATTACCCAGAAGTCTTACCAGACAACAAAAACCCCTTCAAACTAGTTTTAATCTCCTTGACTTTCTAGCTGAAAATCGAAGTGAACACTCTGAGACAGCAGTGAACAAAAAAAACGACTCTGAAATATCTGAAGAAGAATCAATAGACAGTGAAAATAAAGAAGATGAAATGACAGCATACATTGCAAAAATTCTTGAATTCAATGGAGAAGACATTGAGACCAGTCCCCAAGAATGGCTTGACCAAGTTACTAAAGCTGGAGATGCAAATGAATGGAATGCTGTCAGAATGTTAAAAACAATTCTCTACTTTCTCAAAGGAACAGCAGATGAATGGTTTGAAAACTTGACCATTCCTTTTAATGATTGGACAGCTTTCAAAACTGTCTTCTTAGAACAATTCACTGATAACAACATCTCAATCACTTTTCGAAATCATTTTCGCAATATTAAACAAGAACCCTCCGAATCTGTTATGACTTATATTAGGAAATTCAACAAATTTCTTAGACAAATTCACCAACTTGAAACTAATGATTATTATTCTGATGCTCAAATTCTGGATCAATTTATCGCTGGTTTAAAGGATAAACTAATTAAAAAGATTTGCCCACATGCTCCAGAAGATTTAAACTCTGCCATTCAGCATGCAAAGAGATATGAAATGGCCATAGAAAAAGCCAATCATACAAAACTTGTGAACTTAGACATTAGAGAAACCAGCTCAGCAGCTGAAGAAAAAATTGACCAACTTGCAAAGAAAGTCAAAAACTATTTCACCAACCAACAACAACAACAACCCAAAGATATTAACCACTCCAAAGACAAAATCAAAACAACTTCACATCACCCTCTAATAACCAGCCTCAGAGTTGCCATTACTGTGGAATTCCTGGCCACTGGAAAAGAGATTGCAGAAAGCTACAACAAGACCAACAAAATAGGAGTAATCAACATTACTCTCCACCATAGCAATCTTATTATCAACCATCACCACCAGCTTACTATCCACCAAGACCACAATATCAAAGTAACTATTATTAGCCTGCCCCACAGCCAATTCAACAGCAATACCAACAACCACCCACACAACATTATTAAATGCCTGCTCGAAGATTAATCCCACAAAATCAATTTACACCACAAAACCGATACCAAGTAAACAACAATAGAATCAATTCAAATAACCAATTAGTTCCCTAAAATCCAGCTCAGCCAAGACCCATCCATTATCATACTCAACCTAGCTATCTTACAATACCTGAAGAACAGGATTTTCACCATACTGCACTCTCAGAAGGTAGAACTGCAACATGACAACAAAACCCTTTCTATACTTCTACCACAATCCCACCAGCCAGAATTGCTGAAAACACCAACCTTTCAGACATATTTTCTTTTGAGTTTGAAGCAAATGAGTCACCATTCCTGCTTAGCAATGCGGCCACCAACAAACAAAAAGCAATCACTGCTATGTATACTGAAGCAGAAGTTGAAGAAAAGGCAATTCACTTGATCCTAGACAGTGAATCCACCAAAAGCATCATCACCTACCAGTTAATGCAACAGTTAAAGAGAAATGTTGACCGACCAGCTCAAACAGTAATCGTTACTGCTGATGGCATAAAAAAGACTCCAGTAAGAGAAATTGACAATTTTCCGTTTACTCTTGATGAAATTACTATTTCAGTCAAAGTTCTTGTAATGGACGCACCCCAGTACCAAGCTCTTGTCAGAAATGATTGGCTTCAAAAAGCCAATGCTAATCTGAATTGGGAGACACAAGAGTTAACAATTTCCTACCAAGGACAACACACCCGAGTACCTGCCACTTGTGGTACATTTAACAAACACTCCAAAAAAGCCCCAGCTTTTGAATTCAAACTGGAAGAAGAAAAGCCCATCATTGAAACATTTATGGCACTTGGATCAACCTCCAATTGGGCTGATGAAACTAAACAACAGTACTTTTCAACAAATGATTCTCTTAAAACAAAAAAACCAGTGACAACTGGATGAAATGTCCCCTATTTAAAACCAGAACCACAAAAACAATGCCCCTACATTCCACTCAAATGCAAGGACTGCCACAAGAAACTCTTCTCAATGGGAGCCTGCATTTCACCTGAAGAAGAATATGAAAATCATACTTGTTATTACTGCAAGACTTGCCATAGAGAATGATAGGGCCATCTAATAAAAAGAAGTGGAAAATGAGATAACACCTCTTGTTTGACTTGTGGAGATATGCTACCAGAAGAATGCAATTGGATTGATGTAGCAATAAGAGAAGGAGTCTGCAATCAGATCTGCCAATATACTTTATCAATTTCAGAAAAAGTAAAAAGAGGAACACCCTTTAATGCAGCATACAACAGTGCTCTCAACAAACTTTATCACTACCCTCATGATGCTGAGATGATTTTTGACCTAGCAATGGTATTAATTAATGGAGCTACTAAAGAAGATGTCCATCAAATGAAGGAAGCAGAATACATTGAATACACCATGGAATTAGCTAGATTTGATTATAAAGATAAAGTAGAAGTCTACCACCAAATTGCAAGTCACACCTACCCAACTCTAGAAGCTCAAATTCAATGATTAAAGCAAATAAACATTAGGCTATGTAAAGAATGCATTATGCCTTGTGATAAACAGTAGTGTCCTGAATGCTATGCTCTTAGCATTCCTCTGCCCAGTAAAAACGATAAGAACAAAATTGAATTTGGAGAACTTAAAGCAACAGAAGAAATTGAAGCAACACCCATATATCTCATTGAAAACCAGCCTGCCTTCCTACTCAAATACTTCAACAACAATGGACAAGGAATAAAACCTGAAAAAGCACATGAAATTGATACTGGATATGACCTAAGATATCCAGACAAGGATACTCTCATTCTTAAACCCAAATCTCTCACAAAAATCAATCTCAAAATTGCTCTCAAAATCCCGCTAGGAGCAATGGTTCAAATTGCCTCCCGATCCTCTCTGGCAAGCAAAAAAATCAATGTCAGAGGAGGAATAATCGATGCTGAATATACTGGTAACATAACAGTAATACTCCAAAACAAAACTAACAAGCCATTTAAGATTAAACATGCCAAGAAAATTGCCCAAGCCATTTATTTACTCTTAATCAACATTTTGGGTTTACAATTAGTCAATCAAAGAGAACTATTGGAAAAAGTGAAAAAGGAACCCAAGGTTTTGGTTCAACTGGATGATTTACAGTTTCAGTAAACATAGCTCTCAACAAACAGAAAAAATCTCACCAGATTTTATGACTTCCACAACCAATTACCATTTCACCTTTTGGAGAACACCCTGAAATTTATACTTGTGAAAAGCCAACAACCACACAACAAATTTTTGAGTCCAATGAACAAATCTGCTTGAAATATAATATCTCGATCCCAAACATTTATATTCCAGAAGAAACAAAGAAAATCCGAATTACTTTTTACAATCCCAACAATTATCCCATAGTTTTATTAAATAACTTAGAAATTGGAATCATTTACAGTAACATCTTTCAACAAAAATTACCCCAGACAGTTTCCAATTTCTCAAAAATCATTAAACATTTACTACTAAAAATCAACCCAAATTTCAGTTCTGAGAACTATTATGTTGTCATAGAAAAACTATCTCGAATCAACATGGGACAACTTGAACCATGACAACAAAGCCAGCTCAAAGAGCTAATTGTAGAATTTGCCGATATCTTTGCCAAAAACAACAATGACTTAGGAAGAACCAATTTGGTTCAACACTAAATCTATATAGGAGATGTCAAACCAAGATGACAACAAGCCTACTGAGTCACTCCAGAAAGTCACCAATTTATCTGAGAAGAAGTACAACAGATGCTTAACAATGGGCCTTACCTGTGGTCCTAGTTAAAAAGAAAAATGGAAAGATACAATTTTGTGTTGATTATTGACAACTCAACAGTGTCACTATTGGAGATGTCTACCCTCTTCCCCAAATCGATGATATGTTAGATGCCCTTGGAAAATCCAAATACTTTTCAACACTAGATCTAGAAAGCAGATACTGGCAAGTTGCCATGAATCCCAAAGATTGTCCCAAAACAGCATTCACCACTCAAGGAGGAAACTACGAGTTCAATGTAATGCCTTTCGGATTATGCAATGCACCAGCAACATTTTAAAGACTCATGGATGTTGTTTACAAAGGCCTCTTTTGGAAATCAGTAATTGTTTATCTCGATGATACTGATGTTTATTCATCATCTTTTGAATTACACTTAAAACACCTGCAAGAAGTTTTTCAACAATTACAAAAAGCAAGATTGAAACTGAACATCAAAAAATGCTACTTCAAAAAAATGAGTTTGGCCTTTCTTGGCCACATTGTGAGCAAAGATAGAATTAAACTGGACTCCAGAAAAATCAGCACTGTCAAGAGCTTCAAGACTCCACGAAATACCACAGAATTGAGAGGATTTATTGGATTAGTATCCTATTACTGAAAATTCATCAAAGGATTTTCAGAAATTGCAAAACCCCTCAACCAGCTCATTACTAAAAATGTCGAATACAAATGGATGGAAGAACACCAAAAAGCTTTTGAAATTCTCAAGGAAAAGCTGACAACAGCTCTAATTCTCACCTACTCAGACTTCAATAACCAGTTTTGACTAGCTACAGATGCTTCTTACACTGCCTTTGGTGTCATCTTATCACAATTAGATGACAATGGAAATGAGCAAGTAATTGCTTATGCTAACAGAACATTAAAACCAGTTGAGAAAAACTACTCTGCCACAGAACTAGAAACAGCAGTCGTAATTTGGGCCCTACACCACTTCAACTTTTATCTCAGACTTAAAGAATTCGATATTATTACTGATAATATTGGACTCAAATGGCTTCAAAACAAAAACACCCAACTGAATGCAAAACAAACCCGATGGACAGGATTTTTAGCCAACTACCAATACATTGTACACCACAAACCAGGAAAACTCCACACCAATGTTGATTGTCTCTCAAGAATGAGGCAAGATTAGAATACAAAACCAGCACCCATTTGAATTAACAACAAAACAACAAACAATGAATCCTGAAAACTACAACAATCTTAAACAATATCTAGAGACATTAACAATCTTAACAGATTGGTCCTCAGATGAAAAACGCCAGTTACAACAACAAGCCAAACAATACTTCTTACACAACAACATTATTTATTATTGAAACTTCAGAAACTCAGACAATACACTCAGATTAATACAAGAACATGAAAAAGAAACTATTTTATATAATATGCACTCAAACCTTTTATCAGCACATCTAGAAAAAGACAGCACCACTCAGAGAATACTAGGATATTACTTTTGGCCTCAAATGAGAAAAGACATTCATAAATACATTAAATCTTGTGATAGTTGTCAAAGAAGAGGAGGAACTCACCCTACAGAACCTTTAAACCCAATCAAAGTTGGACAGCCTTTTGACCGAGTTGGTATTGATTTAGTCAGACCACTCCCTATCACAAACCAAGGAAACTGTTATATTGCAGTAGCTGTAGATTATCTTACCAAATGGCCTGAAGCCAGAGCCATTTAACAAGCAGATGCAAAATCAGTAGCAAACTTCATCTACGAAGACATCATTTGTAAACATAGATGCCCAATAGAACTTTTATCTGATCAAGGAACACATTTCGTGAACAATTTAATCCAGAAAATTTGTGGACAATTTAATGTCAAGAGACCATTATTTTTGCCTTACCATCCACAAACAAATAGACTTGTAGAACGTTTTAACAAAACATTGTGTGAATCATTAGCCAAAGTCTCAACCAATTTTGAGCAAAAATGAGATATCTTTATTCCATCAGTGTTGCTGGCATATAGAACACTAAAACAAGATACCACAAAACACACACCATTTGATTTAACTTATGGAAGGACAGCAACATTACCAATTAGTTTCACTGTGGAAACATACCCAACACAACCAATCAATAAAAACAATTTTCAGGAAACACTACAATGAAGAGCCTACACTCTGCTTAACATGTTGGAAGGAAAATGACAAATAACAGCCACCCATATTAAACACTCCCAAGCCCAACAAAAAGAATGGCATGATGACAAATTGTCTTTAGTTACCAATGGATTTAAAATCGGAAACAAAGTTCTCTTACACAGAACTAAAGCTGAAAAACAATGGAGTGGAAAATTTGAAAATAAATGGGATGGACCATTCTTTATCCATGAAGTCCTAGACAATGGATCATACAAGCTAAGACTTGATGACAAAATCCTAGCAAAAGTTGCACATGGAGATCGTTTAAAACACTATAATTCCAGAAACAATCCTGAACCATTAATTTCACAAATTGGTACACATTTCCTTTTAATCAATCCTGAAAATATTCCCTGAAAATTAGAACCAATAGTTGTTATTGAACAACCTCCCAACTTGAACACTTAATTTAAATTTATCATTATAGTTATATCATTATAATTTAGAAACAATCTCACAAAAACAAAATAAAAATAACATAAAAACCCATACACCAAAAATAATTTTCTTTTATTTTCAAATTTCTTATAATGTCTATTCCTCAAAACATTCAACAATTATCCCAAAAACTAATGTTAGCTTTAAAAACAATACCTGAATTATCCATTACTGTTACTGAAAAACACATTAATTATACCCAAACAGAAGTAGTTACAAATTTAGCCCCAAATGCACAAAAATATTACCCGTATAAAAAGAACACAAGAAGTTATTCTGGAATTCACCTGCCAGAACTTTTAAAGCTTGCTTTAAGAGAAAACTTAATGCTCACTCCTATTAGTATTCTACCAAATGCTACTATTCAACAAAAACTTCAATTGTGTCTTAATGAAGAAAACTACAACTATACTTCAATATATAGATATTTCTACATTGGAAAAACACTTTACAAACAAAAATAGGAGCTTACAGCAGCAAATTTCACAAAAGAAGCTATTCGGAAACAACTCCACAACAAATTCAAGACAACAACTGGACCTACAAACAGTCATTATAAACTAAGAGCTGCTCTTTGACTTTATGACCTATTTCACACCTGTGAAAACGTCCTACAAAACCCAATTTTACAACCTTTGAAGATTTAATACATTGAAAAATTCACAAAACTGAAATTTCAACAATTTTCAGACCAAATTTTTTCAATAATTTTGGATTACTATCTGAAAATTACAGACAGTATTTGGACTTCAATGGAGCTTAGTCTTGAGAAGAAGGTTATGTTACCAGACAAAATTAGAGATATTGCTTAACATAAAATTATCTTTATAATTCTTATCATTAATAAGCATTTCAAATTATCACTTATTACATTAACAAAATATCCGAAATTATCATTTAATTAATAATTCAATTTGTACATAACACAAATGTAATCTAATTGCAATGATCAATCATGCAATACACTGAACTAGATAACATTCAAAAAGTTTGCCGAAATTTGTAGAAATTTGCCGAAATAATTGATAGTTTACCGAAATATTTAATAGTTCACAGAAATAACTTGTAGTTTGCCGAAATGTATCTCTAGTTCAGTGAAATTAAAGAAAATAGCAAAGTTCAAGTTCATAGAATAGTGTTATGACAAGTTGTATAAAAGAAAAACTTCTCTCTTCGAGAAAATGTATCTTACTTTAGATTTATCACTTAGAATCATTCTTACATACACAAAAAAAAATAAAATATCAAATAATTCGAAAAACCAATTTCTTTAAATATTGTACTTGAAAAATTTCCAAAAACCCAACTAACGTTTTGAAATTGATTAGCTACCAATTTCAGTAAACTGTTAGTAACTCCAGGCCTGGATAAAAAACGTTTCCCTTGACAGAATTCTATTTCTTTTACATTTTCTTTATTTTTCTTTTCTTTTTCTATTACAATCATTAGGGTAGCCTACAGACAAGATTCCTGTAGAAGAGTTGACTTTCATAGCAAAATAACTACACATTTTTAGTAAGCTTCCAGATGAGTAATTCCTGAGAAAAAGTTGATATTTACTACAACGTAACTATACAAAGTAACTGGCACGGTATTACTCATAGAAATATAAAAAATATATTAGCATAATTATTAGCCAATCAGAAGTAAATGTAGTAAAATGTGGAATTCCAGGATTCCTCTCAGGAATTGCAAGATTCCAGGAATTTCAGGATTCCCAACAAGGAATTGCAAAATTCCAGAATTCTAGGATTCCTCTCAAAGAAATTGCAGGATTCCAGGAATTCCAGGATTCCTGTCGTGAAGAATCGAGAAATTGAGGAATCTCAATTATGTATATATAGCAGTAGTATTAGAAACAGAAAAGACAGAATTGATACCACAGAATTCTTAGCCTAGAAATGCAATCATCAAATAAATAATTATTTTATATCTCCATCCAATTCCCCATTATCAACCCTTTATGTTGATAGTAATTGATACTTGACCATGCTAAAACAATAGCTCTTGATCACAGCTATTGATGGGATACTAATCTGCAAATTGCCTTGGCTTATTTCTTTGCTTTTTTTATTTACTTTTATTTCTTTTTTTCTTTATTTTATTTTGATTTGTTGTTATATACTAATTGAGAAACAATTAAGCGCTGAGTTATTGATGTCAAGGATGGCCTGGTAAAAGACCCAGAAATACGGGTAGAATTTTATATATTATTGGATAGCTTACCAAAAAGGCATGACTGCCAGACTAAATCCGGCCATCACGCTAAGAAAGAAATTGGGAAAACTCTTGGAAAATATTTCTACTATCGACACTATTGAATCTCTGTCCATTATACAAAAGACTCAACCAAAACCTTCAGATCCACAACAAAACCTTCAGATCAACCAAAACCTTCAGATCAACCAAAACCTTCAGATATCATACCTTTCGCACATCATTCACAAAAGTAGCTTTTGAGCACCAAGTTATAGGTTTGTTATTTAATTCAACAGCAGAAATAATCACCTGTAACATTTGGTGCTCCCTGTGAGGTATAATTCTACAGAGAACCAGCACTGACAACACCAAACCAAAAGTGGCAGAATCAGAAATTATAGGAGCAAACCATTTAGGATTCGCAAAATCTTTATTTCAACACTATTGTCAATACTTGGGATTAAACCACAATCATATATCCGCCAAATCAGCCTTCAATTTCTACGTCAACAAAAAGATTTCCTCTTTATTAGGAACACCAGTAAACACTGAATCAACAAGAGAAACTTTCTATAAGAAATTAATTCAAAACACCAACTTACTAACAAACCATAATTTTGTATCTATCATCACTGAGATCAACAAAAAAATTGAACACCACACTCAACAAAAATATCCAATTACATATGCTAGTAAAGGCAAGAGAAAATTACAAACACCAGTAGTAACATTCCGAAAAATACAGCCACTTGCTTGGAAGAAAAATAGAGTTGAATCTCCAAGTAACTCATCATACCACTATACACCTGGAAGTGCCATCGACATATCATCAACTGACATGTTTCCATCAACTGTGACATCAGCATTTGGACGATTCCCATTCCAAAGTAGACAAAAAAAAACAGAATTGTTAAGACCATATGGTGAATACTTTGAGGGATTTAATTTGCAATTATCAACCTCATCAGGACTTCGATCACCACTGCCTCCACCAGATTTTGGAATCTCTGATCCATAGGAAGCAGCAGAATCAGAAAAGGAGGAAAAAGAATCAGAGGATCAAGAATTCACTTACTTACACCCGATTCCTGAAAACCCGGAAGTTGAAACCCCAAACATTCAAATTCAGCAACAGTTAGAAAATCCAGAAATCGAAACTCCGAATATTCGAACGCTGCCAAATCCAAGAAATCAAAACCCTGAATTAATTAATCAGCAAAACTTACCTCCAGTAATCATCATTAATCAACTGCCGATTAATCTCATAGCTGAACCCATACAGCAACCACTTCAACTACCACCCCAACAACTACTTCAACAGCCACCACAACCACCTAACTTAGACCCAATGGCCTATGCACCCATTGCAAAACTTGACAACTTTACTGGCGAAAAGAATGATGGTCAAATATGGCTTAATGATGTAGAAAAGGCCATCACAGCCAATGGATGGAATGATGCTCAAGCAATGCAAGCCATTCCCTACTTTCTCAAGGACACCGCCAATTCATGGTATTAGAGCTTGGTTAATAAACCACAAGATTTTAATGCCTTCAAAGCGGAATTCCTAAGATACTTCAGCAACAACAATAGCATCAATTACCTAGTCAATACATTCACCACCATGAAACAAGAAGAAACTGAAGCAGTCACCACTTACCTGGGATGCTTCCATCAAAACTTGCGCCAAATTCAAGCAATTGACGACGACTATTTCACAGCACCACAGGTACTTAACCAGTTTATCCATGGCCTACGCAGCAGCATCTTGCAACATGTATGTCTATTGCATCCTGGCACACTTTAAGATGCAGTCACATGTGCCAGAGATTTTGAATCTGCTGAATCAGAAGTTAACCATGCCCAAGCCGTTAATCTAGTAATGAATGGATCATCTAAATTGGATTCTAAATTGGAGAAGTTTAGTGAATCAATTAATAAGAGATTGGAAGGATACTTAGCTGACAATCACGTCATTTATCAGCCTCCATAATGACGCAATAACCAAGAAAATTCCAATCATGGCCAAAATCAACCGCGTCTATCTTCATCAACTAATCAACAGTGGCAACAGGAAATGCGTATCTGTCACTATTGTGGTAACCAAAAACATATCCAAATTGACTGTCGCCAGTGTTTAAATAACTAATGATTGGGAAATCAATATCAAAACCCCAATTGCTGGTTCCAAACTCCAAATCATTATCCAAATCAGAGTCAAGACCTATATTGGAATAATTACCTGCCAATGACGCAGCAACCAATCTATCAACCGCCAGTATATCAACCTCTGATTTATCAGCCGCAGCCACAAGTAATATATCAACTGCAGCCACAAATCATCTATCAATCCCAACCAATTCAAACACTGCCCCAGAACCCAGCTCAAATGACATCAGGCAACTCTTGATCCAGAGTCATTCAAAACTGGAGATCAGCAATGGTTGTTCACCAACCAATTCTCCGTTTGTTAGACCTATCATCAAGATCACGCACCTGGAATTTGGATATCAGTTGCATCCAAAACCCAAATTCCCAACATTATTTAAGTCTTCTGGTTACCCCAGAAAACGCCACATCCAACAACACAGAATCCAATCAGCACGTACCTACCAACACAATTTCACTGGCAACCATCTCTAGCGATGAATTCCTAGCAGCCATCTTTCCTTTTGAACTCAAAGAAAACACACTAATACCATTATTCAATGGAGCCACCTTCGAAGAGAAACCCATAACAGTAATGTACACAAATGCCAGAGTTGATGGTCACTCCATCAAACTCATCTTAGATAGTGAATCAGCTGGCAGCATAATCACATGACAACTTATGGATCAATTAGGTCACCAAGTTAATCAAGCTGCCAGTGCCAGAATCATCACAGCTGATAGAACAACCAAAACTCCAATCGGTAAAATCGACGAGTTTCCTCATCAAAGTTCTAGTAATAAAAACCACTTAATACCAAGCTTTCATTGGTAATGACTGGCTATTCAAAGTCAATGCAACATTAGACTGGAACACCCAGGAACTCCAGCTAATGTATTAGGGCCAACACATACATGTTCCGGCCACATGTGACCACTTCAAAATGCCTCCAAAAGAGAAACTATTGATCGAACTGGAGGAGAAGAAAAAAAAGCCTATCTGGGAAGCCTACCAAGTATCATGGGCTGACGAAGAGCACAACAAGCTGCCGCCAATACTCTCCTGGGATGACAACAATAAGAAAAAAGGGAAACAAAAGGAAGAACTTACCTGAGAAACCGATGACCTGACATGGACTGACAACGACGAGAGCAAACTGACGTCAAGCTGGAAATGGGAAGAAGACAAAGAAAATAAAGGGAAAGGAAAAGAAAAAGAGACCACCCAAACCACTACCACTTATAACACCTACACTATTCCACAACGATCTACCTATCGTCGACCTAAGCTTATATACATCGATTGTGGCAAGAAATTGTCGTTAATGGGTGCATGCTGTGGCGATGATGAGGAATACCACACTGCAACAAAATTCTACTGTCGTCTATGCTTACTTGAATGCTTCAGATGACTAAAGAGGCAAGGAAAATAGGATAACCAATCTTGTCTCGCTTGTGGGAAGACCCTGCTAGATAAAGGAATGTGGAATGACATCCCAGGACATGGAGAAACGTGCAATATGTCATGTCAATACACGATTCTAATAAGTAACTGGGTAAGGAAAAAAACCCCAATAGAAGCAGCCTGGAGAAGAGCCGTGCAGCGACTGGAGAGTTGTCCACATGATGATGACAAAATTTGGCAAATGGCACTTGCAAAAATCAAAAGAGTGACGCCAGAAGAGATAAAAACAATCAAAGACAACCCCCCAGAATCTTTAGAGCTTGACTGGGATGCAGAACCCATCATAAACCTTCTGGATCTGGAACAATTCCACAAACACTACCAAGAATTAGCACCCACAAGAGAAGAACAAGAACAATGATTAGAGCAGTTAAACATCCAACTATGTCAACACTGCCTAATTTCTTGTGATTTCCAGTATTGTGATGAGTGTGATCTCATTTACAATCCACCACCACGCATGATCTACTCAATCCCTGAAGAAGAAGAACCAATTAGCAGCTGCATATTAGAATCAGAATCGCCGATCAATTGTGATTCAAACTCTGATGATAACGACAATAACAACGGTTCAAGCTCTGTTCAAATTGGCAATAACGACGAAAACAATTCAGACCCAGATTCAAAACCCAATGTAAACTATGAACAATACATTGCATTACCAGATCTCTCCAAGGAACAAGAGTTGAAATAGTATAGTGACAATAGGGAAGGTATTATGCCAGAACGTGCACACGATATGGATACAGGGTTTGATTTGAGATATTCAGAAAAAGATGCCATCAAATTAGAACTGCATTCACGCACCTGCATTGATCTGAAAATAGCACTAGAGATTCTGACAACAACAATGGTTCAATTAGCATCTAGGAGTAGCTTAGCAAAAAAAGGGATCAATATAAGAGGAGGAATAATTGACACAGAATATGTAGAAAATATTATTGCCATGCTACAAAATGACTCAGAAAAGGCCTATATAATAGAGCCCAACAAAAAGATAGCACAGACAATATTCCTGCCTCTGATTAGAGTAGCTCAGTTAGTGCCAGTGGAAAAAGGGAGGAATTGGGAATAACAGCAAGGGGAATACAAGGATTTGGATCAACAGGTAGAATAGAAGTACCAGTTAATATGGCAGAAGAAGAAATTGTTGGCCAAGGAGAAATTATCTCAACTGGTCAAGCTATTTCCATTCCACCATATAGCCAGTACATGTTAGCAATAGAAAAGAAGGAAAAGGAGCAAGAACAGATTTTTGAAGTGGAAGCAACCCTTTGTGAATCAGGAGAGATTGGGTTGATCAATCTCTATATACTAGCCAAAAGCTATAGCAGCATAAAAATTCCCATCTACAATAACACTGGCAATGTCATCAACATACCAGAAGGAATCATCATTGGATATCTAACCACAGAAATAGAAGACCAACCACCAAAACCCATTCCAGACTTTCCATAACTTTGTGGATATGTTAACATCACATCACAAACAATCTATGGACGAGACGAATGTTATTTGCTCCAACCAGAACAATTGGAACAAATGAACATGGGAAACTTAGATCTACTCCAATGTATGCAGCTTAAGATGTTACTCAACAATTTCAATAACATCTTTGCCAGCAAAAATGAGTTTGGCCGAACTGATATCATCCAGCATCAGATCAAGACTGGAAATGCAATGCCAATCAAACAAAGAGCATACAGAGTGCTACCAGCCAGCCACGAGATTATTTGTCAAGAGATAAACAGAATGCTTAACAACGGGCTAATTCAACCATCAATGAGCCCATGGTTGTCACCAGTGGTACTTGTCCATAAGAAAAATGGAAAAATTCGGTTTTGTGTAGACTACAGGAAACTCAATGATGTAACTCGTGAAGACAGTTATTCAACTCCATGAATACAAGAATTATTTGATGCTTTCAGTGGGAACAAATGGTTCTCCACATTAGATTTGGACAGTGGTTACTGGCAAGTAGCCATGAATCCAGCTGACAAAGAGAAGACAGCATTTACTACTAGAGAAGGGAATTTTGAATTTGAAGTAATGCCATTCAGCTTAACCAATGCCCCAGCAACTTTCCAATGGCTAATGGAAATTGTTTATACTGGCTTATTGTGGAAATCAGTAGTTGTATACTTGGATGACACCAATGTATTCTCAAAGACGTTTGATGATCATCTTCATCATCTTCAACAAGTGTTCGAAAGACTAAAAAGAGCAGGACTAAAGTTAAATGCAACAAAGTGCTTTTTTGACAAGACAGAACTCAAATTCTTGAAACACATAGTTAGCAAAGACAGCATCAAAACGGATCCAGAGAAAATAGAGATAGTAAAAAACTTTCCAGTGCTGACCAATATAACAGAACTGAAATCATTCTTGGGATTCGCCAATTACTATCGTCGTTTTATCAAGAACTTTTCCAAGATAGCACAGCCACTTAATCAACTGCAAAACAAAAATGCAAAATATGAATGGACAGAAAGTCAACAAGAATCTTTTGATATTCTGAGAAAAAAGCTCATCCAAACTCCAGTACTGATCTATCCAGATTACAGCAAATCATTCATCATCACCACTGATGCATCCGGCCAAGCATTGGGAGCAGTATTATCTCAGAGAAGACTGGATGGCAGAGAACATCTAGTAGCATATGCCAGCAGAGGTTTAACACCAGCCAAAAAGAACTATGAAACACCAGAACAAGAACACTTAGCAATATACTGGGCTGTCATGAAATAGAAAGAATACTTGAGCCAGAAGTTTGAAGTATACACAGATCACAAGGGATTAACATCACTCCAAAAACAAGAATTTGGAGATGGAAGACAGTCAAAATGGAAAATGGCACTCGCACCATACAATTATACTATACATTACAAAAAGGGAAAAGACAACAAAAATGCTGACGGTTTATTGCGAATAAGACAAATCTAAGAACATTTCAACCCAAAAATATAATAAAACCAGAACAATACCAACAAAAAATACAACAAAAAGATGAACATACAAAAATATCAACAATTGCAACATTATCTAAACACTCAACAGTTCAAGGAGAATTTATCTTATACGGAACGAAGAAGTATTAAACAACAATCAAAATATTTTATCACTCACCAAAATATACTTTATTGGAAAAATAGAAGGAATCTAGATTAACCAATCAGAGTAATTATGGAGCCAGAAAAAGAAACAATATTATTCAATATGCACTCAAATCCAACAGTAAGACATTTTCACAAAAAAGCAACCATAGAAAAGACTAGAAAAAGATACTATTGGCCATCAATGTACCCAGACATCATTCAATATGTTCAAAATAATGATGCTTGTCAACAAAGAGGAGGAACAAAACCCAGTGAACCATTAAGACCAATCAAAGTGGAACAATCATTTGACCATATGAGAATTGATTTAGTTGGACTATTAACAATCACCAGCAGAGGAAACAGATACATAGCAGTAGCTATAGACTATCTTACTAAATGGCCAGAGGCAAAAACAATTCAAAGAGCGGATGCAGAATCTGTTGCCGAATTCGTTCATCAGGATTTGATTTGTCGACATGGATGTCCAAAAGAATTATTATCAGACCAAGGAACTTATTTTGTGAACAGAACATTAACAGAATTAAGCCAAAGATTCGGAATCAAGAGACCATTATCATCACCATACTATCCACAAACCAATGGATTAGTAGAAAGATTCAACAGAACATTGTGTGAAGCAATAGCCAAGCTCGGCCAAGAAAACCAGAACGATTGGGATTTGTTCATACCATCAGTACTATTTGCTTATTGGACAATGAAACAGGATACTATACAAGCAACACCATTTGAATTAGTATATGGGAGAACAGCAACATTACCAGTAGAAAGAAAAATTAATACATATCCAGCTAAACCAATAACAGAAGAAAATTTTCAAGAAACATTGCTAAAAAAAACATATGACTTAATAGAAACATTGGAAAACAAATGAAGAAGAGCAGCTGATAATATCCAAAAGTCACAAGAAACACAAAAAAAAAGACACAATAGTTAACTACCAAACAAACCAGTTGAATTCAAGATCAGAGACAAAGTATTATTACATTGTACCAAAGTGGAAAAACAATAGAGTGGAAAATTTGACCCCAAATGGGACAAACCATTTCACATAGAAGAAATTCTAGGAAATGAAGCTTACAAATTAAGATTGGATAACAAAATTTTAACCAAAGCAGCACATAGAGATCGACTAAAACCATATTATAACATCACACTACCATCTACTAATAATATTCCACAATTAGGAGTACAGAGAATACTAGTCCAACCAGATAAGATTCCACGAGATCTGGAACCAATCATTACTATCAACAACAACACATTAAATTGATCCATCAAAAGAATATATAAAGACATGGTAGACACAACAGAAAATATCAGAAAAATGGAAATTACAGACAACATTTACTTAATAGCACAACAACTCTTTCAATTAATCCAACACCAGGAAATGGAGATTACAATCAATCAACAAACCATTCGATATCAAGATACTAGAAAGACATTTCAACTCAGAACACAGAAGAAAACTGAAAATACTGTGGACAAAATCATGGCAAAAATAAAATTAGCAATAAAAGAATTGACAAAGGAGTCACTATATCAAGAGTTGACTAAAGAAACTTGGAATTGGTAGATACAACAATTTCCACAAAACTATTGTTATTTTTACTTGGGACAACACATAAATATCCAGAATCTATATACGGATAAAACAAAGCGATTATTCAACAAAAAAATACTACAACAATTAGAACATTTTGTGGGAAAGAACAACTTATCCACACAAGCCCGAGCCATATATTGAATACACACAACATTTCAAGATAAACCAGAAATATTGCTCAATAAAGCAATGGATCTGGTTACCAGTAATTAATTGGGAAAAATCACCAATGCTCAATTTGAAAAATTATAGACCCAAATAACACAAGTAATTCTCGAAAACAAAATCCAAGAAATACTTCAAGAGAGGGAATCACATGAGTTAAATTTCGACAGAGCTCAATATTAAAAGGAGAGAATAATGTTACTTATAGAAATATAAGAAATATATTAGCATAATTATTAGCCAATCAGAAGTAAGTGTAGTAAAATGTGGAATTCCAGGATTCCTCTCAGGAATTGCAGAATTCCAGGAATTTCAGGATTCCCAACAAGGAATTTCAGGATTCCTGTCATGAAGAATCGAGGAATTGAGGAATCTCAATTATGTATATATAGCAGTAGTGTTAGAAACAGAAAAAACAGAATTGATACCACAAAATCCTTAGCCTAAAAACGCAATCATCAAATAAATAATTATTTTATATCTCTATCCAATTCCCCATTATTAATTCTTCATGTTGATAGTAATTGATACTTGACCACGCTAAAACAATAGCTTTTAAATTATGGCTATTGACGAAATACTAATCTGCAAATCACCTTGGCTTATTTCTTTGCTTTTTTTATTTACTTTTATTTCTTTTTTTCTTTATTTTATTTTGATTTGTTGTTATATACTAATTAAGAAACAATTAAGCACTGAGTTATTGATGTCAAGGATAGTCTGATAAAAGACCCAGAAATACAGGTAGGATTTTATATATTATTGGATAGCTTATTAGAAGAGCACAACTGCCAGACTAAATCCAGCCACCATGCTGAGAAAAAAATTGGGAAAACTTTTGGAAAATATCTCTACTATCGACACTATTGAATCTCTGTTTATTATACAAAAGACTCAACCAAAACCTTCAGATCCACAACAAAACCTTCAGATCAACCAAAACTTTCAGATCAACCAAAACCTTCAGATATCATACCTTTCGCACATCATCCACGAAAGTAGCTTTTGAGCACCAAGTTATGGGTTTGTTATTTAATTCAACAGCAGAAATAATTACCTGTAACAACAGAATTGGCCATTCCACTTATAAGTCCAGCAGTTCAAATTATAGGAGATAATTTGAAAATAAATTCAGTTATTAAAGGTTCAAACACTTCCTATAATCGTGAATTAACAGCATTACAACAAACATACAAGAGCTAAGAAGAGACCAAAAACCTCTGGTAACAGTAGTAATGTTTGGTGTTCTACTTTAGCCTTTCAAGTTTGTATGTTTTTTGCAGTGTTAGTGTTATCAGTCTCTGAAAATCTATTTTTATACGTAAATTTACCTGTTGAGTTCTTTGGTTATAAGACACAGAGTTTATCTTTTGTTAATTGCAACTTTTCCATCAATGTGAATGTTCTCCTCTGAGCTAACAAGTGCAGTCATTAGAGTTCGGCATTGTCTTTTCATCTTTCTGGTAAGCTAACAAAATAATGTTAATATCCAAAACTGTAGGGGGAGCTTCCCTCTTTTACCAGACTATTACGAAGTCTATTCCAAAACAGTCAATTTTCTAATTTTGTCACTTCACCAAAAATAAAAAAAATGAAAATGAAAAGAAAATAAGAGAAAATAAAAAGAAAAAAAAAATTTAGTTTTTGTCAATCACCATGATCAAGAGCAATTGGTCCAAGTTGTTAAGGTTCGAAACATTTATGCTAATGGCATCTGTTCTAGAATAGAAGTAATAAACAATGATTCAATTAAAACATAAAAGTTTAGAGAACATAGGTTTGTGATTTTGGAATATTTGATTTATTTTGGAATGTGTGTATAGACTAAAATATGAGAGAGTAAAGGAAAATTGATTCTTGTCTAGCTATCTGTTCTCTTTCTAACTTCTACAACTACTCATTTTTATACATTCTTTTGGTTTTACAGGATTGCTTTCAATTATTACATTATTACTAGCTATTGCTTTGTTATTTCTGTTATTGCTTCATTATTCTATGTTATTGCTAATTATCTTATGTTATAACGTGTTATCTGGTATTATTATATGCTATTCTGTGTTATCCTACATTATAATGTGTTATCCTGCATTATAATGCATTATTCTACATTATTGCATATTATCTTGTGTTATGTCACGTTTTGTTCACATTTTGGTTACATTTTTCTCATAACTTGGATCAGTTTTTCTACTTAGATAACATTATCTCTCTCTTTTAAAATTGAGCTTCTGTGAAACTGTATGTATCTGTTATTATGACTTCGTTCATGTAATGTTTGATAGTTGTCTCGAGTATTGCTTTTTGTAGGTCTTTGAACTGTTGATTGGTTATTCATCCTATGTTGTTAACTATTATGGTTTTCATAGAATCATTTAGTAGTACATTTGGACAATGTTGGAAGACAGCATATAGTTGGTATGCTGCTTTGTAATGTAGGATTAAGTTGTTTCTTCCTACAAATTTTTTTATCTGTTGCATTGCTTCTTTGTTGAATGTTCTCTGGCTGAGGTTTTTATATGATGTTTTCAAGTCAAGCTGCTCTCTAATTTTGTAGAACCAATAGGCTGGCAGAAGTCTTTCTTTCCATTCCTGGGTGTTGTCTAATGTCCACTCCCCTGTTTTGGGAAGTTCAGTCTCACGAGATAAAGATTCTTTAATTTCTTCTATCTTGGGGGCCAAGTATCTTCTTTTGTAACCTTTTTTTTGTTCCTTCTCTCTTTCTTCTCCACCTTCTGCCTGAAAGCAATTTTTTCTTTAACATTGCTTTTTGGGCAGTGTGTAGGGAAAGAAATGTTTAGTTCTAGTTGAACTCTCGTCCTTCTTTCTCCTGCTCTTATCTTTGTATTATATCTTTTTTTTATCAATTGTTATTTCTATTTAAGCAGAAGACTATTGAATTGCATCAAACAGTTGTTTCGAAAGTTGTAAAATTTGATCTGAAAGGTCTATGTTAAAAAGGTTCTATTGATTCTTGCTGTTTTTCTAGATGTTATATATACTTGAATTTTCCAATTAAATACTCATGTATCACTGTTATGTTTCGATGATAATAATTGGTTCCAGATCTCATGATATATTTTTTGGTTTGATTAATAAAATTTGTGTTCTTAATTAAGATACTGATGACAATGACTGCTGTTTTGCATGATAAATTTTTAATTGGTTTCTATGAGCTACTTTCTTTAGAATCTTGTCTTTCAATCATAATTTGTAAGCTCCATTTCCTAAAGCTTCTTGTATGTGGAATAGACTGTCCCACTTTGGGTCAAACTTTTCACTTCACTATTTCTCAGCTTTTGTATGATGTAACAGTACTTGGTCTCCAATCTTGAATTTTATTAGTTGTTCAAGCAAGCAATTGTTATGTCTTTTCTTTTGCCATTTTTGAATGTTACTAATGTTATCAGCTACTGTTCTTTAGTTGTTTTCTAATGTTTCCATTAGCTAGTACATTCTTTGGTGTAAGATAGCTTCAAAATTCTCTTCAGTAATTGTTTCTGTTGAGTAGGACAATATTTCTTGTTTGATAGGTAACATGGTTTTTCTTCTATAAACTAGTTTGAATGGTATAAATTGTGTCGTATTTTGCTTTAGTGTTTGATATGCAAAGAGTACTGAAGATATGAATAAGTCCCATTTTTGTTCATTTTCTTGACTTATTTTAGCTAGTGCTTCACACAGGGTTTGGTTAAACTGTTCTACCAGTCCGTTTATTTGTGGGTAGTATGGTGATAATAAAGAATGTTTTATATTAAACCATTGGCTTAATTCTATTAATGTATTGTTGACAAAATGCGTTCCTTGATTAGATAACAATTCTTTCGGACATTCATGTCTACAAATTAGGTCTTGATGTATAAACTCGGCAACTGTTTTGGCATCGGCCACTTGAATTGCTCTGGCTTCTGGCCATTTTGTAAGATAGTCAATGGCTACAGCAATATACTGATTTTCTTTGGATGTAATTGAGAAAGGACCAACCAAGTTGATTTCAATTCTATCAAATGAATTTCCAACTGGAATGGGTCAAAGTAGTTCTGTTGATTTTGCTTCTTCTCTCCTTTGGCATAAATTACAATTAAGAACGTATTTGAAAATATCCTTATACATCATTGGCCAATAGTATAGGTTGCTTGTTCTTCTCAGAGTAGCATCTTTGTTGAAGTGTTCTGCTATTGGATTTGAGTGCATGCTATATAATATGGTTTCTTTTTCACTGTTTTTTATCAATCATTGTGGGGTGAGATGATTTCATTGTTCTTGACAGTAGAGTTGGTTATTTTGAATAAAGTAGTTTTTTGCTTGTTTCCATATAGTATTCTGTTTCTGTTGAGATAAGATCTCCTTGAAATGTAGTGTCAATAGGTACTGATGTATTTGTTGATAGGTGGTTGTGTCCATGGGTCTGAGGTCAGATTTGTGGCATTCTCGATAAACTGTCAGCATTGGTGTTCTTGGATCCTTCTTTGTAGTGGACTTTGAGTGGGAATTGTTGCAAATAAGTGCTTCATCATGCATATTTTCTTTCCAGCTGTGGATTATTGAGTAATTAGATGAATTTCTTATGATCAGTATAAAAGTTGAATGGTTAACTGAGATAATATTTCCAAGTCTGTACAGCCCAATAAATGGTAAAACATTCCAAGTCTGTTGTACTATATACTTTTTCTGCTGGACTTGTGCTATAACTAGCATATGTAATTGGATGTTCTCTTTTGTCTAGTCCTATTTGAGATAAAATGGCTCCTAGTACATTTTTTGAGGCATCTGTAGCAATGATAAAACATTTGGTAAAATTAGAGTAGATCAATATTGAAGAGATGATCAACTGCTACTTGAGATAGATGAATGCTTTCTGCTGGTCTTTTTTCCATAAGTATAGTACATATTTGGATAACAAGTAATGGAGAAGTTTTGCAATGGTGGAAAATCTCTTAATAAATTTTTAATAGTATCCTGCTAATCCCAAAAATTCTCATAATTCTCGTAAGTTGATTGGGGCTGGAAAGTCTTTGACTTTTTGGATTTTGTCTGGATTGGGCTTAACTCCATCTTTTTCAATCATGTGCCCTAAGAATTTTAGTTCGGTTTTTCTGAAGAAGTATTTGTCAGGATTGAGTTTTAATCTGGCATTTTAAAGGCACTCGAACATTTGTTGAAGGTAGAACAAATGGTCGTCAAATGTTTTTGAAAACACGTTGGTGTTGTCTAGATAAACTACAACTAATTTCCAAAGGATTCCTTTGTATACTACATCCATGAAGTGTTGAAAAGTGGCAGGAGCATTACGGAGTCTAAAAGGCATCACATTAAATTCGAAATTACTGTCTTGAGTGGTAAATGCTGTTTTTCTTTTGTCTTTGGAGTCTATTTTAACCTGCCAATAACCACTGGCTAAATCTAATAACAAGAACCATTTCTTTTTCTCTAGATTGTCCAGAATTTCCTGGATGAGGGGAATGGGATAACTATCTCCTCACGTAACACTGTTTAGTTTCCTGTAGTCCATGCAGAATTGCACTTTTCTATTTTTCTTGGTGATCAAGACTACTGGAGAGGACCACAGGCTTAATAATTCTTTAATTAAGCCATTATCAAGCATTCATTGCACTTCTTGCTTAATTAAGTTATCACCAGATAGAAGTACTCAGTAGGTTCATTGCTTAATAGGTTGAGCATTTCTCATGTCAATTTGGTGTTTCACAATGTCAGTATGTCTGAACTCATTTTCACTGGCAAAGACATTGGCATACTGTTTTAGAAGAACTTTGAATTACATTTGTTGCAGGATACTTAAGTTTCCTAAATTCAATTTATTGATCTCCTCTGGTGTAAACAGATAACTTTCCTTTGGCAAATTCTATACTTGGGATGTAATGTCACAGAATAAGAACAATTATGCAAAATCTGGAATAGACTGGGGTTTCTTGGAATTCTGAATATCTGTGGATATAGAACTGATGAGAGTTCCCTCAGAAATTTCTATAACATCTTCAGTCAGATTGTAAATGGGGATTTTGAAGTGTTTATGAGCCTTTGTTGGGAGATATAAGTTAGTGACATCCACTAGGGAACAGATTTCAGGGTCAGCTTCAAATATTAGGGCTTGGCCTTGAATCTTCCAATTCACTTTAAGAATATATTGTCAATAGAAAGGAATGAAAATGACAGTGTTGGTGTAGATAAGTTTTACCTGGTCATTGTCTTCTTCCGCAAGATTGACTGCTATATTTCCTCTTCCACTTGATCCAAATCTACTGATTCCTCAGGCAGTGAGACCTAATTCTGCTTGGGTTGTGACCAGAATTAGTTGGGGTAATTTGACTAAGGGCAGAAAGAGAGCTTGGGCAATTTTTTCATGGGATTCTATTTTGTAAGGCTTATTTGAATTGTTCTGTAGCATCACAATGATATTTCCAGTATATCTGGCATTGATGATTTCTCCTTTTACATCAATTCTTTTCTTTGCGAGGCTAGATCTAGATGCTACTTATATCATAGTACTAACTGAAATTTTTAATGCTATTTTGAGATCTATGCTTACTAGGAAATGTAGGGCTATAACTAGAGATGATTGTCCAGGGTGCCTTAAATCAAAACCAGCATTAGTGTCATGTGTTTTTTCAGGGCAGATTTTTTTTTCATTGTCACTGTACTATCTTAATTCTAATTCTTTAGAGAGGTCAAGATAAGTGAAATACTGCTCTGTTTCTGTAGTCTCATTTGGCTCTTGAAATGGCCTGTCCTCAATTATTAATTTGGTTTCTTCTTCGAGTTCTGGTAGTTCATCAATAAGATATAATGTTCTCAGCAGTAGATTAAGCATGAGATCACATTTGTTGCAGTACTAGAAATGGCAAGGGATTAAGCAATGATCACATAATTTTGTGTTTAGGTCAGCTAGTCTTTGTTCCTGTTCTTTTTGGGTCAGGGCCAATTCTTGGTATCAATCCTGAAATGCATCCAGGTTATTTGTGAAGAAATCTTTGATAATGTAATTGGGTCCATCATATTTGGATACAAATGGATTTTCTTTGATTTTTTGTATTTCGCTGAGTGTGGCACCTTCAGCTTTAGCACTTGCTATTCTCCATATTTCATGTTCATTATGCAGGTAACCATCCAATCGATTAAGTGCTTATCTCCAGGTGTCCTCAATCAGAGTTCTCTTTCATACTCAATCATTGATCAAGATGGTATATTGACACACTTCATCACATGTCCCTTTTCTGCCAGGTACATCATTTCAGAGCCCTTTATCTAGTAGGCTTTTGCCACAGGCAAGACATGACATATTGTCCCATTTGCCTTGTTGTTTTGGTCATCTAAATTTTTTCAACACACAGGGTCTACAATAATATTTGGTGGTAGTTGGCCATTTTTTATTATCTCTGATACATGCACCCATCAAAGATAGCTTCTTTCCACAATTAATACAGATTAGCTTTAGAGGTTGATAAAATAGGTTTCTTTGATCGCTAATTGGGTAGCCTTATAATGAAGATTCTTTTTTAACTCTTTCTTTTCCCTTTTTTTTTAGGTTGGTGGTGGGGGTAACTCTGTTCGGAGATCATCTGCCCAGGAAACTTGATAAATTTCTATGATTGGCAGTGGTATTGTGTCCTCAAATTCGATCAATGGTTGTTCTCTGTCTTGAGTTTTGAAATGTCCACACATAGCAGGAACTCGGACATGCTGCCTATTGAACATGATTTGGAGCTCTTGGGTGTTCCAATCACAAGTAGTGTTGGCTTTTAATAACCAATCATTTCCTACAAGGGCTTGATATTAAGTTGCTTCCATAATGAACACTTTGGTAAGGATTTGAATTCCATTGATTTCAAAAGGAAAGTTGTCAATTTCCTCTATTAGAGTTTTTGTGTTTCCATTCACGGTGATTATTCTAGTGGTGACAGCATGATTCACTCAGTGACCTAATTGATTCATGAGTTGTTTTGTAATTATACTACCAGCTGATCCACTGTTGAGTATTAGCTTAATGTCTAAATTTTCAATTCTAGCTTTAGCATACATGGCTGTTATGAGTTTATCCTGGTTAATGGCAGCTTTACTGAATAGGCTAGTGGTATACAGATTATCCACATCAAAGGAGAAGATAGTGGTAAGAGTGGTGTTTTCTGTAATAATAGTGGGTGGAATAGTATGGGGGGTTTGGTTTTGACTTAAAGGGTTGAGAAGTTCTTCTACATCCTTTTTTTCTAAAAGTGTAGGGCTATCAAAATCTTGGGTTTCATTGAAACCAAGATAGGAGACTTGATTTGGGTATTCAGATGGTACTGGTTGAGACAGGACATAATCATGATTGATGGATTGCACTAGTCCACTATTAGTTTGCATCTGATTATTACTGGGGTTCCTCCATTTTTGGTTGTAATCAATTGCATGAGGTTTGAGTTGGTTATAAATGGGGTTTTGGTACTGAGAGGCTGCTTAAGCCAATGGCTGTAATGGCTGATAATAGTTCAAAGGCAGTTGTTGATTATACATGAATGGTTGTAAGTATTGGGGCAGTGAATATTGGAATGGGTATTGTGGTCCCGTAGCCTGAGGATATCTTGGTTGTTAATATTAATTTCCTCAGTTCTGGTCTACTAATTTCTGTCAGCAATTCTGAGCAATATGTCCAGGTTTTTAACAGTAGTAACAGTTGTGAGGATCAGATCTCCAAGGTTGTTGCTGTTGCTGATGGTTCTGGTGCTGTGGGTATCTGCTGCTGTTGTTATTTTCTCTCTGTTGTGGTGGTTGGTAGATTTCTGTGGTTCCGGCTAAGAATTCCTCAATTTTTTGAGTTAATTTCTTACTTAATTGGGTGATCTTTGCGTCAATATTAGAGGCTCCATTGATGGCCAAGTTGACGGCTTGAGTATGGTTCGCTTCTTGTTCTGCAGACTCAAAATCATGGGCAAGAGTGACTGCTTCTTGTAGGTTTGTTGGATGGCGAGATCTCACTGATTGTAAGATACTACTTCTTAACCCCTTAACAAATTGATTAAGAATTTGTCTGAGGGTGTAATAGTCCCTCTTGATTGCCTGAACCTGTCAAAAAATTTGATTAAACCATCCAAGATAAGTGGTCATAGCTTTATGGTTTTTTTGTTTTACTATGCTGAACTGATTTTATAATCTGATGAGTGTATTAGGGTCACAAAAATATTGTAGAAAAGCAAGCTTAAAAGCAGCAAAGTTGGTTGGTTTTTTTGTCAGACTTTGGTACCACAAGTTTGCAGTTCCTGTTAGGAAAAATGGCAGTGCTTAAATAGCTCTATTATCATCCCAATTGTTGGCAGTAATTGCTTTCTTGGCTTTTGCAATCCATAAGTACATGTTGTCTTCTTCACCAGAGAATTTTTCCAACTTGGCAATATCTCTGTAAGCCATAATTTGGTTGATGGGTAGAGGGCTCGAGAAGATTGGTGTCCGTGTTTTAGAGAGTTTTTCTGGTGCAAGTTCTGGTTGTTTTCTTTTGTCATTAGAACCAATAGGTTGTAAAATAGCTGTTTCTTCCATAAAGAGGTTTGCAGTTTCTGCTAAGATTTGTTCTATTAGTGGTTTCCAAGTTGACATATTCCTGTCTGTTTTACTAATTGTGGGGATCAGATTTCCAAACAACAATCTATATTCTCCTAAAGATTTGGTTCAACTGTAATGATCCCAAGAGTGTAGATTTCCAGAAGTTTGTGGTGTTTCTGACTGGGTTTCCAGGGGTGGGTTGAATACAATTCTACTTTGGGGTGTCTGATGGTATAATGGAGTTGTTGGAAAAAGGAACCTTGGTTTCTTGTTAACTGTGGATTGAGTTTGTTCCCTTCTGGTTGTTGAATTGGATCCCAACTCATTTTTTTCTAAGTCTAATTCCTCTGGTTGGTTTACTTGAAGAAAACGTTTTTCCATGTAATGTTTAATGTCTGTATCGACTATACAAAGGGTTTCAGTGATGGTTCATGTTGTGGTGTTTGTCGAGTATCCTAATAATTTGTGGTGGATCTGTTTACCAAGCTTTCTTGTATCTGTTGATTGGCCTAACAAACAGTCGATTTTTGTATTGATGTAGTTGCAAAAATTACCTTCTGCATTAATGGTTTTAGCTAGTATTCCTAAGTCTTCTTGTAAGTATTAAAATAATGCTTTTTCATACAGGGAATAGTCCTTTCTTATTGTTCTAATAGTCACCACTTTTGTGAATATCTGGGGTGCTCTGTCTCTGTGGATTTTATAACCTCATAAGGAGCACCAAATGTTACAGGTAGAATTTAGTGTTTATGGTGATAATGTTTGGTACTCTACTTTAGTCTTTCAAGTTTGTATGTTTTTTGCAGTGTTAGTGTTATCAGTCTCTAAAAGTCTATTCCTGTACATGAATTTATCTGTTGAGTTCTTTGGTTATAAGGCACAGAGTTTATCTTTCATCAATTGCAACTTTTCTGTTGATGTGAACATTCTCCTCTGAGCTAATAAGCACAGTCATTAGGGTTCAGCATTGTCTTTTCACCTTTCTGGTAAGCTAACAAGATAATATTAATATCCAAAACTGTAGGGGGAGCTTCCTTCTTTTATCAGACTATCACAAAGTCTATTCCAAGACAGTTAATTTTTCAATGTTGCCACTCCACCAAAAATAAAAAAAAGAAAACAAAAAGAAAATAAGAAAAAATGAAAAGAAAAAAAAAATTAGTTCTTGTCAATTGCCATGATCAAGAGCAATTGGTCCAAGTTGTTAAGGTTCGAAATGTTTATGCTAATGGCATCTGTCCTAGAATAGAAGTAATAAACAATGATTCAATTGAAACATAGAAGTTGGGAGAACATAGATTTGTGATTTTGAAATATTTGATTTATTTTGGAATGTGTGTATAGACTAAAATATGAAAGAGTAAAGGAAAATTGATTCTTGTCTAGCTATTTGTTCTCTTTCTAACTTCTATGACTACTTGTTTTTATATATTCTAGAATTGCTTTCAATTGTTATGTTATTACTAGCTATTGCTTTGTTATTTCTGTTATTGCTTCATTATTCTATGTTATTGCTAGTTATCTTATATTATAACACATTATCTGGCATTATTACATGCTATTCTGTGTTATTCTATGTTATAACGTGTTATCCTGTATTATAATGTATTATTCCATGTTATTGCATATTATCCTGTATTATGTCACATTTTGTTTATGTTTTGGTCACGTTTTTCTCATAACTTGGATCAGTTTTTCTATTCAGGTAACAATGGCCACAGTTTTGTTATTGTTAATCAAGATATTATTGGTTAAAAAAAATTCACTGGCAATATTTAATATATACTAAGTGGCAGCTTGATTATTCTTAATTCAAATAGTATTATCAACAAAAGCATCAGCCACAAAAAATGAAATCATTTCTCTTAGCTCTCTACTTTTTCTGTTTTAGTTACAAAATCTGGTATTAATTCAGTATTTACACAGATGTTTTTATTTTTTAACTTTACACAAAAGAGGGTCATAAAAAATTCTTTAAAGAAAAAAAAGAACATCTTACTTTAATTGATTTTATTATTATTACAGGTGATTATTTGAGGTCTCAAATTAAATAACAAACCCATAATTTGGTGCTAATAGCTAATACAATTATTAAGATTTAAAGATTTTGGGTTGGAGTTTTTTATATAATAAACAGAAATTTAATGGTGTGCAATTTTTTTGTAATGAGTTTCCCAATTTTTTTCTTTAGCTTGGTGGCTAGTTTATTCTGGCAGTCATGCCCTTCTGGTAAGCTATCTAATTCTCATTCTGTACTCTTTTATTCGGGTCTTTTACCAGACTATCTGTAATATTAATAACTTAGTGTTTAATTTTTCAATCAATTAGTAAACAACAAAAGAAATAAAATATAAAAAAAATTAAAGAAATAAAATGTAAGCCAAAGTGATAAAGTTAGTATCCTGTCAATAGCTGTAATTAAAAGCTATTGTTTTAGCATGATCAAATATTCAATACTATCAATATGGAGTGTTAATAGTGAGAAAAGTGATTAAATAATAAATAATTATTTATTAATATTGATAATTCTAATAGAGATGTGATAATAGGGAGATCTTTGTAATTATTCTGTCTTTTCTGCTTCTAATGCTTTTGTTATATATACATAATTTAAATTCTACAAGATTACTCATATTTCCAAGTAATATGCTATAATTTCTTGAGCAATGTGCCCTAATTTTCTAATATTGCTCCATATTGCTGAGCAATATGCCATAATTTCTGATATTGCTTCATATTATTAAGCAATGTGCTCACATACTAACTACTACTCTCTTATTAGTCTATCTGTTTTCCAATTTATTTTCTCTTATACATTTTTTTTAATAAGTAACATTATGTATCCTATAACTATTCATAAGGCCAAAATTTATTATAGTTCTATTTAATCTATCTTTATAAATACTACCAAAAAAACCAATAAATCTTTTACACATCTTAATTTATCACAAACTTGCTCTTAAATAATGTCAACCAACTGAGTCATACATCTTATACATGTCTTGTAAAACCAATTAAATCTCTCTATTTTTTTTCAAGATATTTTTAATTACCAATTCAATAGCAAAAATAAGAAATTATGTCAAAATGCTTCTCAAAACTAAAAAGTTGTCTTTATAAAGAACATTAAATTTACTACAAGTGAAAGAGATCTGATCCAAAAGAATTTTGAAAAAAATTTTCTGAGCAGTTTTAATCAATGCAATAAGACATATATTTGTTCGAATTTTATCTTATTCATAAGACTTAAATATTATTAAAACTTATACTTTCTTCTACAGAATTGGAATAGTATCCAAAGTTGAACACAAATTCAAAAGACTCAAAAGACACTTGAGAACATTATTACCACAATGTTTCTACAATTTATTAGAGATGTCACTCAAACCAGCAGTCTTTCTATTTAATGGATTTTTAATTACTTAAATCAATTTCTCAAAATTAATAATGTTCATAATATTTAAAAAGCATTATTTTTTACATGACATAAAAAAGCATACTAACAAGCCCAAAGCTCAGACAGAACTTCAAAAATTATTTGCTTTCTGGTCCAACTCTTTATAACTGCATCAACCTTAGATTTAACATTAGTAGATTCTAACACCATCTTATTATTAACTATTAAATAGTTCAGCACAATCTTACAAAATGGTTTATCTAGAATACTTCTAATAATGGTGCCTTTATTTAAGCAAAAATTTTTCATTTTTTTATTGATAACATGTCTTATAACAGTAGTTTTAGTAGTTTTGATTTATGTATTTTGAATTTGTGGTAATCTTTTTTAAACTTAAAAAAACAACCAAAAATATTCATAAATTTGGCATTTTTTTGAATTATGTTTAATACTTTAAGAGTTTTATTTTTATCAACAACCAATCAAGCATGAAGAAAAAAGTCAGTTTAAGACATATTATTAAACTTAAAAAATTTTACAACTTTGACAACCAGCAATTTTAATTTGAAAAACTTAGATAACTGTTTGTTAAAAACAACTTTGGTTTCACTATACCAATATTTAGAAAATATTTTCTTAGCTAAATTTGCTATCATCTCTCTTAGCAAATTCTACATAACATTCAAATTTTTGTTAATTTCTGTCTTCAAAAATCTATTTATTATTGCTAAAAATTTGGCAGAAGAATACTCTTTAAAATAAATCTATTTGGTATTATCTATATTAATGATTTTAAATTTCCAACAATTTTTGTTATCTTGTTTGCATATGCAGTTTAAATAAGTATTCAAAAAATCTTTTAAACTAATTAAAACTATAATAGTCTTGTAATCTGTATTAAAGAAGTCAAAAACAGGATCAATACTATGGTTAGCAATTACAAAAGATAAACTATTATTAATAAAAATATAATCTATGAATTTTTTAATCTTTTTTGTATTGCTTTAAGTAGAAGTCTTAACCAACAAATATCTGTCAAACAAGTTAACCAAACTTAAGTTTAAATAAAATCTGAATCTTGCACTTTTCTTAAACTTATCTTCATTAAAGTTTTTACTCAAGATAACAAAAAAAGATTCATTTATGGTCTTAACAATTAATGAGTTAATCTTATTAGCCTAAACCAACTAAGTTACCAGTACAGCACTAGCATATAATTCCAAAATCAAAATAGAAAGCTTATTTTTAAAAAACAATTTAACAAACAAAAGCTGGCCAGCCATCTTAGAAACTTTGTATATATGCTTTGCCAAAGCAACATTCATAATAATCACAACATTAATATTCAAGTAACTAGAGTTTAAACCAAAAGTAAACACATAAACATTATTAAATTTATTAGCAATTCATAAACAAACTCAATTTTGTTTTAATCATAATAGAAATTAAATTTTTCATATCTTTGTGCCAATAAATAATATCTTTTTGCTTGGCAGAGTTGTTTATATCTTTAAAATTGCATATAGCTATTTTTTAAATAAGATTGGTTATTGGAAAAAATGAGCATCAAAACTCAAACCAGTATTGTTTACTTTGGCTATTAGATCCATGATTATGTTCAACAAATTGTTCATATTTTTTTCCAATTTTAAAACAATTAAGCTCTAAAACCACTGCTTTTGCAATAGTTTTACCACTAATGATCATACTTAAATTTTTACTTATTACCTATAATTTTTATAATATTATATTTTGTTTATTATAATTTTTATATTATATAAAGATAAATTTTTTATTTAATTTGTGTTGTTTTTAAGTTTTATTTATAATTTTTTGATTTTATAAATATTATTAAAATATTTAAAAATTAATAGCTTAAAATTAATTTAATGTTTTAATTAAACCAATTAAATATTTTTAAAAACTAAATAATTAAAATAAATAATTAATAAATTAACCTATTTTTTTGCTAAATCGACTTATCTACAATATATAATATTAATATATATTAAATTTTAATATTTATTTATTAGTAATTCTAATAAAAAATAACTTTTTTTTTATAAAATTAAATATAAATTATATATTTAATTTTTTATTATGTTTTAAGTAATTTATAGTGTTTTATAATTAAAAAACACTTGGCTGTAAACAGATTTAAATATTATGGTCTTGTTTTTTACAAATTTTATATATATATACTTGAATTTAAGAAAAAAATTTTTTAATAATTTTAAATTAAGATAAATTTTATTAAATAATTAATTTTTGATAAACAATATTTTGTTGAAAGCAATTTAAAATACCTAAAAAACATTCTTAAGTTAATTAATTAAAAAGATTTTTAATTACAAAAAATATGATTAAAATCTGAATTAATTGAATTTATTTTTTGAAAATGTGTTTGTTTATTACAAATAGTCTTTAAAATTACATATTGTTTAAGATTTTTTTGTTATAATATTGTTAAAATTGTTTTTGGTGTAATATTTACATTTAATATTTGTAAAACTAATACTTTTTGTTTAAATCTAAATTATTGAATAACAGAATATTTAACAATATTATTAGATAATTTATAATTATATTTAATATTGCAAATTATTAAATATCAATATTTATTAGCTTTAAGTAATTATTTATATATAATAAAAAAACAGTTGTTAATTAAATTACTGTTTTTTATTGTTAATTTTTTAATACAAGTCTTTTAGAAACATTATATTTATTTTTTTAATTACATTTAAAAATAATACAAGTATTATTAATAACAAAGCATTGTTTTGTAATTACATATTTTTAAAAATATATAAAGATATTAAAACTTTGTATTATTATTTTATAAGAGTTAAATAATATTTCTGAAGATAATAATATTATATAAATATAATTTATAATCTTATAAAAAGATGTAATTACTTATAAAATTAAAAAAAAAACTTATTAAATTTATTCTAAAACTCTTTAATTATAAATTTATTAATATGTTTTATATATAATTAAATATAAAACTATAATATAAATAATATTACATGTTATAAATAAGTTAATTTAACAAAAAAAGTGAATTGATTTAACAATTTTTTTAAAATATAAGTGTTAATTTATTATTTATTTTTATAAAAAACTTATTAAAAAAATTATATAACAAAATTTTTTTAAGCTAAAATTACTTTTTATATACACAATTAAATTATTGTAAATTTATTAAAAATATTTATTTTATATAATATATTTAATTATATATAATTTTTTTTTATTGTTTAATAAGTAAGGCTTAAATACTATCTAGTATAATACATCAAATAATTAATCTAAACTAGATGTGAATTATGCTCTTTTTATACATGACCAGCCATTCGAGCCAATTAGAACAATACTAAGCATCTATACAAACCAAAATCATATTTTCAATGCCTAAAAAAAATGAACATGACTTATAGAAACCAAAACAAACACCAAATACTTTAGCAATACCAAACAACCTAACCATACTAGCAGAAAACTCCAAAGACAACTCAAAGACTGAGATAAAAGCTAAGCCATTAAGTAGAATCAGCTCATTTTTTTCCATATAAACACAATGCTTTGTGCAGATCAATCAAACTTCATTTCTAAAAGTAAAACAGAAAGCATGAACAAAATTTAAAATCTTTAAACTTGCAACTTTGGAATTATGAAAGACTGAAATAGTCTTTTGAAGCCAACTATTAAAGAAAAACTTTTACACACAGCAATATTAGAAGCACAAGATGAAAATAGCTAAGATATACAAGAAGAAGAATAAAAAAAACCAGAAAGTAATCTTTAAGCATCTGTATAGACATCCAACAAATAGTAATGAATAGATATATTGGCTTTACAAGAAAAAATATGATTTAAGACTTTAACATTATCATAATATAAACAAATTACACTAGAGTAGTATTTGTTATATAGATGCTTCTGAACAGCAACTGGCAGCCAATAGTAAAGAGCTTTCATAAAATAAGTGTGAGCATAAGCAGTAGGTCTATTAATAAAACTAGCAGCCATGTACAAGTTAGGATGTTACACCAAAAAAAAGCTAAGCCAATTAATATTCAAAAGCAAACTACTTATTAGAACTTTAAAACCAGAACCAACTTCTCAATATACATAATAAACAGACCAAAATATATTATAAACAAAATATCTAGAGTTACCAAAAACAACACTACCACTAACCATAATATAATAATTCTTCAAACAGAAGGGAAAATACTAATTAAAGAAAGAAGCAGTGTTGACAAGTACATTAGCATGCTTATTGCCCATAATACCCAAGTGACTTTTTATTTTGTGCCAGCTAATCTTCAAATCTTTACTACAAACAATGTTTACAATGTGCTAACATTCTACCCAATACTAATTATGAAAATCCAAATACACCAAACTTAATTCTAATCTGCACACATTCAAAGCAGTCTAACTGTTAATAAACAAATGAATTATACTAAAAAAAAACACACATTTAAGAGCCAACACAATAACCTACAACTCCACCAAAGTAGAGAACATCAAACCAGAAACTTCAACACCAAATCCAAATTTATGTTACCAAAAAAAACTACAGCACCAGCTTTTTTGTTAACTGTTTCTAAGTTCTTTAGAGATCTATTCATATAGACAGACAGATTATCAGCATTAATACAAGACAATTAAATATGAATTAGCTCAAACTTATCAAACTCAAGAATATTAGAAGATCTAACAATACCCAAAAAAGAAAAGCATATGGGAGAAAAAGTTACATCATTGAGAAATGTAACAAAAAGTCTAAATCACTTAGGAATAGGGCCATAAAAGTCCAATTTTTTCTACTGTTTGAAGATATTCTAATTAAAAACAGCACCAAAATAATTACAAAGCTGATCCATAAAAGCAATACCATACTGCCAAAGTAAAAAGAGAAGTCTAGAAAATCTGAACTTACCAAGAACCATTAACATGGACATTTCATTCTAAAGATAAAAAGAATTGTTCATAGAGCCATATAAAGACAAATTACACTTAAGAAAAATATGGATTATGTTTGCCAAAAAATTATTAGAAGAACTAATCTTAATATAAACTGGAAAACTCAAAGAATGAAGTAGATGCCAACACAAAACTTGTAGATCATAAGACCTATGAGAGAACAAATAATCCAAAATTCTATCAAAATTTGCAAAATTTACAAAAAATGCCAAATTTTCCTTAGACTGAACCTGTTCAAAAGTTTTCAAACCATACAAAAAAAGATGATAAATTGCATTATTAAGGAAATTAAGAAACAGACCAGATTTCAGCTTCAAGTCTTTATGAATTAAAGCATCCCATTTATTATATACACTAATAAAAACAAAGCTAAATTGTATTTTGTAGCTAATAATAGAATAGAAAACTGCCAACACCAAGTACAAGAATTGCTTATTAGAAATGATCTTTCTCAGAACAAGATTGGCAAAAAACTGGACATCAGAGTGAACTTTGACTAAGCTAGACTTTAAAAAATTCTTAATAAATAAAAAAATACCCAGATAGTAATAAAACTCCTTTTTTTTGGCAATAAAAATAGACAAACCATTGATTGACAAAGAAAGGCTTACAATTCTGCAATTGATAGGTATGGCCACTGTTTTGTCATTATTAATAGAAATGTTATTAATCTGAAAAAATTCACTGGCAACATTAAAAATGTATTAAATAGTATTTTGACTGTTATTAACCCAAATTGTATTGTCAACAAAAGCACCAGCAGCAAAAAAAGAAGACAGTCCAGCCCAAGATTTTGCACAACCATTCTTAAAAACAAAATAAGAATTCAATCTATATCTGTACACACTCTCTTGTCTTTTAACCTTATACAGAAGAAAGTTATAAAATATGTACCAAAGAAGAGATGAAAAAATCTTCTCTTAATCTAAACTATTATGTACACAATATCTACTTGTTAATCTGAAATTAATTATAACTTTGTTGATGCAATTATTGTAAATACTACCAAAGAATTGAATAAACTTGCTACACATTTTTACTCTAATTAAGCTTTTCCTAAGATGCTTCTAACTAACAAAATTGTATGGTTTTTGTATGTTTTACAAAACCAGCCAGAGTTCACAATTTTTCTCTAAAGCATTCTTAATCATTAAACTAATAGCAAAAATAGGAGACTGTGTTATTATACTTTTTAGAACAGAAATATTATCCTCATAAAAAACATCAAAAGTGCTGCATACTAACGAGATCTTATTAGAGAGAATCTTGGAAAGGACTTTGCAAGCTGTTTTAATTAAAGCAATAGGACAAGTATTTATAAGAACAAGTATTTATAAAGACACCCTTCCATTCATATGGTTTAGAAATTATTGAGACCCAGAATTTAAAAATATTAAAAACATATCTAAAACTAAATTGTTACAATGTTTCTAAAGCTTATTTGAAATACCAAAAAAACCAGCAGTTTTGCCATTGAGCAAATTGGAAACTATACTAAACAATTCATCAAAACTAACTGAACATATTACATTTGAGAAAACATCATCAAAAACATACTTTAATAACTAATATTAACAAAACCAGTCATCAGAAACATTAACAACCACTTTATGTTTCCTAGTTCAGTTTTCTATAATTACATTCATTTTGGCCTTGACCAGATCAAATTCCAGAATCAATTTATTATTAGCAATTAGATGATTCAGCACTACTTTGCAAAAAAAATGTTCTAATACATTCCAAATAATATGACTCTTGTCTATTACAAAACTTTTCATCCTTTTATTAATAGCAAATCTAATTTTTGCCTTCTTGGTCCTTAGAGAATCAACAAGTTTACTAACACAATATAACTTTCTTACTCTAAAAAGAAAAGTATGCACACAATCAAAACTAACACCAGAATTCAATAGAGTTTAAATAATTAAAGCTTTATTTTTATCTAAAGAAGACCAGTGACCTATTAAAGAAGCAAATTCACTACCAATATCTGTATGCAAAAACCTAACAATTTTTAATACTAAAATCTCCAGTCTGTAAAACTTAAAAGACTCCTTAGTGAAAACACCATCAAAGTTTTTGAACCACTTTTTCTTAAATATCTTATTAGTTAAAAGAACCAATATCTTTTGAACAATATCCCACATAGCATCCAAATTGAGAATTTCTTGAATGCAACAAATTTATTAAAAAATAGCAATACATTAGTAACTGTAGCCACCTTAAACATGTCTCATCTTGAATTATTAATACCCTTAATATTAAACTTCCAATATTTCTGATTTGTTTGCTTGCATAGAAAGTTTAGTTGTATATTCAATAAGCCACCCAAACTTACAGAAACAGAAACAGTCTGATGATTAGTGTTGAAAAAATTTCCAACATCCAAAACTTGACAATCCATTACTATATTGATCAAATTTGAAAAAACAAATATGTAGTCAATTGTTTTTATAACACTTTTAGAATTCTTCTATGTTAATACACTTGTTACCAAGCTCTCAACCAAAGAATTGACCAATTCCAAATTGAAGCATCTTTTTAAAACTTGTGTACTTATGAGAATTATCTTTATTAAAATCACCACCCAAAATAACAAAGAAAGATTTATTTACAGCCTTAGCAATTAAAGAGTTAATTTCACCAGTTTAAAAAAAACAAACTTCCAGAGATGTTCTAACATAAAGTTTCAAAATTGAAACAGAAAATTTATTTTTAAAAAGTAATTTGATAGAGATAAGCTGGCTAAATACTTCAAAAACTTTATATATATGTCTTGTCAGAGATTTATTCATGATTATTACAACACCTGAACCCAAATAACCAGAGTTCAAATCAGAACTAAATACATGAATGCTATCAAATTTGTTTATAATTTATGGCTAAGCTTTTTTTTTTAGTTTTATTTCTGTGAAAATTAAAATCAAATTGTTTATATTTCTGTGTTAATGAATAATATTATCTTGTTTTGCAGAATTATTTATATTCTGAACATTGCATGTAGCAATTTTCTAGATTAGACTGTTTATTAAAGAAAAAATTTGAGAAGTCTACTACCAGCCAAAACCAAACCATCAAAATGTATTGACAGATTCAGCACCAAAGCAAAGAGCTTTTTCAACATGTCTTCTAGTTTAACAACTTCTGAAGAAGCAGATGAACCCAAAATTATAGTAGTCTTGTTACAAGTAATCTTACTTAAGCCTTCTCCTATTACTACATTTCCCATTTGATCTTGTAATAGGAGAATTATCAGCAGTTAATATCCAGGATTAGGTTGAAAAACTACTAGCATAAATAAGTTCAGCCTTTTAGCCAACTTACCTATTTGTTCTGTAAGGCTGACAAGACCACATTCCAAAGCTGCAAACTTATTATCAATGTTTTTTGTAACCAAAGGAGTAAGCTTCATCTTTAAAGAGGAGCCAGAATTCAACAAACTATTATGTACAAAGAAAAAGAGAAAAGAAAACTCACCAACAACCTTTGTCCAAGAAACATCACCAAAAAAAACAAAGCAGCTGATTAGTGCCAAATGTTTGGCATAAATAAAGACCAGCCTGCTTTTATCTTTATTTGACAATATTTTATGAAAAGAGCCACTAGAAAAATCTTCTCATTAACTAAACAATCCAATAGCATATAATCTGACTTTTTATACTTAGTACATTTAGCAGAATTCAGACAAAACCAGCACAAATTGACATCTCTCAAAACTGGCATAGTTTTCATAATAGCATTCAATAATTTAGCTAAATCAAAACAAATAACAGCACACTTGGCCCAGACATATATGACTGAATGATAATTAATAACACATGTTTTTTTACTTACAGATCCAATGAAATCTTATATGTTATAAGCATTTGTTTTCATTAGTAAAGTATAAAACAGTGTCTTATAATAATCTTTTGTATCTCATGTTTCTTTGTCCAAATCTGATCTAACAACATGTACAGCATTTTTCTCAATTAAGATAGACTACTTGATTATGATCAAATCAGCCTGATCTAATTAGTCAAATTCCACTACAGTTTTTTGTTACAGCCCTATTAATTGTATTTTAATTGACCTAATTACTCCAAATTCAGATAATGCAGTATGTACTGTCTTAGCCAATATTCCAATTGGAATTTTTTTAAGCACCACAGTCTAATCTAAATGTCTAATAGATTTCTTAAGATTAGTGTTTACAAAAATATTCACAGCTCTTGCCTTTTCCATAGTCTGTGCTAAACTCGATTCAGATATAAAAGAGGCATAGACAATCTCAGCAAATTTTAAGAAAATAAAAGTTTTCCCAAAACCATTAACTTTTGAAAACAATTTTCTAACCACTCTAAGCTTTTCTTAAGATGACTTTCCAGTAATTTTGTCTAGACTAATATTCAAAGCAAAAAATTTTCTGACAGACACATTAACCAGATTTTTCAAAGATGGGAGAAAAACCAATAAAACATCCAAAAGAACATCATTCTTATTATTACTATTCAAGAAGTTAATCTTTTCTAAAAGCATACTCAAAGCTTTTTTGGTTACCAATTTTAGTCTTTTTGGCATTTGGCTAAAATTTTCTCTTTTAAACAAATTATTCTTACCATAATTTATACTGGTTTTTTTTACCAAAAACTTTTCTTTCATGTTAACACTATTAGAATCAGTTGTATTACCAGTCTCAAAGTCCTAAAAACCTTCAATAACCTTTTCTGTAAAAACCACTTTACTAGTAGCACTCTTTTTCAAAACATTTTTTTTCTTTTTTTTCTAGAAATCACATTTTTGTTATTAGCACCAGAACCAATAATCTTGACAAATTTTCTTATTACAGCAATACTACAGTTAACAGTGGTCTTGTAATCAAGCAAAAATGGTTTGAATTTATTAAATAAAATGGTAAAAAACTTTTTTTTTAAAAAACTATTTGACTTTTTTTTGGAAATTTTGGATGAAGAAAAAAAAAAAATTTTTTTTTTTATATAATTAAAATAATAAAAAACAAAAATTTTATAAAAATCTTTTTTTTTGTATATTCAAAATTTTTCATAGAGAAAGTTTTTTGAAAAAAGTTTTTTTTTCTGTTTTTTTTATATTTTAATATTTAGTTTAATTATTTTCAATTTTTTTTTTGACAATATTATTGCTAATAATATTAGCAGTTTTGATATAAAAAAAATTTGATACTAATTTAGCTATAACAAAGCTAATAGTTTAAAAAAATTGGTTATTAGTATAAGTAAAGACTTGAATATTAACAATATAATAGAAATAAATAATATAAACATAAAACAAAAATACTTGATTAAAAAAACCAGCTTTTTTATTAATAATAAAGATAATTTAAGTTTTAAAAACATTGACATAACATTTAAAAAACCCAAAAAAATGTTAATAAAATAAATTTTTGAAAAGTCTTTTGGCAAAATTAATTTTAATAATAATAATAATAAATAATAATAACAATAATAATAATGTTTTAGGTGGCTTTTTTTCTTTTTTTTTCTTTTTTTATTAAAGCTTTTAATTAATATTTTAATTTACAAATCTTTTAATTTGTATATAAATTTCTTGATAGTATTACAAAAAATTTTTACAGTTTTTAATACAAAAATTACAATACATATTATGAAAATTATTATTAAAATTATGTAAAAAAAACTTATATTATCATGTTTAATTAACAAAATTAGTTAATAAATAAAAAATAAAAGATTAATAATTAGCTTAATAATAACAAAAAAATATAACACAATTCAGTTGTTTCACTAAATTAAATACAAAAAAATCTTGCCAAATTAAAAAACATTAATAAAAATTAAAAATTGATACATATAATCTAATCTAATAATAACAGATTTTATTATGATTTAAAATTTTTACAAGTTTTTATTTTTTATTTTTTTTATTAACAGTTTAATGAGTGCAGTCCAATTGCTATCTAGTATACAGAATCAAAACTATGAATCCCAACTAGATGCAATTCACGCATTTACTACATATGACTAATCACTCAGACTAATCAAAGTAACACTACACACTTATAAGAACAGTAGCCAAATCATTCGAACCAGAAAAAAACAAATAAGGCTTATAAAAACCAAAACTGACCCCAAAAGAATTATCAGTACCAATCAACCTAACCGTACTGTCTAATAAACCCTGTGCTGAGCCACAAGATGTCACAGACAATACACCTAAGTTACTGACCAAATTATTTTTCTTCATATCAACTCTAAACTGGAATCTAAACCCCTACAACTCAGAACAATGCTGTATTTCTATGTCCTGTACAAAATCAATAAGAATTCGGACAGCCTCTTTGCAATTCTCAAATATCTGCACAGTTTCCTCAAACCATTCTATAAGTACAAAGCCTTTGCAAAGAAGAGCATATAAGCCAATATTATACACACATAAGAGAAGAGATTTTATGACCACTAAAGGCACTGGGAGATGAAAGCCAGCCAAAGACCTCCAAACTGCTACTCATTCGAACAAAATCTTATTATGGGAGACAGCTTCCTTGCTACAAGTGAACACATGATCTGAGAATTTGACTTCACCACAATACAAGCACAAAATGCCAGGATATTTCTTGTTATAAAGCCTCTTCCTAACTGCAATGGGCAATCTGCTGTACACAGTTTTCATAAAGTAGGAACACAAACTAGCTAAAGCTCTACTTATCAATCCAGATAGCATGCCCAGATCCAGATGCCAAATGGCCACAGTCCTAATCCAATCAATATTATGTACTAAAAAATCACACAGAATCTTAGAACTGGGACCAATTTTCTAATGTGCACAATTTACAGATCTAAAAACATTACAGACAAAGTGTCAAATATTATCAGATATCAGCATGCTATTGGCCATCATAAAACATTTACATACATTAGTTGGCAGCAGCAAGGAGGAGTGGGCAGAAATGCCTGCTAACACATCTACACAATTGTTACTCACCATACTAGAGTGACCTTTGACCTTCAACCAAACCACAGAAATGTTCTTTTGACTAACCAAATTTGCAATGTGTCTCTTTTCCATTCAGCAGCAATTACAAAAATCAGGAACACCTATTTTCAATTCTGAAACACATGCATCTAAGGTGGCTTAACTGTTCAAACATACCTCTACTGAATAAGAAGAAGGAACACACTCTAGTGTTAAAGCAACAGCCTGTAATTCGGCCATTGTTAAAGATAAAAGACCCATTACCTTAACCTCTATGCCCAATCTGATTTCAGGAAAGAATGTTGCAGCACCTCCAGCCACATCAATAGAACCAAGCTCTTTCAAAGATCCATCCATAAAGACAGATATAGAACTTGACCAGACTTTTAGCAGTCTATTCTTAACATTAGAAAATTAACTTGAGATCAAAACATTGTTGACATCCACCATAAGATCATTACTAAAAGATGCTGACAAAGGAATCACATTATATAAGAATCTTGAAACCAAGACAAAACAAGAAGGCACAGATCCCTTGGGATCTAGTCTTTTCCAATGCCAGAATGTTTGCCAGTCCAAGATTCTACTATGTTTATCCAAAAGTCTGTTACAGAAAGTCACACTGAATCTCTTTAATGAAACAACCTGATTATAATACAAAGAAGACCCTAAGACACCAAATACTGGAATCTGCCAGAATTAAGAAAAGCACTAGGCAAATTGTTCACCAACAAAATGTTATTGTTTAGAAAGATATGCATTATCCCCACCTGAAAATTGTTGAATGAGCTAACCTATAATCTCATCAGATACTGTAAAGGATTCAGAGAGGCCCAGCCCAGAACTTGCAAATCCAGAAACTGGTGTTCAAAAAGCTGACCAACAACTCCAGAAGTATTAGAAAAATTGATAACAGAAGTAGACTTTATCTTAGCTTAAATCTGCTCAAATGTCTTTAGATCATATAATGAGGGATAATACAGCACCTTATTTGGAAAATCTTAGAACAAACCAGTCTTTGACTTGAAATCCTTCCTGAGTTTTTATTTGTGCAGTCTAATATTTTAAATCTGTAATTATTATTTAAAAATAGTTATTAAGAAATATAATTAATTAATTTATATTTAGTATTAATAATATATAATTATAATTTTAAATTTAGCTATTTAAATCTGATTATTTAAAATATTAACTCTTGAAAAAATAACATACTAAGTAAGTTTACAACTAAATTAATTAATTTAATATATATAAATAATTAATGTACCTAAAACAATTTTAATATAATATATAGATTTTATATAATTTAACTATATATACAGTTTTTCTGTAAGCTAAAAAAAATATTAATTTTATATTAAACCAATTTTTTTTTATAACTTTATATTAAGTAGTCAATTATTTTTTCTATATATATTTTTTTCTTTTTTTTAAGCTTTAAATATTTTTTATTAATATTTAAAATATGTTATATATTTACTATTATTCTTTTAAATTTTTATTATTTTCTGTTTTTTAAACACATATTATTAATATTTTATATTATGTTTTATTTACTAAATAAGCTATTAGTTTTATTATCTGATTTTGTTTTTATTATAATATTAATTAAATAATAAAAAGTATTATATTATTAAAAATATAGTCTTAATAATAATATTTTTAATTAAATATTTTAGTTATATTTTTTTTATAAGTTTTTTTATGATTTTTTTATTTTTGCTTTTAAAACTACATTTTTAAACACTATATTTTTTTAATAATTTATTAAAAAAATTCTGGATTAAAAAGTTTTAATTTTTGGCTAATTGTGTTTTTTGTGTCTTAAATATAATTTTAATTATTTTTTCTTATAAAACTTATATTAAACTGGTTTTTGTTCAAAAATAAATAGTAATTACAACACTTTTTTTTACTTTAACAATTTGTTTATTACTTTTTTTATTCTTTTAAAACTGAAATAATTTATATAATTATGTATATACTATAATTAATAACCATATATATGATTATATATATTACTAGAAAAAAGCATTATTATTGTTAAAAAAAATTTTAAATCTGTGTTTTTTTTTTAGTAATAATGTTTAATTTGTTATTAATTCTGAATAAAATATAAACATTTTCAATTATAATACTGTTTAGTTAACAATAATTAACACAAAAGTGAATTTTTCTATTTTTTTTTTAATAAAAACTACTAATAAAGTTTATAAACTTATTAATAGTTAAATAAGCTTATTATTAAACATTTATTGGATTTTTTTTAAAAATATTAGTAACTAATAAGTAAAACTTAATTAACTTGTTGTTATCTTAATTTAATATCTTTAATATATATTTAATGTTAAATTAAGTCAATTTTTCTTAAATTATTGTTGTTTTTTGTAAATATATTAACATATTTTATAATAAATTATTTAAGTTGTTTTTGTTATTATAGTTTTAATTGTTTTATGTTAATTTGAAATAATTTTTTAACAATAACATAATAGTTTTTAATAGTAAAGATTAAATTAAACTTTAAAAATAAATATCTGATTATTTTTGTAAAATTAAAAACTTTCTATAATAATTCTTGCTAAAAAATATTATTATAAATAATTTCAATTTTAATTAATTAACATATAATAGAATAATTATTGAAGTTGTAAAAAATAACATTAAATTTTTTAATTTTTTGTAGTCAATAAATATTTGAAATTAATATTTTATGTTTTTTGCAAAATTTTTTGTTTAATTTAAATATTTGTTAAATAATAATAGATGTCAGATAAGTATATGTTTTTTAAATTTTTTCAAAACATAAAAAAGTAATTGTTTTTAATAATCTAAAAATCTGGTAAGATTTATTTTGTATATTAAAAATTATATTTACTTAAACTATAAATTATTTAATTAATTTAAATTCTTGAATTTTTTTTTACTTTTGCCAAGTTTGTCTTGATTTTAAACTAATTGTAAATCCAAAATATTAATTAAAAATAAATAGATAGTTTAAGCAACTTTTTTAACATGTTTAATTTTGAATAGCTTTTTAATTTTTTTTAAAACATTATTGTAATTTCTTTAATATATTTTGCATTAATGATTTTTTTGCCTATTAATAATAATTAAAAGCAATTTGTATTATTGTTTTTAATAAAATTTAAAACCAATTTTTAAATTAATTTTTGTTACCAATTTTGGTTACAAAACCAAAGTATCTTTTTTTGAATATTGTAAATCATATTCAATATTAATTTTATAAGTTTTTTTATTTGATTTTTTGTCTATTGTTGTTAAAATATTTAAGTTATAAGACAAATTGGTTTTTAATAAATAAATTAGCATTGTTAAAACTTTTTTTTGTGGTTTTTATTTACTAAATTTAATTTCATTTTGGTTATTTTTAATTGGTAATAATATAATAAAAACATAACATTTAAAATATTATTAATTATTACAAAACATAATATATTCTTTGTAAAGTTGAATATTTATCTGTTTTAATTATTAAATCTGAGTTTTTTTTAAGAAATAAACATAACTTAAAATTAAATAATATAATTCTATTTTATTTTTATAATTAAATTTAACTAATTTTATTATATATTCAATATATTTAGCTTTTTTTATTTGTCAAATATTCTGAAATTTTTTGTTAATAAAAACTATTGCTAATTTATAGATTATTTTAGTATTATAAAAATAATAATATAATTTGTTAAAAATATTGTTGTATATTATTGTAAAAAATGTTTTTTATTTTATTTTTTTGGAAATAAAAAGAGTATATTGGCAGATTTGATCACAAATTTTTTTTATTAATATATTAATTTAATTGTATTTTTTTAGTATTAATTTTTTACATATAAAACAAAAAATATTATTCTATTTTTTATTTTATTTTGGTCTGCCAAATTGTTTTTAATAATAAATTTTATAATAATAGTATGTATAAGTTTTATATTTTTTTTATATATGCAGATTTTTATTGATAAAAGCTTTTTATTATAGTTTTTACATTTAAGTAAAATATAAATTGGCTATTTTTTTGGTTGTGGTTTTGAATAAAAAACATATTAGTTGTTAAATTGTTTATTTATTGAGACTAATTTAAATTATTGATTAAAATTTTCAAATTATAATATTGTTGTTTATAGTTTAAGAGTTTTAATAATTTTTGCTTTTTTTTTAATCCAATTAGATTAAAAGTTAAATATTATGTAAGTTTTGGTAATCAGTTTTTTTTTCTTCTTAAATTCGAAAACTAAGACTTTTTCTGATTATTTGTTAAAAGTATTACAAGTAGCAAATACTTTAATGTGTTGTTCTTAATAAAAAATTTGCAATTTTTGTGTTTTTTAATATAAATTTGTATTGGTTTTAAGAAACCAATTATTTTTGATAAGTATTTAATATTAAAATATATTTATAATAAAAACTTTAATTAAAATAATAATTCTGTTAATTGTGAAGAGAAAATTGTTAATTTTTCTTATTAGTGGCTTTTTTATATTATTAACAGTAACAATTATAATTTGAGCAAATTAGTTAACATTTTACTAGAGTTTTTATATTAATTAATAAGTAATAATATTTTTAACAAATTTATTATTTAAAATTAATTAAATAAATTTTTTTTTAACTTAAGTTTTAATGTATATAATAATAATTGTTTTTTGTTTGGAAACAGTTGTATTATTAAATAGAAATAAGAATTTATTGACTTTAAATTTAAATAAAAATATATTTAAAATATTAGTATTTTTGGTTATTTTTATTAGTAAAATTGTAATATTATTGTAAAAAATATTTTGCTATTATATTAAAATTTGGCAATGGATTCTGCATCTGCTCTTTGAATTGCTTTCGCCTCTGGCCATTTAATGAAATAGTCCATGGCTACTGCTATATATCTGTTTCTTCTGCTGGTAATTGTTAATGATCTGACTAAATCAATTCCAATCCGGTCGAATGGTTGTTCCACTTTGATTGGTCTTAATGGTTTACTGGGTCTTGTTCCTCCTTTTCACTGACAAGCATCACAATTTTGAACATATTGGATGATGTTTGGATGCATTGATGGCCAATAGTATCTTTTTCTGGTTCTTTCTATGGTTGCTTCTTTGTGAAAGTGTTCAGCTGTTGGATTTGAGTGCATGTTGAATAATATTGTCTCTTTCTTTAACTCTGTAATTACTCTGGTTGGCTGATCTGGATTCCTCTTATTTTTCTGATAAAGTATATTTTGGTGAGTAATAAAATATTTTAATTGTTGTTTGATCCTCTTTTGTTCTATTTGAGATAAATTCTCCTTGAACTGTTGAGTGTTTATATAATGTTAAAGTTGTTGATATTTTTGTATGTTCATTTTTTGTTATTTTTTGTTGGTATTGTTCTGGTTTTATTATATTTTTGGGTTGAAATGTTCTTAAATTTGTCTTATTTGTGACAAACCATCAGTATTTTCATTGTCTTTTCCTTTTTTGTAATGTATAGTATAATTGTATAGTGCAAGTGCCATTTTCTATCTTAACTGTCTTCTATCTCTAAATTCTTGTTTTTGGAGTAATGTTAATCCCTTGTAATCTGTATATACCTCAAACTTCTGGCTCAAGTATTTTTTTCATTTCATGACAGCCCAGTATATTGCTAAGTGTTCTTGTTCCAGTGTTCTATAGTTCTTTTCAGCTGGCATTAAACCTCTGCTGGCATATGCTACTGGATGTTTTCTGCTATCTGGTCCTCTCTAAAATAATACTGCTCCCAATGCTTGGCCGGATGCATCAGTGGTGATAATGAATGGTTTGCTGTGATCTGGATAAATCAGTACTGAAGCTTGAATGAGCTTTCTTTTTAAAATGTCAAAAGCTTCTTGTTAACTTTCTGCCCATTCATATTTGGTATTCTTGGTTTGCAGTTGGTTGAGTGGCTGTGCTATTTTGGAAAAGTTCTTGATAAAACATCAATAGTAGCTGGTGAATCCCAAGAATGATTTCAGTTCTGTCATATTGGTCAGCACTGGAAAGTTCTTTACTATCTCTATTTTCTCTGGATCTGTTTTGATGCCGTCTTTGCTGACTATGTGCCCTAAGAATTTTAATTCTGTCTTACCAAAGAAGCACTTTGTTGCATTTAACTTTAGCTCTGCTCTTCTTAGTCTTTCGAACACTTGTTGGAGATAATGAAGATAATCATCAAATGTTTTTGAGAATACATTGGTGTTGTCCAAGTATACAATTACTGATTTTCACAATAAGCCAGTATAGATGATTTCTATTAGCTGTTAGAAAGTGGCTGGTGCGTTGGTTAAACCAAATGGCATTACTTCAAATTCAAAATTCCCTTTTCTTGTGGTGAATGCCATCTTCTCTTTGTTGGCTGAATTCATGGCTACTTGCCAGTAACCACTATCTAAGTCCAACGTTGAAAACCATTTGTTTCCACCAAAAGCATCGAATAATTCCTATATCTGTAAAGTTGGATAGCTGTCTTCACGAGTTACACTATTGAGTTTTCTGTAGTCCACACAAAATTGGATTTTTCTATTCTTCTTATGGACAAGTACCACTAATGATGACCATGGGCTCATTGATGGCTGAATTAGCCCATTGTCAAGCATTCGGTTTATCTCTTGACGAATAATCTTGTGGCTGACTGGTGGCACTCTGTATGCTTTTTGTTTAATTGGCATTGCATCTCCAGTCTTGATCTGGTGCTGGATAATGTCAGTTTGGCCAAACTCATTTTCGCTAGCAAAGATGTTATTGAACTGGTTGAGCAACATCCTGAGTTGCATACGTTGGAGTGGATCTAAGTTTCCCATGTTTATTTGTTCCAATTGTTCTGGTTGGAGCAAATAACATTCACTTCATCTGTATATTGTTTGTGATGTGATATTGACATATCCACAAAGTTGTAGAAAGTCTGGAATGAGATTTGGTGGTTGATCTTCCATTTTAGTGTTTAAGTATCCAATAATGGTTCCAGCTGGTATTTCTATGACATTTCCTGTATTATTGTAGATGGAAATTTTGATGTGGCTGTAATCTTTGGCTGGTATGTAGAGATTGATAAGTCCAACTTCTTCTGATTCACAAAGACTGGCTTCTGCTTCAAAAATTTGTGCTTGGTCTTTTTCCTTCCTTTCTATTGCTAGCATGTACTGGTTATATAGTGAAATGGAAATAGCTTGACCAGTTGAGATAATTTCTCCTTGGCCAACAATTTCTTCCTCCGCTATATTAACTGATATATCTATTCTACCCATTGATCTGAATCCCTGTATTCCTCTCGCTGTTATTTCTAATTCCTCCCTCTTTTCCACTGATACTAACTGAGCTACTCTAACCAGAGGCAGGAATATTGCCTGTGCTATTTTTTTGCTGGGCTCTATTACATAAGTCTTTTCTGAGTCATTTTGTAGCATAGCAATGATATTTTCTATATATCCTGTGTCAATTATTCCTCCTCTTATATTAATCTTTTTTTTTACTAAACTACTCTTAGATGCTAATTAAACCATTGTTGTTGCCAGAATTTCTAGTGCTACTTTCAGATCAATGCAGGTGCGTGTATGTGGTTTCAATTTGATGACTTCTGTTCCCGGATATCTCAGATCAAATCCTGCATCAGTATCGTGCACACATTCTGGCATAATACCTTTCCCATTGTCACTATACCATTTCAACTCTTGTTCCTTGGAGAGATCTGATAGTGCAATGTATTGTTTATAGTTTAAATCAGAGTTTGAATCTGAGTTTGGATCGTCTTTGTTGTCATTGCCATTTTGAATGGAGCTGGAACTAGTGTTTTTGTCATCATTATCAAAGTCTGAATCACAATTGATCAGCAATTCTGATTCCGATGCACAGCTGCTGATTGGTTTTTCTTCTTCAGGGATTGTATAGATCATGCATGGTGGTGGATTGTAAATGAGATTACAATCATCACAATATTCAAAGTTACTGGGAATTAAACAATGGCAACACAGTCTTGTATTTAACTGTGCTAGCCATTGTTCTTGCTCTTCTCTAGTGGGTGCCAAGTTTTGGTAGTGTTCATGAAACTCTTCTGGTTCCAGAAAATTTATGACTGGCTCAGCATCCCAGTCAAGCTCAATGGGTTCTGGTGGGTTGTTTTTAATTGTTCTGATTTCTTTTGGCAACGCGCCTTCAATTTTGGTGATTGCCATCTACCATAATTCATTGTTGTTGTGGGGACAACTGTCCAATCACTGTACAGCTCTTCTCCAGGTGGCTTCTATAGGTGTTTTTTTCTTGACCCAGTTGCTAATGAGGATCGTGTATTGGCAGAACACGTCGTACATTCCTCCTCTCCCCAGAATGTCATTCCACATTCCTTCATTGAGGAGAGTTTCTCTACAGGCTATACATGGTGTATTATCCCATTTTCTCATTCATTTTGGTCTTCCAAAACATTTGACATGGCATGTGCGGCAATAAAACTTGATTGCTGTCTGATATTTTTCATTGTTACCACAGCATGCATTTATTGATGACAATTTTTTGCCGCAATCAATGCATATCAGTTTGGGTCAGCAATAGGTTGATGATTGTTGTTAACCATAAGTGTATGGGATATAAGTGTTGTTGGCTTGAGTGTTTTCTTCCTCCCTCTCTTTCCCTTTTCCTTTTTTTTTTTTCCACTCCCAACTCGATGGTTCTTCTTGTTCATTGTCAGTCCAAGTCAGATTGTCGGTTTCCCAGGTAAGTTTATTTGTTTGCTTTCCTTTCCTGTTGTCGTCCCAAGAGAGTATTGAGGGCAGCTCATTGTGCTCTTCATTAGCCCACGATATTTGGTAGGCTTCCCAGGTAGGTTTTTGTTTTTTTTCCTCAAAGTCGATTAGTGGTGCCATGGTATTGGTAGCTTTGAAGTGGCTACACGTAGCTGGTACTCGTGTGTATTGTCTGTTCTGACTGAGTTGGAGCTCTTGTGTATTCCAGTTCAGAGTGGCATTTGTCTTGGACAGCCAGTTATTACCAACTAGAGCTTGGTATTGGATGGCTTCCATAACAAGTACTTTGATTGGTACTATGATGCCGTTAATTTCGATTGGTAAGTCATTGATTTTACCGATTGGAGTCTTGGTTGCTCCATCAGCTGTGATAATTCTGGTGCTAGCAGTTCGATCAACTCGGTAACCTAATTGATCCATGAATTGTTGTGTAATGATGCTGTCTGCTGAACCACTGTCAAGAATTAGTTTGATGTGATGGCCATCAATTTTCACATCAGTGTACATGGCAGTAATGGGCTTTTTTTCCAGTGCAGCTCTACTAAATAATGGCATGGTTAATGGTTTCTCAAGTTTGAATGGAAAAATGGTGTCCAGTAATTCGTTATTGGTGACTGTTGCTGGCGGAATATTGCTGGTATGTGTTTGTTGTTTCTGGGTGGGTTTCTGGTTGCTGGGTGAGGCGTCTTCTGGGGTAACTAAAAGACTTAAATAGTTCTGGGAATTCAGGTTTTGGGGATTCCTGGCGCCTGAATTCCATTGATGAGATCCTGTTTGACTGAAAGAGCTGAGAATTGGCTGATGAACTACCATTGACAATCTCCAGTTTTGCTGTGTAATTCTCAGTCTTTGGACTCTGCTGGCTGGTAAGTTTTGTGGCGGGGTTGGAATTGTTTGGGGTTAATAGATTGTTGGCAGTTGTGGTTGATACATTATCTGTGGCTGTGGCTGATAAATTGGGGCCATTGGTTGATAAATTAGAGCTTGATATACTGGTGGCTGATAAATTGATTGCTGCATTATTGGCAGGTAAGTAGTTTGATATTGTGTTGAGTTTGATTAATAATTCAGAGTGGAGAACCAGTGATTGGGGTTTCAATATTGATTTTTCGATTATTGGTTATTTAAATGCTGGCAACAGTCAATTTGGATATGTTCTTGTTTACCACAATAGTGGCAGATACATGTTTCCTGTTGCCACTGTTAATTGGTCGATGAAGATGGACGTGGTTGATTTTGGGCATGATTAGAGTTTTCTTGATTATTGCATTGTTGTGGAGGCTGATAAATAGCGTGATTGTTAGCTAAGTATCTTTTCAATCTCTTATTAATTGATTTACTAAACTTCTCTAATTTGGAATCCAATTCAGATGATCTGTTCATTACTAGATTAACGGCTTGGGCATAGTTAGTCTCTGACTCAGCGGATTCAAAATTTCTGGCACGTGTGACTGCATCCTGAAGGGTGCCTGGATGCAATGGACATACATGTTGCAAAATGCTGCTGCACAGGCCATGGATAAACTGGTTGAGTATCTGTGGAGCTGTGAAATAGTTGGTGTTAATTGCTTGAATTTGGTGCAGGTTTTGATGAAAGCATCCCAAGTAAGTGGTGACCGCTTCAGTTTCTCCTTGTTTCATGGTGGTGAATATATTGACTAGACAATTGATGCTGTTATTGTTGCTAAAGTATCTTAGGAATTCCGCTTTGAAGGCATTAAAATTTTGTGGTTTATTAACCAAGCTTTGATACCATGAATTGGCAGTATTCTTGAGAAAGTAGGAAATGGCTTATATTGTTCGGGCGTCATTCCATCCATTGGCTGCGATGGCTTTTTCTACATCATTCAGTCATACTTGAGTGTCATTCTCTTCACCAGTAAAGTTGTCAAGTTTTGCGATTAGTGCGTAGACCATTGGATCTAAGTTAGATGGTTGTGGTGGCTGTTGAAGCAGTTGTTGTTGTACTGGTTGTTAGGGTGGTAGTTGAAGAGGCTGTTATATGGATTTGGTTATGGGATTAATCAGCAGTTGATCAATGATAATTACTGGAGGTAAGTTTTGCTGATTAATTAATTTGGGGTTTGGATTGTTCTGCCTTTGATGATTTGGAGTTTCAATTTCTGAATTTTCTAGATTTAGATTTTGCTGAGTTTGAAAATTCGGGGTTTCAACTTCTGGGTTTTCAGTGATTGGGTGCTGGTAAGTGAATTCTTGATCCTCTGATTTTTCTTCCTCTTTTTCTGATTCTGCTGCTTCTCATGAATCAGAGATTCTGAAATCAGATGGAGGCGGTGGTGATTGAAATCCTGATGGGTTGATGATTGTGAATTAAATCCTTCAAAGTATTTGCCATATGGTCTTAATAATTCTGTTTTCCTTTGTTTACTTTGGAATGGGAATCGTCCAAATGCTGATGTCGCAGTTGATGGGAATGTGTTTGTTGATGATATGTTAATGGTGTTTCTATGTGTATAGTGGTAAGATGGGTTGCTTAGAGATTCAATTCTGTTTTTTTTCCAAGTAGATGGCTGTATTTTTCTGGGTGTTACTGCTGGTGTTTGTAGTTTTCCCTTGCCTTTACTAGTGTATGTAATTAGATATCTTTGTTGAGTGTAGTGTTCAATTTCTTTGTTGATCTCAGTAATGATGGATGCGAAATTATGATTTGTTGGCAGGTTGGTGTTTTGAATTAACTCCCTATAGAAAGTTTCTCTTGCTGATTCAGTATTCACTGGTGTTCTTAATAAAGAAGAAATCTTTTTGTTAACGTAAAAGTTGAAGGCTGATTCAGTGGATATATGATTGTGGTTTAATCCTAAGTATTAACAATAGTGTTGAAATAAGGATTTTGCAAATCCTAAATGGTTTGCTCCTATATTTTCTGATTCTGCCACTTTTGGATGATGTTTGTTGGTGCTGGTTCTCTGTAGAATTATACCTCACAGAGAGCACCAAATGTTACAGGTGATTATTTCTGCTGTTGAATTAAATAACAAACCTGTAACTTGGTGCTCAAAAGCTACTTCTGTGGATGAGTTTCTGCAAGTGTAATATCTGAAGGTTTTGATGAAGTTCTTTGTATAATAGACAGAGATTCAATAGTGTCGATAGTAGATGTATCTTTCCAAGAGTTTTCCCAATTTTTTTCTCAGCATGGTGGCCGAATTTAGTCTGGTAGTCATGCCCTTCTGGTAAGCTATCTGATAATATATAAAATTCTACTCTTATTTCTGGATCTTTTACCAGACTATTCTTAACGTTAATAACTTAGTGCTTAATTTTTTAATCAATTAGTATACAACAACAAAATCAAAACAGAAAATAAAATAAAAAAAATAAAATAAAAAAAATAGAGAAAATAAGCCAAGGCAATTTGGTACATTAGTATCTCATCAATAGCTGTGATCAAAAGCTATTGTTCCAGTGTGGTTAAGTATCAATTATTATCAACATGAAGTGTTGATAGTGGAGAGTAGATTGAGATATGGAATAATTATTTATTTGATGATTGAGAACTGGAATGTTACTTAAATTAAATCTAAACTGAGAGGTCTTTTTTTTTTTAGCTTTTAATCCTACTGCTATATATACATAATTGAGATTCCTCAATTCCTCAATTCTTTACAACAGGAATTCTGGAATTCCTAGAATCCTGCAATTTTTTTGAAAGGAATTCTGGAATTCTGGAATCTTGCGATTTCTCATCGGAGAATTCTGAAATTTCTGGAATCCTGCAATTCCTAAGAGGAATCCTGGAATTCCCCATTTACTACGCCTACTTCTGATTGGCTACTAATCATGCTAATATATTTCCTATATTTCTATAAGTAACAACAATATTCTAATACCAAGTTATTAATACTTAAAGAAAGTGTTTTATGGGTTTTTTTTTTCTTAAGCTTTTTTTGGAACTGTTTTATCTTTTCAAAAGCAATTATTTGTGCTTTTACCAAGGAGTCAAGAATAGTACCAAGTTTTCTTTGCAAAATGTCTTTGTAATTTTCTATTGTGATCTCTTTAAAGAGAATTGTCTTAATATTAGTTTCTATTAGTAGTGTTGTCATATATTTATAAAGCAAATAAAAAAGTTTATAATTTGTTATGTTATGATTTACAGTTCTATAAGCAAATAAGACTGAAGGCAGTACTTTGTTTTATAAATTTGTTTCTTTACTGGTTTTGGTTAGAGTTTTACATAGTATTCTGTTAAAACGTTTTACTAGACTATTTGTTTGAGGGTGATAAGAAGAGAAGAGTTTATGACATATTTCTATTTTTCTACAAAGTTTTTTAACCAGTGTACTAAAAAAAGCTCTTTTTTTATCAGATAAAAGTTTTTTGGGGCAGCCATGATAGCAAATGATATCTTCATAAATGAAATTGTCTATTGAGACTGCTGTTTGGTCAGGAGTGGCTTTTGCTTCTACCTACTTTGTAAGATAGTTGGTAGCTGTAATAATATATCTGTTGTTATCAAAAGTTATTGTTAAAAGTCCAACAACATCTATACCAATTCTGTCAAATAGTTGACCAACAAAAATTGGATGAATATCTTTTTTGTGATTAGATTTGTCTTTTCTTTGGCAGATGTCATAGGTTTTAATGTATTCAGCAATGTTCTTTCCCAAGATAAGCCAATAATAGTGAGCTAAAGTTTTCTGAATTATCTTTGTTTTTCTAAAGTGTCTAGCTAATGGGTCAGTGTACATGTTGTATATTACAATTTCTCTTTTTTCAAATTTGATGACTCTTTGGAGATGGTCAGGATTTTTTCTGTTTCTTTTATATAATTGCTTCTGGTAGATTATATTAATTTGATTGTTTGTGTAAATGTTCTCTTTGCTGTTAAGTGTATTCTGGTGGGTATTGTCTTTTACCCAAAAATTCTATTAAGGCAAAGTAGTTGTCCAAGTCTATTATTATGTTTGTTTGTGAAGAAGTTACTAATAATTAAGTTGATTTGGTTTGAGAGGTTGTACTATCACTAGATGATAAGTCTAGAGAAAGCATTAGTGTTTTGATAATTTGCTCCTTTGTGGTATTGAATATCATAGTCAAATTCATCCAAGTAGAGTATCCAGCAAGTTATTCATTTGTGTTCCAGTTTTTTTATTGCACAGCCAAACCAAGACTTGATGATTTGTTACCACTAAGAATTTTGCACCAAAAAGATATTGATCCCAGTAACTAGTAGTCCAAACTACTGCTAAACATTCTTGTTTAGTTACTGAGTAGTTCTTTTCTGCTGGTATGAGAGATCTACTGGCATATGCTATGGCATGTTCTCTGTCATTTTCATCTTTCTGTGAAAGAACAGTACCAAGTCCATAGTTAGATGTATCAGTGTAAAGAATAAAAGGTTGGTTCAGATTAAGTTGCTTGAGAATTGGTTCAGTAACAAGTTTTTTCTTCAGAATTTTAAAAGTTTTTTGTTAATAAGTGTCTCAGTAATAATTGACATTTTTCCTGAGTAGCTGATTGAAAGAAAAAATGATTTTGAAGAAATCCTTAATAAATTTGCAATAGTAAGAGACCAAACCAAGAAAAAAGTGTAATTCAGAAACATTCATTGGTTGTCTAATGTTTTAAACTTTTTCAACTTTAGCTGGATCAGGGAAAATTCTATCTTTTGTAATAAGATGACCAAAAAACTGGATGGATTGGTGTTCAAAAAAAGATTTGATTGAATTGATCTTAAGGCCAGCATTTCTGAACAGATCAAAAATTTTCTGCAAATGTTCAAGATGTTTATCTCAGGTTTTTGAGTAGACCATTATGTCATCTAAGTAAATTAGAACAAAGTTTTCTTTTACTGATTCAAATACTTTGTCTATTAGGTATTGGAAAGTGGAAGGGGCATTAATAAGACCAAAAAACATGACTATGAATTCATAAGTGCTATACTTGGTAATGAAAGCAGTTTTTTTTCTGCTTTCTGGATCCATCTCTACTTGTCAAAATCCAATAGTTAAGTCAATAGTTGAGAAAAAAGCAGCACTATTGAATTTATTTAGCATTGCATCAATTTTGGGGAGTGGGTATATGTCTCTTATAGTGATGGCATTTAGTTGGTGGTAGTCAACACAGAAGCATAGAGTTCTACTTTTCTTGGATATCATTACAACTGGAAAAGCCCATTTACTCTTGGTTTTTTGTATAAATCCAAGATTTTTCATCTGGTTTATCTCTTTCTTGATAAACTCATCATTGCATTAATTGGATTAATAAGGCTTCAAATAGATAGGATGAGTTTTTTTTGTGGTGATGGTATATTGTATTACATAGATTCGTCTAGAGGTATTACTTTCTTTTAAGATAACTGGGCTATTTCTAGCCAACAGATTTTCAATGTCCACTTTTTTTTCTTCAGAGGAAGGTTTTCTTTGTTCAACAACTAGTGATTGGATTTCAGATGATTCACTCTTAAAAGACTTCTGTACTTCTTTAAGTTTTTTTCTGGATATCAAACTAATTGGCTTCCAATCTTTGTAATAGATTAGGCAGAACTTGTATTCATTACTAGGGGAATACAAAGGTTTATTGTACCAGCACTTGGCACAAAAATCATGCCACCAATAACTGTATTTTGCTTTCTTGTCAGGTTTTCTATCAAAGATTCTTCTGAGGATATTATAGTAGGGCCAGCAGATCAGCTTGCCATTTACTATGATTCCTTCTTTGTCAGCTTTAACATTGTCTAGTAACTTGCCATTACTAGTAAAAATGGTATAAGCAAGTTCAGCAGTTTCTTTTTGTTTTTTTTGATCTTTTTCTTCATCACTCTTATCATTATCTGATTTATCTGATTGTTTTTCTTCTTGTTTTTGTGTAGGTACTGAAGGAGTTGTTCAATGGTGACACTTAACCACAATGGGTTTCTCACCACATCTGATGTCAGTTCACAGAGTTCATAATCAAGCAAGGCTTTTGCTTTCTTGAGCCATTTATTGCCAACTATTATAGTGTATTTTTTTGCTTCAGATACTTCCATGTTAGTTTCAATGCTGATGCTATTGATTCAGACAGGAACAGCTTTGGCTATGCCCAGACTTTTCTTCTTATTACCATGTACATTAGTCATTGGTCTTGTAGAGAGTTCATTAATCTTTCTGCCAATTGCTTCTAAAAAGTGTTTGGCAATAATACTAACAAATAATCCACTGTCCAAGATTAGATCAATGAAGTAACCAGCCACTTGGGCTTTACAAATGAGAGGAATAATATTGCTGTTGTTAGCAAGTCCAGCTTGGCATGGGTGTTTGTTGGTTTTTGGTGTCTTTTTCTTAGAAATTAAGATTTGTGAAGATTTTTTCTGAATTGGAGATGGGTTATTAACTGGTCAAAGATAATGTGAGCAGGCATTTCCATGAGATCTTTGACAACAGAATAGAGACCAAATTTTTGTACTATTTCTGGAGGTTCTAACTTTGGAGAATTCTTGAAAACTTTGGTCTTTGGTGACTCAATGTTATTAGCAGTTGATGTGGAGGCTTTCTTTGAATCTATAATAAAATCAACTTTGGTTTTTTTCTTTTTTCTTGTTGATTCAGAAGTGTTAATTGCTAGTTCATCTATGTCATAATCATCATTAGTTAAGTTAAAAGCATAAAAAGGGTTTTCTTCTGATTGGCTTGCATTCTTACCCTTTGGAGGTGCTCCTACCAATTTAAAGGCTGATAAACAGTGGCTTCAACTAAAGAATCTTTTCCAAAGAAATTGATGTTGACATAATTGGATCTTTGGTTGGAAACATTGTTGTTGATAGTTCTGTTGTTTTGATTGTTATTGTTTCTGGGAGCTGGAGGAGGCAGAAGAGGATTGTTGCAATCTCTGGAAAAATGTTCAATTAATCCACAGTGATAATACACAGGTGAGCCACAATTTTGTTGTCTTTGATAAGAGGGTTGCTGGAGTTAATTAAAATGGAGTTCAAATCTGGGTTTTTGAGTTTGTTGATTTTCTCTGACTGTTTGAGCTAAGAGTTCTAATAACCAGGCAAGATTGGCTGTAAGTCTATCTATTAATTGTTTATTAGAATCTGGAGTTTGAGCAGTGAAAAAAGTGGCAGCCATTTGAGGAACAGAGGCCATAACAGGAGCAGGAGCAAAAACTAGAAGTGTGGATCCCAAGTGCATTAATTCATTGGACTAGTTTAATAGCCATATCTATTGTGAGATTGTCTTTTAGAGCCAGAAGGGGCCAAAAAGCATAGGACAGATCTGTTCTCAATCTTTTTGTAAAGGAATAAATTTTTTGTTCTTCTGTCCAGTTTCTTCCAGAGTCTATCTGCTTGATTAACTTTCTGATTGCTTTTGCATATTTGGTTACAGCTTTACCAAGACTTTGGGTTCTTCTTTCTAATTCCATGCACCATTTAAATATCAAGATAGAAGTTTTAAATTTTATTTCAAATCCAGTAGTAAAAGAGGTATTGTCTTCTTTAGCATTTGCCAGTGCCCATTTAATGATTCTTTGTTGAGCATTGGCATTGGTTTTTTGTGAGAACCAAGTAGCAGAAAAGCCTTGAAAGTAGCCACCAATAATTTGGAACTTATATTTATTATCATATTGGTTGGCTGTAATAGCTCTTTCAAAGTCGTCCAATCATTTAATTAGATCTTATACATCACCTCTAAACAAGAGTAATAGAGTGTTGTTTTTTCTTTCCAAAGCAGTTTGTATGTCTTGGAGGGCAATCAGAATGTTCTGTTGCATAGGATTATTAACCATTGGTTTAGGAGTTACTGTTTGAGTAGAATAGTCTGATTTACTTGAAAAGAGATCAAAAACAGAAGCAGTTTAATAGCTTTTTTTTTTGTTTCAAGAAAAGTTTCAGTTGATTGATGGGCAGTAATCTAAGTATAGATTTGATGATTCAGATATTCGAAATCAGAAGGCTGTTGTTTAAAGATTGTGGAATATAAAAGCTAATTAATGCTGTTGTTTCTTTCTTTAAAGTTGTCTTCAAAATAAGTTTGATCAAAGTAATAAGTTGTATAGGCTGTGTAGGTTTCAGCTGAATACTCATTCAAAAACCAGTTTCAAAAGTTTTGGAATTGTTTGCTGGATTGTTCTTCAATGGAAAAGCAAATCAAACAGGAGGACAAAGGATTGAGTTCAATAAAGTCTAGATCATTTTTGTTGTATGCTTCAAAGTGTTCTTCTGATTGTTGTGACAGATATGAATAATCACTCATACAATAGGAAATAGAGTGGATTTTGACAACCTCACAAGGAGCACCACTTTTATGTTACAGGTTGAAGTAATAAGCTAATAGATAGCAAGAGAGAACAGGATTGTAGAGTAATGAAATGAATCAAGAGAATTCAACTTCAAAGAGCAAATTGAATAAGTATGGATTCAATGTGCAAAATTAGTCTCATAAAATATCTCAGTTACTATACTTTTCAAAGATAACTGGAGAATCTGAAGATAGAAAAATAGTCTGTACTGTCAACAAATGATCACACACTGGTATAATTCTATGCCTCATGTTAGCACTCTTAAAATTCAATATCAGGTATCAAATATACTTTTCAGTCATATTTTATTCAATAATCTTCAAATGCTACAATTACACATTTTAAGAAAAAAGTAGGAAATAACCAACAAATAGTCTTTTATTTCAAGATGTTCAGATACTTGAAGGTAGGAAAAGGAAAATTAGCAATAAGAGAAAGATTGAGATGAAAGTTGTTATTTTATTTATTTGATTTTCTTGATTTTTATATGTTTTTCTACAGCTAAGAGATTCATTGCTTATATAGTTATCAAAAGTGGTTAATAATCAGGTTAACGACTAGGTCAATGATCAAGTCAATAATTAGGTCAATGATCAGGTCAACAGTCAGGTTAATAATTAAATTATTGATCAGGTCAATGATCACTTTCTAAAAATAGAGTGGCTAATTTATATGACATTAGTGACTAATACATGTAATAATTAATAAGAAGTATAAGTTTTAACCATAACAATATTGTCAACTGTTGTTTTACAATTGTTTTCTAATGTTTCTATAAGCTAATATGTTCTTTGGTATAAAATAGCTTTAAAATTTTTTTTGGTAATTGTTTTTGTTAGAAAAAAAGACATTTCTCATTTAATAGATAAAATAGCTTTTTTTGTGTAGACTAGTTTAAATGATGTAAACTGAATAATATTTTGCTTCAGTATTTGATATGCAAATAATACAGAGAGTATAAATAAGTTTTATTTTTGTGTATTTTTGTAACTTATTTTGGCTAATGCTTTACATAATGTTTGGTTAAATTGTTTTACTAATTCATTTATTTGTGGGTAATATGATAATAATAATAGTTACTTTATTCTAAATTATTGACTTAGTTTGGTTAACATACTATTGACAAAATAAGTTTTTTGGTTGAATAATAATTTTTTCAAGCATTTATGTTGGCAAATCAAATCTTGATGCATAAATTCGGTTACTGTTTTAGTGTTGGCCACTAAAATAGCTTTGACTTTAGGCCATTTGATAAAATAATCTACAGCTATAGTAATATAACAATTTTTTTTGAATGTAATTAAAAGAAGACCAACTAAATTAATTCCAATACTATCAAATAAATTTTCAACTAGAATAAATCAAAGTAGTTTTGTGATTTTGATTTTTTTTTTTTATTGACATAAGTTACAATTGATGATGTATTCAAAAATATTTTTATATATTATTGGTTAATAGTATAGATTTATTGTTTTTTCAGAGTAATGTCTTTGTTAAAGTGTTTTATAGTTAGATCAGAATATATACTATACAAAACAGTTTTTTTTTCATTGTTTTTTATAACTTATTATAAAGTAGTATGGTTTTGGTACTCTTAATAATATAGTTGGTTATTTTGAATAAAATAATTGCAAGCTTGTTTCTATATAACACTTTGTTTTTGTTGAGATAATTTTTTCTTAAACTGTAGTGTTAATAAATACTGATGTAATTGCTGATAAATAATTGTATTTATAGGTCCAAAATCTGATTTGTGTTATTCTTGACAAACTGTTAACATTGGTATTTTTGGCTTTTTCTTTATAATGTATTTTGTATGAGAATTGTTACAAATAAATATTCTATTGTGCATATTTTTCTTTCAGTTGTGGCTTGCTAAGTAACCAAATAAGTCTTTTGTAATCTATATATAGGTCAAATAATTGGCAAAAATAATGTCTCCAATTTTATACTGCTTAGTAAATAACAAAACATTTCAAATCTGTTATACTGTATATTTTCTTTGTAGCACTAATACTACAACTGGTGTAAACAATTAAGTATTTCCAATTATCCAGTCTGATTTGTGACAGAATAGCTTTTAATGCATTCTTTGAAGCATTTATAATAATAATAAAGTGTTTATTAAAGTTTGAATAAATTAATATTAGTGCTTTTATTAAGCATTGTTTAAAATAATTAAAAGCTTTTTGTTGTTTTTTTCTCTATAAGTATAGAACATATTTTAACAACAGATAATGGAATGGTTTTGTAATGTCTAAAAAATTTTTAACAAATCTATAATAGTATTTAATCAGTCTTAAAAATCTTTTTAGTTCTTATAGATTGGTTGAGGCTAGAAAGTTCTTGACTTTTTTTATCTTGTTTGGATCTGGTTTTACTCTATCTTTTCTTATTATATGTTTCAAAAATTTTAGTTTGGTTTTTTCAAAGAAGTATTTATCTAAGTTAAGCTTTAATCTAGCACTTTATAGGCAATTAAAAACTTGTTGAAGATAAAGCAGATAGTTATTAAATGTTTCTGAAAATATATTGATATTGTTTAAGTATACTACTATTGATTTTTAGAGAATTTTTTTATATATACTATTCATAAGATATTAAAAGGTAGCTGGGATGTTGCAAAATTCAAAGAACATTACATTGAATTTAAAGTTTTTGTTTTATGTAGTAAATGTTATTTTTTTTTGTTCTTAGAGTCTATTTTAACTTGCTAATATCCAATAGCTAAGTCTAAAAAAGAGAACAATTTCTTATTTCTTAAATTATTCAGGATTTCCTAAATAAGAGAAATCAGGTAGTTATCTTTTTAAGTAATGTTATTAAGCTTTTGGTAGTCTATATAAAACTGTATTTTTCCATTTTTTTGGTGACTAATATTACTGAAAAAGACCAAAGACTTAATGATTCTTTGATTAACTTATTGTTTAATTAGATTGTTATTCACTGAAGTTGGTAGGTCTGTTGTTTGATAAGTCTGGCATCTTCTGTGTTGAATCTGGTGTTTTATAATATTAGTATATCTGAATTTATTTTTACTGGCAAAAATATCAGCATATTAATTCAAGAAAACTTTAAGTTATATCTGTTATAGTGTATTTAATTTAATTTGGCAATTTTTTTTAGTATGAACAGATAGTTTTTTGTTGGCAGATTTTATACTTATAAAATAATATCACAAAATAAAAACAATTGGGCAAAGTCTGAAATAGATTAAAGTTTTTTAGAATTTTGAATATTCAAAAAAATAAAGCCAGTAAATATTCTTTTAAGAATTTTGATAACTTTTTTCATAAAATTGTGGATAGAAATCTTAAAGTGTTTATAAATTTTAGCAGATATATATAAATTAACAACATTAATTAGAAAACAAATTTCTGGGCTGGCTTCAAATAATAAAGCTTAATCCTAAATTTTCTGATCTATTTTTAAAATGTACTGTTAATACAAGAGAATGAAAATAATTATGTTAGTATAAATAAATTTTATTTGATTACTGTTATTTTCTACAAAATTAATTAGTACATTTTCTTTTTCACTTGATCTGAACTCTTTAATTTTTTAAGCAATAAGACCTAATTTCTTATACATACTAACTGAAATTAATTGTAATATTTTTATAAAAAGCAAAAAAATAGTTTGAATGATTTTTTCTTGTAATTTAATTATATAGGTTTTATTGTAATTGTTTTATAATATTATAATAATGTTTTTTGTTGTTACAGGAGTGTTTTTTTGGTATATTTTAATTGTTGATATCTCATTTTAATTGCAATCAATTTCTCATGAGTTCCTCAATTTTATGTGTTGGATATTAATGATAATGTACTGAAGATTTTCTTTTGATGTTGTGATGTAAGTCTTCTTTTTAATTCTAGTTGTCTTTGTATGTTGTGTACTTCTTCCCAGAGGCTAATTTAAAATTTACTTACTGTTTGAGATCTTCTCTGAGGCTATCTTTGCAATTGCCTGATGTGTTTTTCTAATTTAGAAACATGAAATATTAATGGTCTTTTCACGATTTTCTTAAGTATATAATAAAGCTTTTTCAATTTAATTAGTAACCATGTGAATAATCTTGATCAGAAATTATTTTTTTAAAGGGTTTAGAGATAAAATGATAGTTTTATCCACTAAAAAGGGTATGTGAATTCTATTGTTAATCTCGTAATTGTGATGTTTATTCAATTTATTATTTTTATTAATTCTTTTTTTGAATAAGATTTTATTTAGATATTTGTTGCTTCGAGTTGAAGCTGTTCTATTTTTTATCATTAAAAACTATTGTATATATATATAATTATTGTTTTACAAAATAATGTCTTGTAATACTCTATTTCTGTTATTTCTAAATAGTGTTTGCTGCTTTTGCATGATAGTGCTTGCTGCTATTGTAAAATAGTACTTGCTGCTATTGCATAATAGTGCTTGCTGCTATTGTAAAATAGTGTTTGTTGTTATTTGTAAATTATTTCTTTTTATAAATTGTTGCTGTGCTATTTCATGATTAGCTAATTTATATTATTTATAATTCCTATTAAATTCTTGAACTGTAACACTGTATATCCTGAATCAATAATTTCTTTTTTTACATTGATTTTTTTTTGCAAGATTAAACCAAGATACAACTTGAATCATAGAATTAATAAAAATTTCTAAAGCTATTTTTATATCTATTTTTACAAAGGAATAAAATACTATAATTATGAAAAATTGTCCAAAGTATCTTAAATTGAATTCAGCATTATTTTCATATGCTTTTTTGGAGCATATTTTTTTGTTGTTATCACTATACTATTTTAATTCTAACTCTTTAGAGAGGTCAGAATAAACAAAATACTATTTATTTTAGTAGTTTTACTTGGCTTTTGAAATGACAAGCTCTTAACTGTGAGCTTATATTTTTTCTTAGATTCTAGTAGTTTGAAAATAAATTATAGTGTTCTTAAAAATAAATTAAACAAAAAATTATATTTATTACAATATTAAAAATGACAAGAGATTAAATAATAATTGTACAGTTTTGTATTAAAATTGGCTAGTTTTTGTTCCTGTTTTTTTCAGATAAAAGCAAGTTCTTAATACTAGTCTTAAAAGGCCTTGGAATCATTAGTGAATAGATTATTTATTTTTTCAATAGTTACCAAAGCATTTTTTATAATATGTATTTTTTTAATTATAGTATTTTTTTATTTTGCTATAGTCATGTTCTAAATTTTTTCTTTATTGTAAAGATATAAATTCAAGTAATTTATTGTTTAATTAAAGACTGCAACAAATGGAGTTCTTTTTTGGGTTTAGTTATTAATTAGTATAGTGTACTAGCAGAATTTGTTATATGTTTTTTCTTTATTAGGGACATTATTCCATAATTTTTTATCTAATAAAATTTTGCTATATGCAAAGCATGATATATTGTTCTATCTGTTTTGTTGTTTTGGTTGTCCAAATTGTTTCAATATACAAGATTAGCAATAATATTTGGTAGTGGTAGATCATATTTTATTGTTTTCAACACAGGCATTTATATAAAATAACTTCTTTTCACAATCAACATAAATTAATTTTAGGAGTTAATAAAGTTAATTTCTTTAATTCAGGATTAGATAGATTGATAATAATTTCTAAGATTCTTTGTTAGCTCTTTTTTTATCTTTTTTTTTATGTAAAAAGTGGTAGTAGCTCTGTTCAAAAGTTGTTAGTCCAAAAAACTTGATAGGTTTTCAAGATTAGTTGGAGAGTAAATTTTTTAAATTCAATTAAAAATTGTTCTAAAACTGTTGTTTTGAAGTGACAGATACTTTAGTATGTTGTCTGTTAAAGATAATTTGAAGTTTCTAAGTGTTCCAATCAAGTATAATGTAGGCTTTAGTTAATTAGTTGTTTTCTATAAGAACTTAGTATTGAGTGGCTTTTATAATAAGTATTTTTATTAGAATTTAAATACTATTAGTTTCAAAGAAAAAATTGTTAATCTTCTATATTGGTGTTTTGATATTCTTATTTATAATAATTATTTTAGTGGTGGCTACACAATTTACTTGGTAACTTAGTTAATTTATAAGTTGTTTTATAATTATGCTGTCTGCAGATTTACTGTTAAATATTAATTTAATGTTTATTTGTTTTACTTTGGTGTTAGTATATATTGCTATAATTGGCTTGTTTTGATTAATGGCAGCTTTACTAAAAAAATCAGCCATGTTTAAACTATTAATATCAAATAAAAAGATAGTGACCAGAGTATTATCTTCAGTAATTGTGGCAAAGAAAATTGTTTTAATAGTTTAATTAATGTTTTTTAAAAGAGAATTGATAATCCTGATTACATTTTTCTCTTCCAAAAATATAGCATTATCAAAATTTAGGATTTTTGTAAAACCAAGATATAAGATCTGGTTTGAATATTCTGTTGGTATTGCTCAGAGTTGTATGTTGTTACAATTTACTAGTTTAAATAATCTACTAATAGATTGTATCTGATTTCTGCTATTGTTTTGCCATTCTTGATTATAATTAATGGCTTAGAATTTAGGATTATTATATACTAGAACTTGGTACTAAGGTGTTGTCTGTACTATTGCTTGTAAAGGCTAATAATAAGTCAAAATAATTAAAGTGAGTATTATAATTGTAAGTATTGTGACAAAAATATTGGAATCTTATGGTTTGGAAATAATTTAGTTGTGGTTAATATTAATTTTCTTAGTTTTAATTAGTTAGTTTTTTTCTTTATTTTCTTGCAATGTGTTTGGATTTTTAACAATAGTAATAATTAAAAAAATCTAATTTCCAGAGTTGTTGTTGTTACTAATTTTGTTGTTGTTAATGATTATTAAAGTCATCTCTATATTGTGATAGTTAATAGATTTCAAATTTTTTTGCTAAAAATTTTTCAATTTTTTGAGTCAATTTTTTACTTAGTTAGATAAGCTTGGCTTCAATATTTGATGTTTTGTTTATGATTAAATTGATGGCTTGAATATAATTGGCCTCTTGCTTTATTGATTCAAAGTTATAAACAAGTATTATAATCTTTTGTAAGTTATCAAAATAACAGAGTCTGATGTATCAAAAAATACTACTTCTTAGTTCTTTAATAAATTGGTTGAAAGTTTATTTTAATGTATAATAGTCACTTTTAATTGTCTGAATTTGGTAAAAAATTTGATTAAATTGCTCAAGATAAATGGTTATTGCTTTGTAATTCTTGTTTTATTATACTAAACTGATTTTATAACCTAATGAATGTATTGAAATCACAAAAATATTGTAGAAAAGCAAGTTTGAAAACAGCAAAATCAGTTGGTTTTTTCTTAAAACTTTGGTATCATAAGTCTGTAGTTCTTGTTAAAAAGAATGATAAGGCTTGAATTGTTTTAGTTTTGTCCTAATTATTGGTTTTGATTGCTTTTTTGGCTTCTGCAATCTAATTATACATATTTTTTTTTACCAAAAAATTTTTTCAATCTGGTAATGTTTTTATAAGTCATGATTTAAATAATAAGAGTTGGTTTAATTGTTAATAAAAAAAATATTAATAAAGATATGACTAGTTGTTTTGTTGAGTTTATGGCTGGTTGTTTCTTTTTATTAATATAACCAATAGATTGTAGAATAACTGTTTTATCTGAAAATATAATAGTTGACTCATTTAAAAGTAATATTAATAATTGTGCCCAAAAAGAAGTGCTTCTGCTGAATTTATTGGCTGTTGGAATAAGATTTCTAAATAACAATTTATATTTTCTTAGGAATTTGGTCTAGAAATTTTGGTTATAGTTCTAAGAGTACAGAATTTTGAAAGTTTTTGAAGTTTTTGTTTGTGTTTTAGTAAGTTAATTGAATAAGATTCTACTTTTTGATGTTTGGTAATATAAAAAAGTAGTTAGTAAGAGAAGTCTTAATTTCTTGTTGATTATAAATCAAATACTTTTTTGTATGGCTGGTATATTCTTATTTTCAGAGTTAGATTTTTTAAAATTAGGTCTCAATGGTTGTTTTTTTTTACTTGAAAGTATTATTTGTTAGTGTATTTCAGGATTTTCTGATTAATTATTAGAAAGATTTTAACTATTGTTTATATAATAATTGAAATTAAATATATTAATAATTTTTGATGAATTTGTTTTCTGAGTTTTTTTGTATCTGTTGTTTGGCCTAGTAAATAGTCAATTTTAGTGTGTATGTAATAATAAAAATCACTTTCTGTAGTAATAATTTCTAGTAGTATTTCTAAGTCTTTCTTAAAATGTTAAAATAATACTCTTCTATACAGTAAGTAATTTTTTTCTATAGTTCTAATAGTTATTATTTTGGTGAATTTTTAAAGTACTTTGTCTTTATAAATTTTATAATCTTACAGAAAACACCAAATGTTACAAGTAAACTTGGTAGAATATTGTAATAATGTTTAGTACTCTAAATTTAGATAAAAAGAGCTTGAAAATTTTATTTTTTATAAGCACATAAAGTGTATTAGTGTTATCAGTTTTTGAAGATTTGTTATAAATGTGGTTTTACTCATAGAGTTCTTTGGTTATAAGACACAGAGATATAGTTTTGTAATATTACAACTTGTATATATGAATTTCTTCTTCAAACTAGTTAAGTACAATCACTAAGATCTAATAGTGTCTTTTTATTTTTCTGGTAAGCTAACAAAATAATGTTAATATTCAATCCTAGGGAAAGCTTTTCTTTTTTACCAGGCTATTATAAAGTTTATTCTCAAACAGTTAATTTTACAATGTTGTTGTTTCACAAGAGAATAAAAAAATAAAATAAATAAAATAAAATAAAATAAAATAAAAAATAAAATAAAATAAAAATAAAAGAAAGAAATTAGTATTGTCAATTACTGTAATCAAGAGTAATTGGTTCAAGTTATTATTATTTAAGACAATTTTATGCTAAAAGCATTTGGCCAAAAATGAAGATAAAAAATGATTAATTCAGTTTAGACACAGAATTTAGTGAATTATATATAAGTAAGTTTTTTTTATTTCGAATATTTTTTTTATTTTAGAGTCATATAAATATATAAGTAAGGTGAATCTAATAGTTATGAGTAAAAAAAATGTATTTTTTATTTATTTTTGTTTTCTGTTTGTACTTTTTTTTTTGCTAAAACTACTTATTTTTATACAGATTTTTTGTTTTACAAAATTATTTTTAATTGTTTATTATTACTAGTTATTGCTTGCTATTTCTGTTGTTGTTTTGTTTTTTTACACTATAATTAGTTATTCTATGCTATAGTTAGTTATTTATGTTATTGTGTATTATCTTAAGTTATAACACATTATTTTGTATTATTTTGTGTTATCACATTTTTTCTAAGTTATCATGTTTTTAATCACGTTTTTTCAATATTTTTTGAATTGGGTTTTTTACTCAAATAATACTGTTTAATTTTTCTAAAAAGTTTGCTGAACTTTTCAAAATAAATTATAACAGATTTAATTAGTTTTTGTTTAATATTTCAAAAGTAATTTTGAAAAGTAATTAAAATATTGTTGTTAGTAAACTGTTTAAAAAAACAGTTTTGAAAATATTTTAATTACCAAAAGTTATTGTTAAATTTTCAAATTATTTAGCTATAATTCTTTGTAGAAAGTAGAAAATTGTTTTCAATATTTTTATTGTATTTTATCTATTGGTATTTTCTGTTTTAGTAACTTTGTTAAATTATTCTTAAAAACTGGTTTTGGTATTTTTTTCTGAAAATTCAGAGATTTTTGCAATATAAATAGTAATTATTTTTTTATTTTTTTATTGTTATCTATAATTTTCTATTTATTTATTTATTTTTCAATAAATTTAAAAATGTTTTTTTTATTGGTTAGTGTTTTTAAATATTTATTCTGGTTTTCTGTTAAATAATTAAAAAAATTAGTGCTTATGTAAATTAATTTTGGCTGTTAAATAAAACTTTTTGTAAAGTTTTTTGGTTTTAAAAAACAATTAAATAGTAAATTAAGTATTTGTACTTATGCTATAATGCAAATTATTTATAGTTATCAAACAATTTATATAATTTTAAATTGTATCTAGTCTTCTAATTTTAATAATATTAAAAAACTAAACTGTAAATATAATAGATTAAGTTTTTTTTTCATATTTACAGTTTAATTTTTTGAATTATATTATATTGTTATGGTTAAAATTCATATTTTTTATTAGTTATTACATATATTAACCACTAATATTATATAATTAGCCACCTTATTTTTAAATAGTAATTATTAATCTGGTTGTTGACTACTTTCAATAGTTATATAAATAATAGATTTCTTAGTTGTAGAAAAGCATATAAAAATCAAAGAAAGAAAAAAAAATAACAACTTTATCTCAATTTTTCTCTTCTTGCTAATTTTTTTTCCTTTATTTTTAAGTATCTAAACATCTTGGAATAAAAAATTACTTGTTGGCATTTATCTACTCTTTTTCTGATTCATAAAATTGTAGCATTTGAAAATTATTGAATAAAATATAACTAAAGAGCACATTTAATATCTGATATTAAATTCTAAGAGCATCAATATAAGGCATAAAATTATATCTGTGTATTATTATTTGTTAACAGTACAGACTATTACTTTATTTTCAGATTTTCCAGTTATTTTTTGAAAAAAATAGCAACTGAGATATTTTATGAAACTGATTTTACACATTAAATTTATACTCATTTAATTTACTTTCCAAAGTTAAATTTTTTTTGATTAATTCTATTACCCTACAATTCTGTTTTTTCTTGCTATTTATTAGCTTGTTATTTCAATTCATAACATAAAAGTGGTGCTTTCTATAAGGTTGTCAAAATCCACATTGTTTTCTATTGTATGAATAATTATTTATACCTGCCACAACAATCAGAAAAACACTTTAAAGCACACAACAAAAATAATCTAAACTTTATTAAACTCAATTTTTTGTTCTCCTGCTTGATTTGTTTTTCTGTTCAAGAACATTTCAGTAAACAATTCCAAGATTTTTGGAACTGGTTTCTGAATAAACACTTAGCTGAAATCTACACAGCCTATACAATCTACTTTTTTGAACAAGCTTACTTTGAAGACAATCTTGAAGAAAGAAACAATAACATTAATCAGCTTTTATATTCAACAACTTTTGAATAACAGCCTCCTAATTTTGAATATTTGAATCATCAAATCTACATTTGGATTGCTGTTCATCAATCAGCTAAAACATCTCTTGAAACAGAAGAAAAAAGCTATCAAACTGCTTTTGTTTTTGATCTCTTCTCAAGTAATTCAGATTATTCCACACAAACTTTTACTCCTAAACCAATGACTGCTGATTCTATGCAAGTAAACATTTTGGCTGCCCTCCAAAATATACAAACTGCTCTAGAGTAAAGAAACAACACTTCATTACTATTATTTAGAAGTAATGCACAAAACCCAATTGAATAGTTAAACAATTTTAAAAAAACAGCCACTGCAAATCAGTATAATACAGAATACAAATTCCAAATTATTGGTAACTACTTTTAAGGCTCTCTTGCTATTTGGTTCTCACAAGAAACCAATACTAATGCTTACCAAAGAATCATTAAATAGACACCAACAAATACTAAAGAAGAAAATATCTTTTTTCTTATTTAATTTGAAAACAAATTCAGAACTTCCATCTTAATCTCAAAATGGCATATAGAATTAGAAAGAAGAACCCAAGATTCTGGTAATGTTGTAACTGAGTATGCCAAAGCAATTAGAAAGTTAATCAAGCAAATAGACTTTAAAAAAAACTAGACAAAAAAGCAAAAAATTTATTCCTTTACAAAAAGATTAAGAACTAATTTTTCATATGCTCTTTGGTCTCTCTTGGCTTTAAAAAATAATCCAACAATAGATATGGCCATTAAACTTGTCCAATAAATTAAAAATAATCAAAAAATACATTTGAGATCTAATTTTTTAGTTTTTGTTTCTGCTTTTATTCTGGCTCTTGCTTCTTAAATAGCTGCTACTTTTTTCATTGTTTAAACTTAAAACCCAAATGAACAGTTAATAGATTAACTTACAGCAAATCTTGCTTGGCTATTAGAACTATTGGCATAAACAATCAGATATAAGTAGCAACTACAAAAACCCAGATTTAAACCATGCTGTTATTCATAGAAATTTAGGAATTCTTAATAAGAATATAAAGTAGCCAATTAAAGATAAGTGTAATAAAAAAGAAATTTCAGAATTTTTTTTAAAAAATTGCAAAATTTCAGGAATTGCAGAATTTTTCTCAAGAAATTACAAGATTCCAGAAATTCCAGAATTTCTGGCTAGAAGAATTAAAAGAATCTAAGAAATCTTATATAACAGTAATTATGTATATATAACAAGAGTATTAAAAGCAGAAAAGACAGATTTTAGTTCAAAATCAATACTCACAATCAATTAATTATTTAGTATTTCTCTCTTCAAAAGTAGTTTTTTACAATTTAAAGTAGAATGAAATTTTATATTAATAAAATATTAATTATTATCTGAATTCATATTATTGTTATTTAATTAAAGAATATTAAAATTGTTTCCACTTTATTAATACTCCATATTGATAGAACTTAATACTTAATTACACTGAACCAATAACTTTTAATTATGACTATTGACAAAATACTAATTTCTTATTTTCTTTTTTATTTTTTTTTATTTTTTTTTATTTTGTTTCGTTTTTTTGTTGTTTATTAATTAATTAAAGAATTAATACATAAAGTTATTAACATCAAAAAAGATTGGTAAAAGACCCAAAACAAAAATAAAAACTTGGAAATTGAAGATAGCTTATCAGAAGAAACCAGCTATTAAGCTGAAAAAAAAAATTCATAGAATATATTTCTAAAAGAATACTAAAACAATTATTGAATCTCTGTCTATTATATAAAAAACTTAACCAAAATCTTTAAATTACAAAAATTTTCAGAAAATACCAATTGCAACCAGCTATTGAGCACCAAGTTACAAGTTTGTTATTTGTTTTTACATCCCAAATAATTATCTGTAACAACATTTCAATTAGTCTTAGCAATCATTATATCAAAGACAACAAAATTATGGTCCACTTGTATGACACTTTTTTAGAAATTGCAACAATCTTCTCTTGCTTTTTTTAGCTTCTAAAAACAATAACACTTAGAATAACAAATACAACAATAATAATACTCCTAATTAAAGATCTAATCATGTTAACATCAATTTCTTTGAAGAAGATTCTCTGACTAAAGCAACTGTTTATCAGCCTTTAAATTGGTAGGTGCATTTCCAAAGAGTAAGAGTGCAAGCCAACCAGAAAAAAACTTTTTTTATATTTTTAATCTAACTAATAATAACCATAACATAAATAAATTAGCAATCAACTCCTTTGACTTAATAAAAAAAAAACCAAGATTGATTTTGCTTTGGACTTCAATAAAGCTTCTATATTAACTTTTGATAACAATAAGCCACCAAAAGTTAAAGTTTTTAAGAATTCTCAGAGATAGTACAAAAATCTGGTCCCTATTCTATTGTCAAAAATCTCATAAAAACACCAGCTCACATTATTTTTGGCCAATTAATAACCCATCCACAGTTCAGAAAAAATCTTCACAAATTTTTGATTTCTAAGAAGAAAATATCAAAAACCAACAAACACTCTTATTAAACTGAACTTGTTAACAACAACAATATTACTCTTTTAATTTGCAAAGCCTAAGTAGCTGGATACTTTATTGATTTAATCCTAGACAGTGTTACTGGAGGTTTTTGGTCTCTTTTCTTGAATGTTGTAACTGTCTGTTGGTTGCAAATTCACGTTTTCTAGAAATAGTTGAACCTCCAATAACTGAATTTATCTTCAAATTATCTCCTGTAATTTGAACTGCTGGGCTTATAAGTGGAATGGCCAATTCTTTACCAGTTACTTTATGTAGTTATGTTGTAGTAAACGTCAACTCTTTCCCAGGAATTGCTCATCTGGAAGCTCACTAAAAATGTGTAGTTACTTTGCTGTGAAAGTCAACTCTTCTACAGAAATCTTGTCTGTAGGCTACCCTAATGATTGTAATAAGAAAAGAAAAGAAAAATAAAAAAAATGTAAAAGAAATAGGATTTTATTAAGAGAAACGTTTTCTATCCAGGTCTGGAGTCACTAACAGTTTATTGAAATTGGTAGCTAATCAATTTCAAAACGTTAGTTGTGTTGAGGGAATTTCAAGTGTAATAATTTAAGAATTTGGTTTTCAAATATTTAATTTTTATTTGATTTTGTAAAAGATGATTTGTTTCAATTAAGATATCTAAAGTAAGATACTATGGTAAGGTACTATGAGAAGATACATTTTCTTGAAAAAAAAAGCTCTTCTTTTATACAACTTGTTGTAGTACTAGTCTATGAACTTGCACTTTTTCTTTTTGCTCAAATTTCGGCAAACTAAAGATACATTTTGATGAACTACAAGTTATTTCGCTGAACTATTGATTAATTTGGGTGAACTATTCATAATTTCGGCGAATTTCTATAAATTTCGGCGAATTTCTGTAAATTTCGGCGAATTTTAGAATGTTACAAAGTTCAGGGTATTGTGTAATTTGATCATCCTACTTTCTGTTATACTAATTGAATTATTTAATTGAATCGTGATATGTGATAATTGATTAAATAATAAATGATAATTTGAAATGATATTAATATACTAATTAATTATAGGAATTATAAGGGTAATTTTTCTGCTAATTAATAGCTAAAATTCTACTGGTAACAACAGTAAGTTATTTGTAAGTATTATTGCCAAACACTATTATTGTTAACAATAAATGGCTTAAGAAAGCAAAAACTTTGTTTAATTATAAACTGTGTGAATTAACCATAAGATGTGATAAGAAACCCATTGTAGTTAAATGTTGTTATTGAACAATCTCTTCAGTATCCAAACAAGATCCAAAAGAAAAACAATCAGATAAATTAGATAATAAAAAAAGTAAAAAAGATAAAAATAAAAAAGAGCAAGAAAAAACAGTTAAACTTGTCTATACTACTTTTACCAACAATAACAAGCTACTAGACAATATTAAAGTGAACAAAAAAAAATTATTGTAAATAGCAAGCTAATCTGTTGATCATACTATGACATATTCAAAAGAATCTTTAACAGAAAGTTTAACAAGAAAGTCAAATACAGTTATTGATAGCATGTTCTTTGTGCCCAATACTGGTGCATTAAACCATTGTATTCTTTCAATAATAAATATAAATTCTGTCTAATCTATTACAAAGATTGGAAACCAATCAGTCTAATATTCTGAGATGAAATAAAAGAAATACAAAGTTTTTTGAGAATGAACCACTAGAGATACAGTCATTAATAGTAAAACAAAGTAAATTCTTCTTTGAAAAAAAAAAGTGGACATTAAAAATAGTGCTAACTAAAAACAGCTCAGTTATCTTAAAAAAATAATACCTTAGATGTACTTATGTAATACAACATACTATTACCACCAGAAAAACTCATTTTATCTATTTGAAATCCTATTAATCCAATTGACACAATAATAAGTTCATTAAAAAAAAAATAAACCAAATGAAAAATTTTGGATTTATACAAAAAACCAAGAGTGAATAGGCTTTTTTAGTTGTAGTAATATCCAAAAAAAAGAAAATTCTACACTTTTGTGTTGACTACTGCCAATTAAATATCATTACTAAAAGAAACATGTATCTACTTTCCAAAATTGATGCAATGCTAAACAAATTCAATGGTACTGCTTTTTTCTTAACTATTGACTTAACTGTTGAATTTTGGCAAGTAAAAATAGATCCAGAAAGCAGAAAGAAAACTGTCTTCATTACCAAGTATGATACCTACGAATTTACAGTCATGTTTTTTGGTCTTACCAATGCTCCTCTTATTTTTCAATGCTTAATGGACAAAGTATTTGAATTAGTAAAAGAAAACTTTATTCTGGTTTATTTAGACGACATAATAATATACTCAAAAACTTGAAATAAACATCTTAAATATTTACAAAAGATTTTTGATCTCTTAAGAAATGCTGGTCTCAAGATTAACCCAATCAAATTTTTCTTTGGATAACAATTCACCCAGTTTTTTGGTTATCTTATTACAAAAAATAGAATTTTCCTTGATCCAACCAAAGTTGAATAAGTCCAGAACATTAAACAATTAATAAATGTTCATAAACTATCTTTTTTCTTTGAATTGGTTTCTTATTATTACAAATTTATCAAAAATTTTTCCAAATTACCTTTTCTTTTAATTAGTTACTTAAGAAAAATGTTAATTATTACTAGAGTATACATTAACAAAAAATATTTAAAACTTTGAAAAAAAAATTGGTTACAAAATCTATCTTTATACAATATAATCTAAATCAATCTTTCATATTTTATACTAATGTATTTAATTATAGACTTGGTGCTATTTTCTTACAAAAAGTAAAAATAACAAGAAATATGCTATAGCATATACAAGTAGAATACTTTTACCAGCAGAACAAAACTATTTAGTTATTGAACAAAAATATTTAGCAGTAGTTTGGACTACTAGTTACTAGGATAAATATTTTCTTGTTGTAAAATTTCTAGTAATAACAGATCATCAAGCCTTGGTTTGATTACACAACAAAAAAAAGCTGAAACACAAAAAGATAACTTACTGAATATTTTACTTGAATGAATTTAACTATAATATTCAATATCACAAAGAAGCAAATTATCAAAATGCCAATGCTTTTTTCAAATTTTTCACCCAATAATAATACAATCTTACAACCCAAACTAACTTAATTATTAGTAACTCCCTTTTAACCAAACATAATAATAGACTTGGACAACTATTCTACACTAATGAAATTTTTGAGTAAAAAACAATACCCATTAAACTACAATTAACAGTAAAGAGAACATTTATGTAAACAATTAAATTTCTATTTGATTTATTAGAACCAACTTTATAAAAAAAATAAAAAAGATTCTGATTGCTTCCAAAGAGTTATTAGATTTGAAGAAAAAAAAATTATAATCTATAACATGCACATTAATTTATTAGTTGAATATTTTGAAAAAACAAAAACAATTCAAAAAACTTCAGCTTACTATTATTGGCTTATCTTAAGAAAATACATTGCTGAATACATTAAAATCTGTAATACTTACCAAAGAAGAGAAAAACCCAATTACAAAAAAATATACACTTCATTTTTGTTGGTCAACTATTTAACAGAATCAGTATAGATGTTGTTAGATTTTTAACAATAACTCCTGATGACAACAAATATATTTTTATAGCTACCAATTATCTTACAAAATGGATAGAAGCAAGAGCCACTTCAGACTAAATAGCAGTCTCTATAGCCAATTTTATTTATGAAGATATCATTTGCTATTATGGCTGTTCCAAAGAATTTTTATCTAATAAAAAAAGAGTTTTTCTCAGTACACTAGTTGAAAAACTTTGTAAAAAAATAGAAATATGTTATAAACTTTCTTCTTCTTATCATTTTCAAACAAATGGCTTAGTAGAATATTTTAACAAAACACTATATAAAACCTTAGCCAAAACCAGTGAAGAAATAAATTTATAAAACAAAGTACTGTTTTCAGTCTTGTTTACTTATAAAATTGTAAATTATGAAATAACAAATTATGAATTCTTTTATCTGCTCTATGGACAAATAGCAATATTACCAATAGAGACTAACATTGAAACAATACTATTTAAAGAAATTACAATAGAAAATTACAAAAACATTTTGCAAAAAAAACTTGGTATCATTCTTGACTCCTTAGTAAAAGCACAAATAATTGTCTTTGAAAAAATAAAACAGTTTCAAAAAAAGCTTAAGAAAAAAAAAACTTATAAAACACTTTTTTTAAGTATTAGTGACTTAGTTTTGAAATACTACTCAAACAAAAACAATGTCTATGGTAATAAGTTTTTTAGCCAGTAAAAAAAACTCTTTATAGTCAACAAAGTTTTGAACAATAATTTTTATATCTTATAAGATCAATATAGAAAAATTTTCAATGATTATCCTGTTCATGGTATACAACTTAAAAAATATCACAAATAATCTGATTGGTTATCTGTTGTGGTAATACTAACCCAAAGAATTAGCAAAAATCAGATATAAATAAATACAAAACAGAAATATTTTCAATTAACATAAACAATTATTTTCTAAATTAAAACATTGAAAACACTTTTTATATTTTTCATGAGTATTGGATCAAAAACTATCCAAATACTACTTTGATTATTGAAAAACAGACCACTATAATTAATAATAATAGAACACATACTGTTATTAAACCAAAAAAAATCACTATTAAAAAAGAAAGAACTGGTAATAAAATAGATAAATATCTGTTGGAAAGCATAATAGCAACAATACTTTTATCTTCTAATACAATTAAAAAACAATTCAAGAAATTTTTTTCATAAACAAAAACTTGTTATATAGAAAACAATTAAAACTTTATGGTTATTTTAGTAAAATTATAGAAAATATGAAACTTATAAAGAAAACAACTTCAGAAATACAAATAAAAATTTTGGATATTATATAATTAAATGTTCTAAAAGTTTTGATTATTGCTAAAAAAGCCAAAACTTTTATACAAAAATTTGGTCTCTTGAATACAAAACTTATTTATCTTAGGTATTATATACTTTATTTACAAAAAACTTTAATAAATTAGTTAGTTTAAGCTAAACAAAATTTTTTAAATAGATTATTTTATGAATAGCTTGATTTTATTGAAGCTTAATCTCTTTAAAAAGAATAATGTTATAATTAAAACTTATACTTTTTATTAATTATCATATGTATTAGCCATTGATGTCATATAATTAGCCACCTTATTTTTAGATAGTGATCATTGACCTAACTATTGATCTGATTATTAACTTAGTCATTAACTTAGTTGTTAACTACTTTTAATAGCTATATAAGTGATGGATCTCTTAACTATAAAAAAGCATATAAGAATCAAAGAAAAAAATAAAATAAAATAACAACTTTATCTCTTCTTATTAATTTTTCTTTTCTTACCTTTAAGTATCTGAACATCTTAGGATAAAAAATTACTTGTTGGTATTTACCTATCTTTTTTTTGACTTGTATAATTGTAGCATTTGAAAATTATTGAATAAAATGTGACTAAAGAACATATTTAATATCTAATATTAAATTTTAAGAGTGCCAATATAAGGCATAGAATTATATTAATATGTTATTATTTATTAACAGTAGGAATTATCTTTTTACTTTCAAATTTCCCAGTTATTTTTTGAAAAAAATAGCAACTAAGATATTTTATAAGATAATCTCATATATTGAATCTATATTCATTCAATTTACTTCTCAAAGTTGAATTTTTTTTAATTAATTCTATTATTTTACAATTCTGTTTTCTTTGCTATCTATTAACTTGTTATTTTAATCTGTAACAATATTTTATAAAGTTATTAAAGTTTAAAATTAGCTATTTTTATTATTAATTTTTAATTTTTGGATGTTAATCAATCAGATTTTAGCCAATTAGCAATCATTAAAGTTATATTACCACGTGATAAATCATTAAAGTATTATTATTTTCAGAAATGCTTTTAATTAATATTAATTTAATCTTTAAATAATCACTTTTTTATAAAAATATAATATTTTTCAGTCTGTATGTTTTCTGCTAATAACATAGCACTATTAACCATAAATATTTAATTCATATTACTATTATATTCAGTTATTATTATCAAGACAGAAATCCAGATATCAATATTGTTTACACCAAGTGCCAAAAGAATCATAAAAATACTATAAACAATTGTTGAAAAATTTAGAAATATTATTTGTACTCTATTTATAATCTTGTATTTTTTTCAATAAACATTAAAAACAACTGGTTTTAATGTTAAAAGCAGCAAATTTAAAACAAAAATTGGAATAACTGTAATATAATTAGCTGTCAGTCCAAGAGTAATACTATGAACAAAATATTTGATATTAAGAAACATTGCAAAAAATTGGTTATTTGTATTAACTCCTATATTTTGAAATAAGAACATAACTCAAAATTTATAAAAAAAATTAATACAATTAATTTTTTAATGAATGAATTCTGCAGTAAATTATAGATAGCTTATCTTTTTTTGCAGCATTATATATCATAATGTTTAAAACATGTATTTTAGAGTAGACAATATTATTTAATAATTCAGTAAATATTTCTGATTTGTTTTTATCTGTAGTTAAAAAAGTCTGTCAAATGCTTTTGTAAACACTATAATTGTTGACTTTTATGTAATTTTTAGGTTTTTCTGTGCAGTAAGTTCAATATTTGTCTCATTATCTGATGTTTAATTAATAATTTGCATTCTATTAAAGTTGGTTTCCTTTTCTACATATTTGTTTTCATTATGTAAATACATCAGTTTAGGCAGATGTAAGATTTTTTCTGGAAATCTTGGAACAAAGCTTTTAAGATAGATTGGAAAAACTGAATAGAGTAATGTTGTAATCAAAAACAATTGATTATATAACTTGACTATTAAATTAGACAAAAGATATAGCTGGCTGATATTTGTATTATCCAAAATTCTGATTTTCAACTTTATTTTTCCAAATGTTCTATTTTGCATATGCTGATTTCCAAAAATATTTGTTAGTTTTTATTGTTGTATAATAGCATATAATAATATAAATATGAATAGTAATAGAATTTGTTTATTTCAAGTTTTTGACATATCATTAATTGGTTTTTGATTAAGAATATGCTGCATAAAAAAAACCAAGACAGATTCTGCTAAAAAACTTTTTGTAATTCATGGTATTAAATAGTGTATTATGTGTACAAATATAACTTCAGACACAAAGAGATGTATTTTTCTAATTGTTAATAATAGCAAAAAATTTTAATGTTATTATATATGAAAATTTACATATATAAACATTATTGTTATCAAATTTTTCAGAATATTCTATAAATAGATTTTATGGAATTAAACTTACAATAATTATATAACAATTTTAAAACAAATATTATACTTTAAACATAATCTCTATGTACATAACATAATATTTTTCTACAATATTTTGTAATATATGTTCTTTAATAATTAATGTTTTGAACACTTTTTTTTTGTAAAATCTTAAAAATAGATTATATTCTGTCTAATAAGAAAAATAATTAAAAGCTTAAAAATATAAAGCATAAAAGTAATAATTATAATTAAAAATTAATTTGATCAGATCTGAAAAAAAAAACCCCACAAATCATTTTGCAATTTATGAAAGATAAAAAACAGTAAGCAACTTTGAAAATTTTAACCAGTATTATTTTTATTATAATATAAATACTTATTTTGAATTTACAAATAACTTTTCAATAATTATAATGTTGTATTTTTTTTTTTTACATTTAATGAGTGAAATTCAAACACGACCTAGTACTATACATCAATCAAATGATTTAAACTAAGAGTGAATCATGCATTTTCCACATGTGACCAGCCACTCAGGCCAACCAGAACGACACTAAGCACCTATATGAACAGAGACTACATCACAAATACCTAAAAAAAACAAACAAGGTTTGCAAAACCCAAAACCAATACCGACAGTATCAGCAATACCCAACAATCTAACCATGCCAGGAGAAAACACCATAAGAAAACTGGAGACCAGAACAGGAATAGAACTATCACATGGGATCAGCCCATTTTTCTCCATGAAAGTCTGGTGTTTAGTGCAGACCAGCCAAATATTATTTCAAAAAGACACATAAAACCCACATACAAAATCCATAATATTAGAAGCCACAACCATGAAATCCATAAAAACTGACAATGATTCTTGATACCAACCACCAAAAACAAAGCCCTTACACAGAGCTGTACTGACTGCAGCATCTACAATATAAGTAGACAGCAACTAGAAGACACATGAAGAAAACTGGACCAAACCAGAATGAGCTTCCCAAGTCAATGCATGAGCAACAAACAACTGAGCATGACCAGCAGCATCAAATGGACAAGAAAAAATATGGTCTGAGACCTCAATGTCATCACAGAACAAACACACCACACTGACATAGCATCTATCATACAAACACTTCTGCACAGCAACAGGGAGCCAATAATGAAGAGCCTTCATAAAGTAAGTCCATAAGCCAACAGTATGTCTACTAGTGAAACCCAAAGCCAAATAAGAGTCTGGGTGCCACACCAAAGAGAACCGCAACCAATCAATATTAGCATGCAAACTGACTAGGACAACTTGTAAACCAGAACCAATCTCCCAGTGTGCATGATGGACTGACTAAAAAACATTGCAAACAAAATGCCTAGAATTACCAAAAACTGCAACACCACCAGCCTTCAGAAACCTCTCACTGACCAAATGGGGCAGACACCAGACAGAAAGAGTAGCATTTTTAGCAAGCACATTAGCATGCTCGTTGCTCAGAATGCCTGAATAACCTTTAACCTTAATCCAATTCACATCTAAATTTTTCCAATGAATGACATTGGCAATGTGGTGACACTCAATTCAGCAACAATTCCTGAAGTCCAGACCAACTAACAAAGACTCTGACCTACACGCATCCAAAGCTGCCTGGCTGTCTGAGAACAGATCAACCAAGTGAAAAAGAGGAATACACTCCAGAGCCAGAGCAATAGCCTGCAATTCCATTAAAGTAAAAGAGACCAAACTAAACACACTCACACCCAAACCTGAATTAATGTCTTCAAAAAAAACAGCAGCACCAGTCTTCATGTCAACAGTACCCAAATTATGCAAAGACCCATCCATATACACAGAAAAACAGTCAGCACTAGCATTTGACAGATCATTACAAATGACACCAAAACCAAAAGATTGACAAACATCAGGAGGGTCAAGAAATTTTACATGCGAAGAGCAATTGGAAGAAGAAGTAATGTCATCAAAAAAATGAACAGACAGGTCAAACCAGAAGGGAACTGGGCCATGAAAGTCCAGTTTCTTCCAATGCTTGAAGGTCTTCCAGGCAAAAACAACACCATTCCAGTTATGGAGCTGTTCCATAAAGGCAATATCATAATGCTTGAGGAAAGACACACATTTAAAAAAAACCTTCTCACCAAAAACACAGGACATTGGGGTACCACTTCGAAAACGAAAAGCATCAGCCAGAGAGCCACCCAAAGATAAATCACACCCAGAAAAATACAAACTGCACCTGCCAAAAAGTTATTCAAAGGGCTAATACTAACACAAACTAGAAACAACAAAGGGTGATGAGGATGCCAGCTAAGAACCTGGAGGTCATGAGACTTATGAGAAAACAGATGGCCCAAAACACCAGCAGAATTCGCAAAAGCAACAACAGATGCCAGTTTGCTTTCAGCCTAAATCTGTTCAAAAGTCTTTAAATTGTACAGAGAAGGATGATGAAGTGCATTATTGGGAAAGTCGAGTGGAAGCCCAGTTTTAGATTTCAAACCCTTACAGATCAAAGCATCTCATTTATTACACACACTGATTGGAACAAAACTGAATTGAGTCCTGTAGCCAACAATAGAAAAAAAAACTGAAAACACCAAATAAGCAAACTGCTTATCTGAAATTGCCTTTTTCAAAACAAGATTGACAAAAAACTGAACATCCAAATGTGCCTTAGCCAAGCTGGGCCTCGAAAGACCTTCAGAAGACAAAAATATGCCCAGATAATGATGAAGTTCCCCCTTCTTGGCAATGGAGATAAGCAAGCTACTAACAGTTAAAACCAGATCAACAACCCGACAGTTGATAGGAATGGCCACAGTTTTGTCATTGTTAATTGAAATGTTATTAAACCTAATAAATTCACTAGCATTGTCAAGAATATATTGAGTAGCAGCCTGGCTGCTACCAACCCAAATTGTATCATCAACAAAAGCACTAGCAGCCAGAAATGAAGTTAGCCCACTCTGAGATTCCACACAGCCAGTTTTGGAGACAAAATAAGAAATCAAACAGTAACCACACATACTTTCCTGCCTTCTGACCTCACACAGAAGTGAATCATAAAATATGTGCCAAAGAAGTGGCAAAAAAACCTCCCCCTGATTCAAACCATTGTGAACATAGTAACCGTTAGTCAACCCAAAATCTGTTATTACTCTATTAACATGACCATTATGGATGGAACCAAAGAACTTAATGAACCTATCACACATTTTAATCCTAACCAGACTTCTCCTAAGATGCTCCCAACCAACAGAGTCATAAGCTTTCTGCATGTTCTGCAACACCAGCCACAGCTCTCAGTTTTTCTTCAGGACATTTTCAACCACAAAACTGATGGCAAAAATAGGCAACTGAGTAGTTGTCCCCTTTAAGACAGAGAAATTGTTCCCACAGAGTACATTAAAAGAGCTACAAGCCAAAGAGATCTGGTCTAAAAGAATCTTGTGAGCAGTTTCAATCAAAGCAATAGGTTAGGTATTTGTGAGAATGCCCTCCCACTCATGGGGTTTAAGAATCATTGAAACCCAAGCTTCCCTTCAAAGTCCAGATACTAATTCACAAATCAAGCAAAAATTTAAGAGCTCTAAAAACATATACAAAACCGACTTGTCACAATGCTTCCAAAGTTCATTAGTGATACCAGAAAGACCAGCTGCTTTCCCATTGGGCAAATTTGAAACAACACCAGACATTTCCTCAAAACTGATTGAACACATCACATTGGAGAAAATGCCATCAAAAACGTACTCCAAAGGCTGAAATTGGCACACCCAAATGTCAGAAATATCAGAAACAACCACATGCTTCTGAGTCCAACCTTTTATAATCACATCCACCTTAGACTTAACCAACCCAGGCTCCAAGACCAGCTTCTCCCCCACAACCAGATGATTCAGCACCACCTTGCAAAAAGAGTGCTCCAAAACACTCTTGATGGTATGATCTTTGTCTACCTCAAAACTTTCCATCCTCCTCTTGACAGCTTGTCTTATATGAAATTCTTTAGCACACTTAGATTTCATCAACTTAGAAGAGCAGTAAGACTTTCTTGTCTTAGACAGCTTAGAATGAATTGTATCAAAACCAGAGCCAAAAAGAAAAAGAGACTTTACTGATAAAGCACCCACTGAATCAAGCCTGTTTCAAGTATCCAGCAATGAAGCAAAATCCCCACCAGAAACCAAATAAGAAGATCTTACTAGCTTAGACACAAGTAGCTCAAGTTTATGAAACCTGGAAAACACCTTATTAAAAACACTATCAAAACCTTTAAACCACTTTTTTCTAAACGTTCCCTCTGCTGAGAGAACAATAGTCTTGCAAACAGTGTCCCACATTGCATCTAAGTCTGAAAACCATTTAGCTGCAACAAACTCATTCAAGAACATAGAAGCATTGTCGGCCGTAGTAACCTTAAAATCGGACTACTTAATCTTATTGGCACTTTTAACATTATACTTCCAATGATCCTTATTTGTCTGCCTGTGTAATGAATTCAACTGGACATCAAGAAGGCCACCCAAGCCCACAGAAACAGAAATGGCCTTGTGATCAGTGTTAAAAAATTTCTCAACACCAACCACACCATAATTCACCAAAGCACCAACCAAATCAGAAGAGACAAAAACATAATCAATTGTTTTAGCAACACCATAAAAGTTGTACCAGGTTGGTGCTTTCACAAAAGGGCTCCTATTCAGAGAGTTGACTAAACCCAAATCAAAACATCTTTTGAAGCTAGCACACTTATGAGAGCCATTCTCATTGAAATCACTACCAAGGATGACAAAAAAAGATTTATTCACAGCCATTGCAATCAAGGAATTGACCTCACCAGCTTGGGAGAACCAAGCAGTCAAAGAGGCACCAGTGTAAAGCCCCAGGACAAAAACTGAAAGTTTGTTTTTAAAGAATAATCTAATGCAAAGGAGGCAACCTGGAACTTCAAAAACTTTACTGACATGCTTAGCTAAAGAATTGTCTATAATGACCACAACACCAGTACTAATGTAGCCAGAATTCAATCCAGAAGAGAAAACACAAACACCATCAAATTTGCTAGCCAGCCAAGGGTGGACTTTATCCTTTAACTTTGTTTCTGTGAGAATGGAAACCAAATTGCCAGAATTCTTGTGCCAACATATAATGTCTTCCTGTTTCACCAAATTGTTTATACCCCTTATATTACACATGGCGATCCTCCAAACTAAACTGGTCATTGGGACAAATGAGGTAGAGACAAACCCAAACCAGAACACAAAAGATCCAATCTCGCCAGGATCGAACTGAACAAAGCTTCCAGACCAGACATTTTGGATTCCAAACCACCCAATTTGGAGATAAGAACCTTTGAATCACTTGAATTAAGAACAGCAACAGAATCACCACCACCAGAAAAAAAGGGAGTGGACAAGACCAACACATTATCCAGAGCCATATCTGAATTCACAACTGGAGCCAAATGCACAGAAACAGCCAAAGAAGAAGCACAAGAAGGAGATGCCAATAGCACCAACTCAAAAAAACTCAATTTTCTGAGAATAACAGACACCTGATCAAAGAGAATTTCCATAGATCATTCCAACACTGTCAGACGATCACCTAAGCCATTGACCTGATGACAAAAAGAACTAAACAATGGAGATGCACCATCAGAAAGTAACCCAGAGCCAGAAGGGGAGCCACCAGGAGGGGAGACAAAGGACACCACTTGAGCCCATGATTTACCACCAAAGACAGCTGGGTGAGAAATAAGAACATTTTTTTTGGCATACAATTTGGCTAGCTGAAGGTGAGATGCACCAAAAGAAGATCTTTTTGTCAAATTGGGAGGCACAGGAGATGATACATCAGAGGCATTGCACTTGAGAGCCGAATGTCCAAAATGCCCACATCTACCACACTGAACCAGCTTCAACCTAGCCCACAACAATTGAACACTACCAAAAATCGGTTCAGTGTGAAAAGCAGACTCCAATATTTCATCAGATTCAAAGCACACCACAGCACAGCAGAACTGATTGCCAGTCTCCAATAATCTATTGATGACACAAGTTTTTCCTTCAGCCCCATCCAAAAGTGTACCAAGATCATGTACAGTAGTGCCTGAAGGCAAAGTAAACAACAGTGCTCTAAACCAATCTCTAGAAGCCTATGTATTATGATCTCCCATGGCCATAACCACATGAACCAAATTTTTCCCAATTAGAAACAACCATCTTAAAGCCAATTGCACAGCCTGGTCTGAATTGGCAAATTCTACCACAGCTTTTTACCACATACCAACCAACTGGATTTTGATTGACTTAATTATCCCAAACTCAGAAACTGCAGCGATGATCATGTCTTTAGACATATCCATAAGAATTTCTTTGATCACCACAGCCCAATCTGAACAAAGCCCTTGTTTTCTCACATTATTGTTTACAATGATCTCTTCTTTTTTGGCCAATGACGCAGCTTTCCTCATGTTCTCCTCAAAAGTAAATGTTGATCAGATGATCTCTTCAAATTTTGAGGGAGTAGTGGCCCTCCCCAAAACCATTGATTTTTGAAAAAATTTTTCTGATCAATTGAGTTTTTGCTGTCACTGATTTGCCTTCAATAGCTGAAAGATTGATATCTAAGGCAAAAGATTTTTTGACAGGCACCTCCACTTGAGTTTTGATGATAATAGGATCGACCCATTTGCTATTAGAAGAGGCTTTCTTTATTGAAGGAGGAAGAAGTTTCACCTCTTTATCCATGGCAAAGTTGGGAAACTGAGGGGGGAGCCAAAATCCATGCCAGTACTTAATCTATTTGCTCTTAAAGTATTAACAGCTGAACTCAGAAGAGAGCCATTACCACCACCAGACATATTAATGTCATTCTCATCACTAGATAAGCTTTTCACATCAGAAAAAGCACTATAATTAGAACCAGACTTCAGAGAGATGTCCTGCTCATCGCCAGAATGTTTAACATTTCCAAGAATGACTTTTTTCTTTTGAGTAAAGGAACCACCAGCAGGACCATGAAAAGCACCTTTAGGCGCCTTTTTCTTTGACATACTGCCACTAGAAGCAGCCTCCAAATCCATGACAAAAGAGTTATTAGTTAAAGAAATGTTGATATAATACTAACAAGAAAAAAACAAAAACTTTTTTTTCAAAAAATAACTTGTTGGGGTTTTTGGAGGTAAGAGAGAAAGAAGTTTTTTTTTTTTGTATTTTAAAAAATTGCTTGAATCTAAAAGATATACAAAATTCTCTGTTATAAAAGTTTCTGGTTAAATTTAATATTGAATAATAAATTATATTAAAAAAAATATAATATTTAAAATACTTATTATATATTTGACTAAATCATAATCTAGATTTAGAATTGGTTTTCTAAACTGTAAAAAAAATTTCAATTGTTGAATATTTTAACAACTTATTAGAATATGATATATAATAGCTTATTATAGTAATCAAAAAATTTATATTAATTGGTATTAATTTAAGAAAATCAAGTTGGAATTAAAAGATCTTTGGCTTTATCTTGATTGGTAAAATTGAAGTTGTTTTAAAGTCCATAACTTTGAATAGCTCTTTTTTGTTAATGTTATATATTTTTTAATGGATTTATTTTGATGCAAAAAATATATAAAATGTATTAGTTTAAATAAATAAAACCCAGATTTTTTTGTAAAAGTCTAATAAACTTCTTACTTATAAAAACTTGGCATTTTTAAAAATGCATAAATTATTATTAAAATACATGGCATTTTTAAAATCAATTGCAAATTCTGATCAAATTCATAAATAGATGATATTTTTTTTAAATTTTCTACTAATATAATGTAAAAAAATATGTTAAGTATTAAACAACTAATGAAAAAAAAGTGTATAGTACTAACTTCAATTATGTTTAAAGATTTTGGTTTTTTAATTACATTATAATATTCTGAATATTTTTTTTTGGATGATAAATCCATAAATAATTTGGCATATTATTGACTATTGAATATGAAAATAAGAGGTTATAACTAAGATGTAATACTAAAATTGAAATCTATTTCAAATATTTTTATTTACTATTTTTTTAATCAACAATTATTTACAATAAATTTTTTATTAGCTTTGAAGAATCAGCTTTAATTTGAAAATTAGGGTTTTTCAAGTTGGTTATTTAATTGTTAATGTTAGACTTTTTTGTCCAAATTCTTTGTTATAAGTCAAAGAGGTTTTTGTGATAACTATTTTTATTGATGTTACTTGAATTTTTGGCTTAAATGATTTTTTTGATCCCAATATAATTTTTTTTTTAATGAATACTAAAGGAGCTTTTTTTGATTACTTGTTATTTAGAACTATAAAACAAAAATCAAAGTTTAAATTGAAACCAAAGAGATTTAAAAAATAAATATATACTTGAATTAAAAATGTCATTTTTATTGTGATACAATTTTGTTGTACAATATTACATGGTTTAAATTTTTTAATTCTGTCCAAGCACTAATTACACACTAGATTAACATTGTATTACATAAAAAAATGCCACTTCATTCTAAAAAAAAGAAAAGCTAAAGATTAAGTTAAAAATACAAAAAAATTATATAAAAAAACACATCATATCACTTTAATAAATGATCATAATATTGAAATAAACAAATTTAATAGATTAAATATTAGTGATAAAAAGTAGAGTAATAATAATAACAGTAGATGGAATAATACAAAAAATATGAAAGTCATAATTAAATAAATACAAAATTAAAAAAACTTAGTTTAATATGAAAAAACAACAATTATTTAGGAAAAAAAAAGTAAGACCTTTACATAACAAAAAAAATACCAAAATTAACCTATTAGAATAAATATAAACCAAATAATTTATTCACCAAAACAACAGCCAGAACTAAAAAAATTATCACTTTTTTTAATATTAATAATACTTAAATTATAGACTTACAATAGTCTAAATTTAATAAATCTTTAAGCAATTTAGAAAGTAAGATTAATCTATATGCTAGTTAAATAAAAAAAGAACAAAAGTTAAAAGAACATTTAAAAAAACAACATGCTTAATTAACTGTCTTTGAATATAATCAAAAAAGAGCTATTTTTAAATATCTTACCTTGTTAAATGATAATAATAGACATAAAAAATCAATACCAGTTTGAAAATTGCCCAGAAGGTTTTTATTAATAGTAATGTATAAAAAACACAAAAAATTTAATATATTGCAAAGTATTGGTTGCTTAATAATAAGCTTTCAATATTAAAACATAAAAAATACCAAAAAATAATTAAAATAATTGATAATAAAGACATTGTAAAAAGATGTTATATTTGGATTAGAAACCAAAACTTCAATACTATTCCAACCACATTTAAAAAATTTATTAAGCATGAATTGTTTCCTAATATTAAAATAATAAAGAAAAAAACTATTAGTCTTATAACTGTAATAAAATGGCTTAAAATTTTTTGTTATTTATTTCAACAATATTATTAAAACTTATATTATAATAGATATAAAGGAAATGACATCTTGTAATCTCGAAAAAAAATTTTAGAAAAAATATATGAACATGAAAAATATATGTCAAAGTATAAAAATAAATTTATAGATTGAATATATTCTAACTTACTTAATAAAAAGAAAAAAAGAGTTTTTGTGATCCATGATGAATGTATTTTTTATTCAAATAATGGCAAGTATAGCATATGAGCTGAATATAGAAATTTGTTATTAAGAAAAAAAAAATAGAAAATCAATTATAATTAGTAAATTTCCAATTAAAATTGATAAATATTTATGTTTACAACAAAATAATATAAAAAACTATTCTAATATACCAGAAAAAACATAATATTATTTGCAATCTGATATAAATCAAAATGGTTATTAGACAGCAGACTATCTTTTTAAACAAATTAAATGTAAAGCAATTCCAATTTTTGAGAAATTATATCTAAATTATATAGTTATATTTGCTTTTAATAATAGCTCTAATCATGCAGCATTTAGTAAAGATGCTTTAATTACAAACAAAATAAATTTAAGTCCAAGTAGAAAGCAATCATTAATACAAGATACTTTTTTTAAATTAGATAATTAATTATAATTGATGATCTTCCTAAAAACATATTCAGATAAAAAACTTTAAGGATTGCCTAAAGAAATTAAACAAGTATTAATAGAATGAGAAAAATAGTTATCAAAAGAATTGGTATTAGAATGCCAAAAATACAAAAAAAAAATCAAAGATTCTTTAAGAGTTTTTTGTTGTGCATATTGAATAATATTTTTGGAATTCAATTTTTTTGTTCAAAAAAATGCAATTGAAGAATTAATTAAAAATATAAAACATAAATGCATTTTTTTTCCAAAATTTCATTGCAAATTAAATTTTATTGAAAAATATTAGGAAGTTACTAAAAAATATGCACATAAAAAATATGATTATTCATAAAAAATATTACAAAGAACAGTATCTAAAAGTCTTGAATCAATATCTTTAATAATTATTAGACAATTTTTAAGAAAATGTTGATGTTATATAAATCTTTATAGAAAAAGTTTTAATAGAAAATTAGTAGAATATACTATAAAAAATATAAATTTCATAGAAAAATTCCAAATAATATTTTTGAAGAATTAAACAAATTAAATAATATTCAAACATTGTAATACTGTATTTGGTTTTATATTATATAAAATTTAATAAATTTTATTTTTTATTATAAATAATATATTAAAAACATATATATATTAACTAATAAAATTTAATTATATAAATAAAAACACATAAAAATTATTATTTAAAATTTTAGACTGATTTACATTTTTGATAATTATAAATAGTTTATATTATATTAATAAAATATTATTATTATTTAATTAAAAAAATATTAATCTATTCTATATTATTAACACTCTATGTTAATAGAATCTAATACTTAATTACATTAAACCAATAACTCTTAATTATGACTATTAATAAAATACTAATTTTTTATTTTTGTTTTTGTTTTTTTTTGTTTTTTTTTGTTTTATTTTTTTGTTGTTTATTAATTGATTAAAAAAATTAAGTACCAAGTATTTAATATCAAAAATAGTTTAATAAAAAACCTAAAAACAAGAGTAAAAATTTAAGGATAGCTTACCAAAAGAGCATGAGTACTAGAATAAACTGGTTACTATGCTGAAAAAAGAAATTTATAGAAGAAATTATCAATTAAATCTTTATTTATTATACAAAAAACTCAACCAAAATCTTCAGAAATTATCAACATTTTCAGCTATTAAGCACTAAGTTATGAGTTTGTTATTTGTTCCAACAACCCAAATAATTATCTGTAACATTTAGTGCTTTTTGTAAAGTATAATTCAACAAAAAACTATCAATTGAATCTCTGTTTATTATACAAAAAACTCAATTAAAATTTTTAGACTTTAAAATCTTCAGAAATTACCAATATTTTCAGCTATTGAGCACCAAGTTATGGGTTTGTTATTTGTTTTAACACCCCAAATAATTATTTGTAATATTTGATGCTCTCTGTGAAGTATAATTCAACAAAAAACTAGCACTAACATTAATAATTTAGAAAAGTAGCAGAATTAGAAATAATAAGAACAAATCATTTAAAATTTGCCAAATTTTTATTTTAATATTACTAAACTTATCTTGAACTGACAAGTAATTATTGACCAGCAAAATCAGCTTTCAACTTCTATGTCAATAAAAAAATTAAATTCTACTTGAAAAACCAAGAAAATTTAAAAACCACTCTTAAAAATTTATACAGTAAATTACTTCAAAGCATTATGTTTTCACAAAATCATTTGTTTGCTTCACTAATTACAGAAATAAATTGTGAAATTGAAAATTACATCCAGCAAAAATTTTTTATTATCTTTGCAGACAAAAAATAATTACAAACTTTAGCAAAAACACCAAAAAAAATACAACTACCTACTTAAAAGAAACCAAAAATTATTTTACTTATTTACTTATCATATTATTATACATTAAAAAATACTATTCACATACCA
>JAAOMT010000009.1:1700415-1726354 GCA_016748015.1 Geosiphon pyriformis
TATAAAAAATATAAATTTCATAGAAAAATTCCAAATAATATTTTTGAAGAATTAAACAAATTAAATAATATTCAAACATTGTAATACTGTATTTGGTTTTATATTATATAAAATTTAATAAATTTTATTTTTTATTATAAATAATATATTAAAAACATATATATATTAACTAATAAAATTTAATTATATAAATAAAAACACATAAAAATTATTATTTAAAATTTTAGACTGATTTACATTTTTGATAATTATAAATAGTTTATATTATATTAATAAAATATTATTATTATTTAATTAAAAAAATATTAATCTATTCTATATTATTAACACTCTATGTTAATAGAATCTAATACTTAATTACATTAAACCAATAACTCTTAATTATGACTATTAATAAAATACTAATTTTTTATTTTTGTTTTTGTTTTTTTTTGTTTTTTTTTGTTTTATTTTTTTGTTGTTTATTAATTGATTAAAAAAATTAAGTACCAAGTATTTAATATCAAAAATAGTTTAATAAAAAACCTAAAAACAAGAGTAAAAATTTAAGGATAGCTTACCAAAAGAGCATGAGTACTAGAATAAACTGGTTACTATGCTGAAAAAAGAAATTTATAGAAGAAATTATCAATTAAATCTTTATTTATTATACAAAAAACTCAACCAAAATCTTCAGAAATTATCAACATTTTCAGCTATTAAGCACTAAGTTATGAGTTTGTTATTTGTTCCAACAACCCAAATAATTATCTGTAACATTTAGTGCTTTTTGTAAAGTATAATTCAACAAAAAACTATCAATTGAATCTCTGTTTATTATACAAAAAACTCAATTAAAATTTTTAGACTTTAAAATCTTCAGAAATTACCAATATTTTCAGCTATTGAGCACCAAGTTATGGGTTTGTTATTTGTTTTAACACCCCAAATAATTATTTGTAATATTTGATGCTCTCTGTGAAGTATAATTCAACAAAAAACTAGCACTAACATTAATAATTTAGAAAAGTAGCAGAATTAGAAATAATAAGAACAAATCATTTAAAATTTGCCAAATTTTTATTTTAATATTACTAAACTTATCTTGAACTGACAAGTAATTATTGACCAGCAAAATCAGCTTTCAACTTCTATGTCAATAAAAAAATTAAATTCTACTTGAAAAACCAAGAAAATTTAAAAACCACTCTTAAAAATTTATACAGTAAATTACTTCAAAGCATTATGTTTTCACAAAATCATTTGTTTGCTTCACTAATTACAGAAATAAATTGTGAAATTGAAAATTACATCCAGCAAAAATTTTTTATTATCTTTGCAGACAAAAAATAATTACAAACTTTAGCAAAAACACCAAAAAAAATACAACTACCTACTTAAAAGAAACCAAAAATTATTTTACTTATTTACTTATCATATTATTATACATTAAAAAATACTATTCACATACCATTCAGATCTATATTACCATCAATTACAAAAACACAATTATTCAGAGTACTATTCCAAAATAATCAAGAAAAAGTCAAATTATTAGGAACCTACAGTGATTTTTTTGAAGGATTTAAATTACAACTAACAATATCATTAAAACTTTAATTATTATCACTTCAATCAAATTTCGAATCTACCAGTTATTAGAAAAATACTGATTCAGAAGAAAAAAAAGACAACAATCAAAAAAATAATAATCAAACCCTGATTCTAAATAATCTGAAAGTTCAAACTCTGATTGTTTAAACCCAATCAAATCCAATCAATTCAAACCCTGCTCTTATTCTTCCAGAAAACTTACTTTCAGTTATTCTGATTAATTTACTATCAGTAATACCAATTGCCACCTAATAGCAATTACAACAACAATTACTACTTATACCAATAGTCTATACATTATTACAGATGATTATTTGGAGTGTTGAAACAAATAACAAACCCATAACTTGGTGCTCAATAGCTTGAAATGGTGGGTAATATCTAAAGGTTTTGTATCTAAAGGTTTTGGTTAAATTCTTTGTATAATGAACAAAAATTTACTGGTTGTTTTTAGTAGTCTCTCAGAATCGCAATTCTATCAAATTTTTTTCTCAGTGTGATGGCTGATAATCTTTCTGGTAAGCTATTCTCAATTTTATGAGTGTTTTACCCTTGTTTTATGGGTCTTTTACCAGTTCCTATAATGTCTGTAACTTAGTGCTTAGTCTTTGATCAATTAGTAAACAACATAGAAACAACAAAAGAAAAAAAATTAAAAAATTAAAAAAATTAAGCCAAGATAAAAACAATTAGTATTCCATCAATAGCCATGATCAAGAGCTATTGTTTTAGTATGGTTAAGTATTGGCAACTATCAACATAAAATGTTGATAGTTGAAGTTTTGATGAATAGTTTTCAATCAAATAATAACAACATAAATTGAATAGAGATAAGTATTTTATTAATATTTTGATGATTTTACTTTAATGAATATGAACTATCTTTGAAGTGATTAGTAAATAAATAGAAAAAGAAGTCCAAACTAAGAAGTCTGTCTTTTTTGTTTTTAATATTACTGCTATATATACATATTTAAGATTCCTCAATTTCTCAATTCTTTACACCAGGAATTCTAAAATTTCTGAAATTCTGCAATTTCTTGAGAGAAATCCTGGAATTCTGGAATTCTGCAATTCTTTGTATAAGAATTCTGTAATTTCTGGAATCTCGTAATTTCTCTAAGAAAAATTCTGAAATTCTTTTTTTACTACATCTATTTTTGATTGGCTAATATATATACTACTATGATTCTTATATTCTATGAATAATAACACCAATTGTAAAACTTGAAAAATTTACTGATAAAAAGAACAATGTTCAAGCATGACTAAATAATATAACAAAAGCCATTGCAGCCAACAAATAAGATGATGCCAGAGTACTTCAAGTCATTTTATACTTTCTTTAGAATATTACTAACTTGTAGTATTAAAGCTTAGTCAAAAAGCCATAAATCTTTAACATGTTTAAAACTGTGTTTCCACAATATTTCAGTGATCACAACAGCATTAATTAGTTATTAACTAGTTTTATCACTATTAAACAAAATAATACTAAAACAGTTACCATGTATCTGAAATATTTCCATTAAAATCTGCATCAAATTTAGGCAATTGAAGCTAATTACTTTATAGCATCACAGATTTTGAATCAATTCATCTATAAATTACACAATAGCTTGTTATAACAAGTATACTTAATACACCTAAATACTTTTCAAGATATAGTCACACATGCCAGAGATTTTGAATCAGCTAAACTTAAAGCCAACCATGTCCAAGCTGTAAATCTAGTGATAAATAAATTATCTAAATTGGATTCTAAGCTAAAACAATTTAGTAACTCTATTAATCAGAAATTAGAAAAATACTTAACTAATAATTAAGCAATTTATTAATCTTTTTAATGTTATAACAACCAAGAAAATTTTAATTGCTTTTGACAACAATCACATCTATTATTATTAGCCAATTTATTATGACAACAAAAAACATGTAATTGCTATTATTGCGATAAACAAAACTATCTAAAAGCAAATTGCCACTCCAAATTTAATAACTCACAAACAAAAAACCAATATAGAAACCTTAATCACAAATTTCACATTCAAAACTATGCTAATAATTTGTTATTGAAACAATACTAACTACATTACATACCAATAACATAATAATTAATATATTTACCTCCCATTTATTAAACTTTAATACCAATAATATATTAATTGCAGCCAAAAGTAATTTATTAATCTTAACAAATTCAAACACTGCTTCAATATATTGTGCCAATATTAAACAGAATCCAAAAACTGAAAATTATTCACATCCAACAAAATTGGAGATTGACAATAGTTATGTACCAATTAATTTCCAGTTCATTAAACTAGTCATCAAAATCACATCCAAAAAATTCAGAAAATAAGTATATTTAAAACTCGAATTTTTAGAACTATTTAAGTTTACTAGTAACTTCAAAAATTACAACACACAAATCACTAAAAACTAGCCCAATACTACTTACCAACAACATTTCATTAGCAATCATCACAAAAAACAAATTACTAGCTGCTATCTTCTTATTTAAGTTGAAAAACCAATCAAAAATCTTATTATTTAATAGAACCACTCTTAATATTAAACTGATTATTATTATGTATACTAATATCAAAGTTGATAGCCACCTTATTAAATTAATTTTTAATAATGATTTAGCAAACAGCATTATTACACAACAATTTATAAACCAATTAGGTTACTAAGTTAATTGTGTTATCAGTGCTAAAATTATTATAGCCAATGAAACAACCAAAACTTTAATTGGTAAAATTGATGATTTTTTTTTTGAAGTCAATAGTATTATTACATTCATCAAAGTTCTTATCATAGAAGCCACACAATACCAAGCTTTTGTTAATAATAATTGGTTGTCCAAGACCAATATTGTTTTTGACTAGACTACCCAAAAGCTTTAATTTAATCAAAATAGTTAACATATTCAGATACCAGTTATCTGCAGTTACTTTAAAGCAATCTAATCATAGCCACTAATAAAAGTTAAAAAAAAAAACCTATCTAAAAGACCTATTAAGTCTTGTAAGCTAAAGATGATTACAACAAGCTATTACTAATACTTTCTTGAAATAACAAGAAAAAAGGAAAAAAAAAGACAAACTGCAAGCTATCACTTTTACAAAAAAAACAAATAATAGTTAACATATTTTATACTTATTAGAACCAAGAAAAAAACCATTCTATATTTTACTCAAATGCAAAGACTGCAAAAAAAGCTTTTCTTTATAAAAGTTTGGATATTGTCTAAAAAAGACTACTATATATATATCTGCTATTATTGCAAAGCATATCACAAAAAATGCTTTGGTTACCCAAAATAACAAAAAAAATGGGACAATAAACTATGTTTTATTTGTAAAAAAACACTACTTGACAAAAAAATATAGAATAACATTCTTAAGTGAGAAGAAATATGTAATGCATTATGTTAATACATAATCTTTATTAGCAACTGGATAAGTAAAAAAATGTTTTTTAATACCACATAAAACAGAGCTTTCTTGTATTTGAATAATTATTTACATAACAAAAATAAAATTTGAAAAATGATAAGTGCTAAAGTCAAAGCACTTTATCCAGCAAAATATTGGTGATCAAAAATAACCCACCAAAATTTATTGAAACTGTTCTTATTTCCAATTCAGATACATTTATTAATATCTTGAATAATTCAAAACAATTCCACAAATACTACCAAGATCTAGCATCTACTTAAGAAGAGCAAGAATAGTATTTAAAACAACTAAATACTAAACTTTATAAACATTACCTAATTTTCAGTAACTTTAAATATTGTGATAATTGTAATCTTATTTACAATCTACTATCATGTATAATCTATTTAATTTCTGAAAAGAAAGAACCAATCAGCAACTGCACTTTGGAATCAGAATCAAAATTAAAATTTAATTCTAATTCAGACTCTAATAATGACAACAACAACAGTTCCAACTCTATCTACAATAACAATAACAATAATAACAATTCAAATTCTAATAAAAACTTCAAACAATATATTGCACTTTCAGATCTTTTCAAAAAGCTAAGAAATTTAGAAGATTTTAATAAAACTTAATATTAAAAAAAGAAAATAATGTTACTTATAGAAATTAAGAATTATAATAAGTAAATAAAATAACCAATCAGAAATAGGCATAGTAAAAAGAAAAATCTTAGGATTTTTTTTGAGAAATTACAAGATTCTAGAATTCCAGAATTTCAGAATTTCTTTCAAAAAAATTGAAAAATTTCAAGTAATCTTGTATAACATGAATTATGTATATATAGCAAGAATTTTAGAAGCAGAAAAAGCATTCAATAGAGTTTAAAACAACAATAGTATTGGTGTTTTTAACTTTTTTTTTATAATATACTTTATATAAAAATTGCTGCAGATAAGTATTTAATTTTGTATATTTTTTTTAATTGAGATTTCCTAAGTAATCAAATAAGTTCTTTGTAATTAGTATATAAATCAAATGGTTAACAAAGATAATGTTTTCAGTTTTGTATAATCTAGTAAATAATGAGACATTTTAAATCAATAGTATTATATATTTTCTCAATAATATTGGTGTTGTAACTGATATAAATAATTAAATATACTTAATTATTAGGTTCAATTTATAATAAAACAGCTTTTAGTGTATTTTTTAAGATGTTTATAGTTATAATAAAGTGTTTATTAAAGTTTAAGTAAATCAAAATTGGTGTTTTTATCAGTTGTTATTTGAAATAATTAAAAAATTTTTATTGGCTGGTTTTTTATATATATGAAATATGTTTTGACAATAAGTAATAGAAAATTTTGACAATATTTAAAAAGTTTTTGACAAATTAACAATAATATTTGGCCAGTTTTAAAAAATTTTTTAATTCTCAAAAGTTGATTAAAACAGAGAAATTCTTAACTTTTTAAACTTTGTTAGAATTTGGTTTCATTTTATTTTTGCTAATTATATGTTCCAGAAATTTCAGTTTGGTTTTTCCGAAAAAACATGTATCAAAATTAAATTTTAGTCCTAAATTTTAGAAATAATTAAAGACTTGTTGAAAATAAAGCAGATAGTTATTAAGAATTTCAGAAAATATATTGGTATTATCTAAGTATATTACAATTAATTTTCAAAAAAAATTTTTGTATACAACATTCTTCAAATGTTAAAAAACAACTGAAATATTACAAAGTCTAAAAAACATTACATTGAATTCGAAATTTTTATCTTAGATAATAAAAACCATTTTTTTTGTTTATAAAATTCATTTCGACTTGTTAATATTTACTGATTAAATTTAAGAATAAAAACCATTTCTTATTTTCTAAATTATTAAAAATTTTTGAATAAGAAGAGTTAAATAACTATTTTTTTAAAGAATACTGTTAGGTTTTCAATAGTTTATGCAAAAATAGATTTTCTTATTTTTTTTGATAACCAACATAACTGGTAAAAACCAAAAGCTTAACAATTTTTTAATTAATTTATTATCTAATATCTATTATACTTCTTGTTTAATTAAGTTGTTACTATCTAGAGTCATTCAATAGGTTTATTGTTTAATAGATCTTATATTTTTAGTGTCAATTTTATGTTTTACAATATCAGTATGTTTAAATTTGTTTTTATTGACAAAGATATTAGCATATTAGTTTAAAAAAACTTTGAGTTATATTTGTTATAGAGTATTTAAATTTTTCAAATTTAAATTATCAATTTTTTTTATAATAAATAAATAGCTTTTTTTTAGCAGATTCTATATTTAATTTTCTCTTATTTTTTCTTGGTCTGCTATTTTTTCAGATGATTGATTTTGGTGCTTGTTTTTTGTTGAATTATACTTTACAAAAAGTACCAAATATTACAAGTAATTATTTGGAATATTAGAATAAATAACAAATTTATAACTTGGTATTCAATGATTAATAATGCTGTGAATGCTTTTTAAAAATTTTTGGATCTAAAAGTTTTGGTTGAGTTTTTTGTATAATAGACAAAAATTTACTTGGTAGTTGTTTTTCCAAATTTTTTCATTAGTATTAAGACCAATTTAATCTGGCAGTTATGTTCTTCTGGTAAGCTATTTTTAAGTTTTTATTCTTGTTTTATGGGTCTTTTACCAGGCTATTTTTAATGTCAATATTTTAATACTTAATCTTTTAATCAATTAGTACACAACACAAAACAAAAAATATATAAAAAATATATATAAAAAATAAAAAATTAGTATTTTGTTAATAGCTATAATTAAAAGCTATTGGTTTAGTATAGTTATATAGTAAATGTTATCAACATAAGTTGCTGATAGAAATAAAAAAATAACAATTTTAATTCAATAAAAAAAATAACATAAATTAGATAATTAAATAATAATTTTTATTTAATATTAAAATAATTCTATCTTAAGATATAGAAAAATATCTTTTAAAGAAAAAAGTATATTATAAATATTTATTGTTAACTAACTAAAAACTTGTCTGTATTTGTGAATACTTTTTTTATTTTTAATACTACTGTTATATATATATAATTTTTATTATATAAGATCTTATATATTTCTATATTTTTCTATATTACTTTTTTGAACTGTGTTTATTTCTAAACAATATCTTATAATTTCTTAAAAATGTGCTCATTTTTTGTAAATGTGCTTATTTCTGAAAATGTGTATAATTTTTTAAAAATGTGTTTATTTTTTGTGAATATACATATTCCTAAAAATATGTATATATGTTAAGTACTATTTTTCTATTGATCTATTTTTATGATTTGTTTTTTTTATTTTTTTTTTGTATTCTTTTTCTATAAGTAATACTGGATTGGTTAAATCTATTTTTAAGTTGATTGGTTTTTTGGTTGCTGTGATTGAATAATTGGTTAATAAAATTTTAGTATATATAAGTACTTTTAGCAAAGCAGTTGATAAGTTAGAGTAAAAAATAGTTGCTTTAAAAATTAAGTATAGTTATGAAGATATTAATATATTTGGCTTTTATATAAATTTGTTTGTAATTAATGATAATATGTTTTTTAACTTAATATTACTATAAAAATATAAGTCTATTAATGTTAAAACTAATATTTAAGATTTCAATGTTTGGTTCAATTTGGTTCAAGTTCAATTAAACTACTGAACCAAATTAAATTCAAACAAAAAATTTGGCAAAATTTTGAACTTAAACTTGAACCAAACTTAAAATTATTGAACTTAAACTGAATCTGAACATATATAACAAGTCTGGTTTAAGTTTAGTTTAAAGTTCATAAACATGTTTAAGTTCAATTATTAAAAATATTATATTATACTATATTATTATTTAATTTTTTTTTCAATAGTCTCTGTATTTATGATTAAAGACACTATACTGTTTTTATAGTTTAGACACTAAATAAAATCTCATATCTGTAATCATATTTTTATCTGCAGAAAAGCATATTCAAAAGCAACAAATAATCCTTGAATTGTCAAATAATTATAAGCCATATATGCAAAATGAAAAAATTGTGTTTAATGTACCTAAATATCAAATTATTAATAAAATGTTAATTTAAATAAATATTTTTTGTAATATACCTTTTTTTATGTTATTATATTTATTTTTTTATTGGCCACTTTTTTAAAGATATAATGATCAATTTTGTCAAGTTTTTATTATTATTATTGTTAAAGTTTGCCTTTAATATGAATTGTATAACTAATATTATAGTATTATTAAAATTGCCATTTAACAAAAAACTGTTATTTGATATTGGTATAATGTTCAGTATGTACTCTATTTTAAAGAAAATATGTATTTTAAAAATTTATTTATTGTGTAAAAATTGAAAAATAAAACTATTTGAATAAATTAATAACTTACAATTCTTTTATTTTATTAATATTATTATTCAAAAATTTTCTTTTTGTGAAATAATAAAATTTTTTCTTAGATCTAATACAGTATAGAACATTACAGTTGTATTTGTTTTAGAGTAATATTTAACCAACTTTTTTCTTGCTGTTCTAGTTACTGTGATAAATAATAAATCTAATATTAAATATGTTAAATAAATAACTAAATAAATATAATTAAGATTATAATGTTTTACCAAATTTATTATTATTAATTATGTCTTTAACGTGATTAAAAATGATATTAAAAAAATAAATAATTGAGAAGACAGTATTATTTAAACTGGTTGACATTTTAACCATAATATTCTTAAATAGTTTAAGAAATTTAGCAATTTTATCAAAGACAGTCCACTAATCATATAAAATGGCATATTAATAAAGATTAATATAAATGCTAATAAGAGTGTTTAATGTTTATAAATTTACAGTTAGAATTATTGTATTCAAAATATATAAAATTAGAAATAAATAACTTGCCAATTTAAAAAATAATCTATTCTTAATCATGTTATAAGTAGAATTTTATTGGGTAGAACAATCCAAAATAAGTTTATGGTATTTAATTTAACATATATTACAAACACATTCAAAAAACTCAAAATGTTGATATAAAGTATGGATTACAAAGTCAAGTTTCCTAATTATTAATTTATACAAAGTTTATATTAAAAAAATTTTAGATAAATATATTTGGTTTGGGTTTTTAATAAATATCTTGAAAACATTATTTTTTATTTTATCTAAGACTATTTGTACTGCCAAGTTTAAAATATAATAAAAACATTGAAATCAAAGGTCTTCTAAATTTCATTAAATGTTTTTTTCTTCTAATTTTTTTGTTAATTCTTTTACAAAAATATTATTATTTGTGGCATTATCAAAAATAATAGCAAGAAGCTGTTAAAAAAAATTAAGTTATAACTAATAAAATTAATGATAAACTTGTAAAAAAAAAGATAAGTATAACTTTTTTTTAAACTTTTTGGCTGAAAATTTGGCTTAAGACAATAATAAAAACCACTTAAGTTAACATTAAAAAAATGCAGTTTTTGATAATATAAGCACTGTAATAACTCTAAGCTTTAAATAATATTAATGCCAAAAATTCAGCTCTAAAACAATAATAAAAACCAACTTAAGTCAACATTAAAAAAACGTAATTTTCAATAATATGAATACTATAATAACTCTAAGTTTCAGATAATATTAATATGCTGTATAGTATGCCAATCTCATTATTGGTTATTAACTAATCTAAATTTATGCAAAAATATATATACATATTTTTAATATAATTCTATAATCTTTTAATACTTTAAAAAATCCAGTTATAATGTTTATTCTATTATGTTATCTACTTATTAATCCAAAATCAATTATTGTTTGTTGAAGATTCCAATTGTTATTAATATAATAAACAGTAATAAAAACAAAGACTTTGTTATTGAAAAATATCTAGAAATTTAATATAAAAAAAATTTTGGACTTAATAGTATCTAAATATGCCTATTATATTATAAGTATAAGTAAAAAAAAAGTGATATTTTATAATAAAGATAATACTTATTCTTAATTTTTGTCTATCCAAAACATAAAGTTCTATAACTCTATTCTTAATTGGATCAACACAAACAGATTGAGAAATGGTGTTTGAATATTAGAATATTTTAATTAATTTAAAGTTTTTACTATAAAAAATAGTTATTAGCAGTTAATAAACCAAATAGTAATTATATTACAAAGTTTTTTATTATTAATGTTAATAGCAGTTACTACTGTTATGAATTGGAGTAACAAGCTAATAAATAGCAAAAAAGAACAGAATTGTAGGGTAATAGAAATAATCAAAGGGAATTCAACTTCAAAGAGCGAATTGAATAAGTATGGATTCAATATGTGAGATCAGTCTTATAAAATATCTCAATTGCTGTACTTTTCTAAAGATAATTAGAGAATTTGAAGGTAAAAAGATAGTCCATACTGTCAACAAATGATCATGCCTAGTATAATTTTATGTCTTATGTTAGCACTCTTAGAATTCAATATCAGGTATCAGATATACTCTTTAGTTACATTTTATTCAATAGTTTTTAAATGCTGCAATTACATATTTCAGAAAAAAGGTAAAAAATAACCAACAAGTAATCTTTTATTCCAAGATGTTCAGATACTTGAAGATAGGGAAAGAAAAATTAGCAATAAGAAAATAATTGAGATGAAAATTGTTATTTTATTTATTTTATTTTCTTGATTTTTTTTATGCTTTTTTACAGCTAAGAGATTCATCACTTATATAGCTATCAAAAGTGATCAATGATTAGGTCAACAATTAGGTCAATGATCAGGTTAATGATTAGGTCATTGATCAAGTCAATGATCAGGTTAATAATCAGGTCAACAGTCAGGTCATTGATCAGGTCAATGATTACTTTCTAAAAATAGAATGGCTAATTTATATGACATCAGTGGCTAATACATGTAATAATTAATAAGAAGTATAAGTTTCAACCATAATATTATCCTCTCTAAAAAGATTAAGCTCCAGCAAAATCAAGTTATTTATGATATAATCTATTTGAAGGGTTTTATCTAACTCAAAGCTAACTAGTTTGTTGAAGTCTTTTGTGGATAGAGTATATAACACTTGAGGCGAAATGAGTTTTGTATCCAAGAAACCAAATCTTTGTATTAGAGTTTTGGCTCTTCTAACAATAGTTAAAACTTTTGGGACATCTAACCATATAATGCCCAAAATTTCTGCCTGTATCTCTGAAGTTGTTTTCTTCATGAGTTTCATATTCTCTATGATTTCACTAAAATAACCATAGAGTTCTAATTGTTTTTTATATGACAAGTTTTTGTCTATGAGTAAGATTTCTTGGAGTGTTTTTTCAATTGTGTTGAAAGGTAAAAATATAGCTGCTATTATACTTTCTAACAGATATTTATCTATTTTACTACCAATTTTTTCTCTTCTGGTAGTAGTTTTCTTTGGTTTAATAATAGTATGTGTTCTATTGTTATCAGTTATGGTGGTTTGTTTTCCAATAGTCAGTATAACATTTGGATAGTTTTTGATTCAATACTTATAGAGAGTATAGAAGGCATTTTGAATGTTTTGATCTAGAAAATAATTGTTCATGTTAATTAAAGATACCTCTGTTTTGGGAATAGTATATTTATTTATACTTGATTTTTGCTAATCATTTAAGTCGGTATTACCACAATAGGCAACCAATTAGGTTGTTTATAATATTTCTTAAGTCATGTATCATGAACAGGATGATCATTAAAAATTGTTTCAGATTGATCTTGAAAAATATAAGAACTATTGTTCAAAACTTTGTTGACTATAAAGAGTCTTTTCTACCAGCTAGAGAATTTATCACCATAAACATTGTCTCTGTCTAAATGGTATTCCAATACCAAGTTATTAACACTTAAAAAAAGTGTTTTATAGGTTTTTTTTCTTTTAAGCTTTTCTTGAAACTGTTTTATCTTTTCAAAAGCAATTATTTATGCTTCTACTAAGAAGTCAAGAATAGTACCCAGTCTTTTTTGCAAAATGTTTTTGTAATTTCTTATTGTGATTTCTTCAAAGAGTATTGTTTCAATGTTAGTTTTTATTGGTAATGTTGCTATGCATCTATAGAACAGATAGAAAGATTTATAACTTGTTATGTCATGATTCACAGTTTTATAAGCAAACAAAGCTAAAGGCAGTACTTTGTTCTATAAGTTTGTTTCTTCATTGGTTTTGGCTAGAGTTTCACATAATGTTTTATTAAAATATTTCACTAGGCCATTTGTTTAGGGGTGGTAAGGAAAGGAAAGTTTTCCATTTTCCTGCAAAGTTCTTCAACTAGTATACTAAAAAAAGCTTTTTCTCTATCAGATAAAAGTTCTTTAGGGCAGCCATGACAGCAAATAATATCTTTATAAATGAAATTGGCTATTGAGACTACTGTTTGGTCTGAGGTGGCTCTTGTTTCTACCCACTTTGTAAGATAGTCGGTAGCTGTAATAATATATCTGTTGCCATCAGAAGTGATTGTTAAAAGTCCAACAATATCTATACCAATTCTGTTAAATAGTTGACCAACAGAAATTGGATGGATGTTTTCTTTGCAATTGGGTTTGTCTCTTTTTTGGCAGATGTCACAGATTTTGATGTATTTAGCAATATTCTTTCCCAAGGTAGGCCAATAATAGTGAGCTAAAGTTTTTTGAATTGTCTTTGTTTTTCCAAAGTGTCCAGCTAATGGGTCAGTGTGCATGTTGTATATTACAATTTCTCTTTTTTCAAATCTAATAACTCTTTGAAGACAGTCAGAATCTTTTCTGTTTCTTTTATATAATTGGTTTTGGTGGATCAAATAGAAATTTGATTGTTTGCACAAATGTTCTCTTTGCTGTCAAGTGTATTCTGGTGGGTATTGTTCTTTATCCAAAAATTCTATTAAGGCAGAGTAGTTGTCCAAGTCCATTATTGTGTTTGTTTGTAAAAAAGTTACTAATAATTAGGTTGGTTTGGTTTGAGAGGTTGTACTGTTATTAGATGATAAGTTTAGAAAAAGCATCAGCATTTTGATAATTTGCTCCTTTGTGGTGTTGAATATCATAGTCAAATTCATCCAAGTGGAGTATTCAGCAAGTGTTCCAGCTTTTTTTTATTGCACAGCCAAACCAAGACTTGATGATCTGTTACCACTAAAAATTTTGCACCAAGAAGATATTGATTCCAGTAGTTAGTAGTCTAAACTACTGCTAGACATTCTTGTTCAGTAACTGAATAGTTCTTTTTTGCTGATATGAGAGATCTACTGGCATATGCTATGGCATGTTTTCTGCCATTTTCATCTTTTTATGAAAGAACAGCACCAAGTCCATAGCCAGATGTATCAGTGTAAAGGATAAAAGGTTGGTCCAGATCAGATTGTTTGAGAATTGGTTCAGTAACAAGTTTTTCCTTCAGAATTTCAAAAGCTTTTTGTTGATAAGTGCCCCAGTAATAATTGACATTTTTCCTGAGTAGCTGATTGAAAGGAAAGGCAATTTTGGAGAAATCCTTGATAAATTTGTGATAATAAGAGGCCAAACCAAAAAAAGAGCATAGTTCAGAAACATTCATTGGTTGTCTAATGTTCTGAACTTTTTCAACTTTAGTTGAGTTAGAAAAGATTCCATCTTTTATAATAAGATGACCAAGGAACTGAGTAGATTGGCATCCAAAAAAAGATTTAATTAGGTTGATTTTAAGACCAGCATTTCTGAGCAGATCAAAAACCTTCTGTAAATGTTCAAGGTGTTCATTCCAGGTTTTTGAATATATCATTATGTCATCCAAGTAAACTAGAACAAAGTTTTCTTTTACTGATTTAAACACTTTATCTATTAGACGTTGAAAGATGAGAGAAACATTGGTGAGACCAAAAGGCATGACTGTAAATTCATAGGTGCCATACTTAATGATGAAAGCAGTTTTCTTTCTGCTTTTTGAATCCATCTTTACTTGCCAGAATCCAGCAGTTAAATCAATGGTTGAGAAGAAAGCAGCACTATTGAATTTATTTAGCATTGCATTAATTTTGGAAAGTAGGTACATATCTCTTATAGTGATGGTATTTAGTTGGCAGTAATCAACACAGAAGCATAGGGTTCCATCTTTTTTGGATACCACTACAATTGAAAAAGCCCATTTACTCTTGGTTTCTTGTATGAATCCAAAATTTTTCATTTGGTTTATCTCTTTCTTGATAAACTCATCATTGTGTTGATTGGATTAATAAGACTTCAAATAGATGGGATGAGTTTTTTTTGTGGTAATGGTGTGTTGTATCACATGAGTTTATCTAGGGATATCACTTTCTTTTGAGATAACTGGGCTATTCTTAGCCAACAAATTTTCAATGTTCATTTTTTTTTCTTCAAAGGAAGGTTCTTTTTGTTTTACAACTAGTGATTGGATTTTAGGTGGTTCACTCTCAAAAGACTTCTGTACTTCTTTTAGTTCTTCTCTGGGTATCAAGCTAATTGGTTCCCAATCTTTGTAATAAATCAGGCAGGATTTGCATTCATCACTTAGTGAATACAAAGGTTTATTACACCAGCATTGTGCACAAAGACCATGCCACCAATAACTGTATTTGGCTTTCTTGCCAGGTTTTCTGTTAAAGGTTCTTTTGCCATTTATTATAATTCCTTCTTTGTCAGCTTTAATATTGTCCAGTAGCTTGCCATTGCTAATGAAAATGATATAAGTGAGTTTAGCAGTTTTTTCTTGTTCTTCTTGATTTTTTTCATCACTCTTATCATTATTTGATTTATCTGATTGTTCTTCTTTTTAGTTCTGTTTGGTTACTGGAGGAGTTGTCCAATGACGGCATTTAATTACAATGAGTTTCTCTTTACATCTGATAGTTAGCTTGCAAAGTTTATAATCAAGTAGTGTTTTGGCTTTCTTAAGCCACTCATTACCAACAATAATAGTATACTTTTTTGCTTCAAATACTTCCATGTCTGTTTTGATGCTGATACCATTGATGTGAACAGGTACAGCTTTGGCTATACCCAAATCTTTTTTTTTGTTACCATGTATATTGGTCATAGGCCAGGTGGAAGATTCATCAATTTTTCTTCCAATGGCTTCCAGAAAGTGTTTGGCAATTACACTGACAAATAATCCACTGTCTAGAATCAAATCAATAAAGTAGTCAGCCACTTGGGCTTTGCAAATCACAGGAGTAACATTGCTGTTGTCAACAAGTCCAGCTTGATGAAGATGCTTATTGGTTTTTGGTGTTTTCTTTTTTGGTATCAATGATTTGCAAAAATCTTTTCTAAACTGTGGATAGGTTATTAGTTAGCCAAATGTAATGTGTGCTAAGGTTTCCATGAGATTTTTAACAACAGAATAGGGTCCAGATTTTTGTACAATTTTTGGGGGTTCCAATTTTAGAAAATTTTTAAAAACTTTAGTCTTTGGTGGCTCATTGTTGTCAGCAGCAGAAGTTAAGGCTTTGTTGGGATTTAGAACGAAATCAATCTTGGCTTTTTTCTTCTTTCTTGTTAAGTTAGAGGTGTTAATTGCCAGTTCATCTATATTATGATTATCATCAGTTAGATTAAAAGCATAAAAGGGGTTTTTTTCTGGTTGGCTTGCACTCTCACTCTTTGGAGGTGCACTTACCAGTTTAAAGGCTAATAAACAATGGCTTCAACTAGGGGATCCTCTCCAAAAAAATTGATGTTGGCATGATTGGGACTTTGATTGAAAACATTATTACTGTTGAGTCTGTTATTCTGAGTGTCATTATTTCTAGAAGCTGAAGAAAGCAATGGAGGATTGTTGCAGTCTCTTAAGAAGTGTCCAGTTAGTCCACAGTAATAGCACACAGGTGGGCCATGATTTTGCTGTCTTTGATATAGTGGTTGTTGAGGCTGATTAAAGCAGGATTCAAATCTGGGTCTTTGGAGTTGCTGGTTGTCTCTGACTGCTTGGATTAATGGTTCTAATAGCTGAGCAAGGTTAGCAGTAAGTCTGTCTATTAATTGTTCATTGGGGTCTTGAGTGTAAGTGGCAAAAGAGGTAGCAGCCATTTGTGAAGCTGGAACCATGGCAGGAGCAAGAGCAAAAACTGGAAGAGTAGATTCTAGGTGCATTCTTTGGTTGTTTTCTATTCTTTGGGCAAGTTCAATGGCCATATTTATTGTGAGATTATCTTTCAGGACCAGAAGAGGCCAAAGAATATATGAGAGATTAGTTCTCAATCCTTTTGTAAAGGAATGAATCTTTTGCTCTTCTGTTCAATTTCTATTAGAGTTTACATGCTTAATTAGTTTTCTAATGGCTTTAGCATATTCAGTTACTATTTTTTCTGGGTCTTGGGTTCTTCTTTCTAATTTCATGCACTATTTAGATATCAAGATAGGAGTTCTAAATTTTGTTTCAAACTGGGTAGTAAAAAAAGTGTTATCTTCTCCAGCATTTGCTGGTGTCCATCTAATGATTCTTTGCTGAGCATTAATATTGGTTTTTTGTAAGAACCAAGTAGCAGAAGAGCCTTGGAGGTAGCCATCAACAATTTGGAACTTGTATTTATTATTATATTGGTTTGTTGTAGCAGCTTTTTCAAAATTGTCCAGCCATTCAATTGGATCTTGGGCATCACTTCTGAATAATAGTAATGGAGTGTTGTTTTTTCGCTCTAAAGCAGTCTGTATATTTTGGAGGGTGATCAAAATGTTTTGTTGTAGAGGGTTTTGAGCCATTGGTTCAGGTGTAACTGTTTGTGTGGAGTGTTCTGATTCACTTGAAAAGAGATCAAAAATGGGAGTGGTTTGATAGCTTTCTTTTTTTGTTTCAAGAGAAGTTTCAGTTGATTAATGGGCAGCAATCCAAATGTGGATTTGATGATTTAGATATTTGAAATCAGGAGGCTGTTGTTCAAAGATTGTGGAGTATAAAAGCTGATTGATACTGTTGTTTCTTTCTTCAAAGTTGTCTTTAAAATAAGCTTGGTTAAAGTAATAAGTTGTGTAAGCTGTATAGGTTTCAGCTGAATGCTCGTTCAGGAACCAGTTCTAAAAGTCTTGGAATTGTATGCTAGATTGTTCTTCAATTGGGAAGCAAATCAAGCAGAAAGACAAAAGATTGAGTTCAATAAAGTCTAAATTGTTTTTGTTGTGTGTTTCAAAGTGTTCTTCTGATTGTTGTGGCAAGTATAAATAATCTCTTATACAATAGAAAACAAAGTAGAATTTAACAACTTCACAGGGAGCACCATTTTTATGTTATGGGTTGGAGTAACAAGCTAACAGATAGCAAGAAAGAACAGGATTGTAGGGTGATGGAAATAATCAAAAAAAATTCAACTTCAAAGAACAAATTAAATAAATATGGATTTAATGTGTGAGATTAGTCTCATAAAATATCTCAGTTGCTGTACTTTTATAAAGATAACCAGAGAATCTGAAGGTAGAGAGATAGTCCATACTGTCAACAAATGATCACACCTAGTATAATTTTATGTCTTACATTAGTATTCTTAGAATTCAATATCAGGTATTAGATGTACTCTTCAGTTATGTTTTATTCAATAATCTTCAAATGCTGCAATTACACATTTTAGGAAAAGGGTAAGGAATAACTAACAAGTAATCTTTTATCCTAAGATGTTCAGATACTTAAAGGTAGAGAAAGAAAAATTAGTAATAAGAGAATGATTGAGATGAAAGTTGTTATTTTATTTATTTTATTTCCTTGATTTTCTTCATGTTTTTCTACAGCTAAGAGATTCATCACTTATATAGTTATCAAAAGTGGTCAATGATCAGGTCAACGACTAGATCAATAATCAGATCAATAATTAGGTCATTGATCAGGTCAATAATCAGATTAATGATTAGGTCAACAGTTAGATCATTGATCAAATCAATGATCACTTTCTAAAAATAGAATGGCTAATTTATATGATATCAGTGGCTAATACATGTAATAATTAATAAAAAGTATAGGTTTTAATCATAACACTACAAAAAACAAGAGCAGTTTTCTAATTAGATTGGCCAAAAATCATAAAAAAAATAACAATCTTATTTATTAAAATATTTTTTCAATTGACTTGTAATCTTTTTGAACATTTTGCTTTTTTTTATGATATTCTTTTGTTGTAATATATACTGTTTGGTAAGAAGTTTTTAAATAATACTATAAGAATTTGGTAGTATTTGTAGTTCTGCAAAAAAATAGTTTATACACATATTTTGAGACTATATATTTAGTTGTTTTTTTTTCTTTTATTTACTCAAACTTATCAAAATAGTCTTATACTTCACTTTGAAAACTATATTTATTAAATATATTAATATTTAAACTATTTGGTTTATTAAATTTCATTATTTTGAATTTTAAATCTTCAGTAATATTGGATAATACTGATAATGAATTCATTTTAATAAGTTGAAAAGTGAAGTTGTTATATATACATAGTTTTATATACTTTTTTAATTGATTATAGTAATTAAACAAAGTAATAATTAATAAACAAATAGTACAAGTTATATTTTTTTTAATTTTATCAAATTTGAACAAGTTTATAAACTTTAAACCAGACTTAAACTGAATTTAAACTTGTCAAAAAAATTTAATGTCAAACTCAAACTAAACCTACTTTAAAAAATTGGTTTAGTTCAAGTTCAGTTTATAATTTAAACCAAATTTGAATAATATTTAAAATTTGATTTGGTTTAGTTTAATCAAAATCTTACCAGTTATTTTTAAACAAATAAAATTAACCAAAAAAGTTTTACAACTTACCACAGATAAAATTATTATTAAAAAAATAAAATGATTATAAGATTATATAATAAAATAACTTTTAAATACATTATTATAAAACTAAAGCAATATGTTTCAAATAATAAATTCTTATTGCTAAAACTTTTAATTTAAAAAAAAAAAGGCAAACTATTACAAAAACTTATGCAAAAATAATAAAAAATTAATTGTTACAATTTTTATATTTTTTTACAAGTAAAAAAATAAATTAATTAATAAATAAAAATTAAACATTAAAAAAAAAGTTTTTTTGATAATATTATTCTTGTGTTGTTTTCCAAATTTACTTTGCAAAAATAATAAAACAAAACCACAAAGAAAAAAGACCATTTAATAAAACTGGTAAATTTGTTAAAACTATAGAAAATAAGCATTTTGTTAAAAAAAATAAGAGATTTTAAAGCATATTACTTAAAATAAAAAAGTGATAAAAATTATTTTAAAAATAAAAAGCAAACATTAAAAAAAAAAAATTAGAAAATAGAATAAATAACTTCTCAAAAAATAAGAAATTAAAAATATCAGTAGAACTTTTCTGCATAATAAGAAATTACAAAATAAAAAAGCAGAATTAGCTAGATTAGAAGTTGCTAATCGAATTCCATAAATAAGATTAAGAATAGTTTTAGCTATTGTTATAATACTAAGCACTTACCATTTAATTAAAGAATGCTTATTAGTTATTTTAATAATTAAAGTAACTATGATTGAATTAAAAGAATCAAAAGTTTATTTAAACATTTTTTATTTATTATAAAAATTACTCAATTATATTTTGTATTAACTTGGGACAAGTAATATCTTTAAACTCATCTCTGACAAATGCACAAATGTTTTGGTAAAGATATTCTTGTCTTTTGTAATCCAAAGGAGTCAGTGCTAGGATAGAAAAGGATTTAATTTCTTTGATAATTTTAAAAACGCTTGGTCTTCTAGTTTTTAATAAATTAAATTCTATATAAGCACCATTAGCAACCAGCTGAGCTTTGACAATACCAGGTTTGGCTGCTTCGAATACAAAATGTTGACATTTTTGTAAACCATTTAATTTTTAAAAAAAATCCCCAATACAGAATTAAGATCTAAGTATTGAAAGCCTTTTCTGTTCTCATAACGCTGAGCCTTGTTTAATCTAGTTGTACTCGATTTTTTTACAACTTCAACAATATCGCCCACACAATTTACTGTTGTTTTGCGAGTTTTTTAATCAATCCAAAACTACCATCACAGTTCATAATAACCGCAAATTATTAAATACAGGTAAAATCAAATGGTAGCATTATTTTTATTCTGACCACCGGCGTTATCACAAGTAATTTTTAAATAATTTTCACCTTTATTCAATTTCTTAATTCCATCGAATACCATGCTCAGTGTACAATTAGGACCTTTGCCGATAATTTCGTCTTCATCGAGAACGTAATTAATTTGTTCGCGTACTGCTTTCATCTTGTATACCAAATAAATGCGCTTTACGTGGACTAAGATAATAAATTTTTACTTAACTGTTGATCGGAATGGGGAACGTGAACTTTTTGCGCTCAATCATAACTGTAATGTGTAGTAGCATCAACGCTACGATAGTCAGCTTTACCTCCTGTTATAAAATGCCCATCTACCAATTTTCTCTGTTGCTCTGCTAATTTCGTATTTTTGTTGTAATAATTTCTTTCTAATTTGGCCTTAACGAGATGTTCTTTGTATTTTTTCAATAAGTCTTTTGCTTCTTCTTCCTTACAAGCATTATACTGTAAGCCGTTCCGAAAATGCTGGCACGTGTCACATAAATCTGTTCTTGGACTCATGATTTGAATATAAGGCGTTAATTGGTGCCATAACTTGCGGAATGCGTTATATTTTAACAATTTCAACGTGCTATCGTTTTCAAGACCTGCAATAAAATCGCGATAGACCGATTTATAACTCGTTTCGGCTGGCAAAAGTGTAAGCGATTGAGTAATTCGGTTGACGTTTCTACCAGGACTTGGTAGTCCATGAATTTCAGCATAATTCTCAAGAAAATTCTTCACGGCGGTTGTATCAATGGTTATTTTGGTTTCCCATCGCGGCACTCTTTTTACATTACCATGAACGTGCGGTATTATACCATTCGTCGCCAAGTGATTTCTGACGTTTTCGAAGTGCGTGTAGCCAATTCCTAACATATTGAGTATGTTTTCTGACAAAGAGGCGTATGGCGATCTCAGTAGTAAAATGTTCGCTTATTAGCACGCGTTTTCTTTTTAAGACGTCGACTGGCCACCATTCATTACTTTCAGCTGGGCCATTAAAAACATATCTTGCTCACCGATAATTCAATCATTTATGCTTCGTTGTATTCATTCTTTCTGATTGATAGAAAAAATCTCCATTAACGGTAGTAGCAGTGAGATCATCTAATTGTGGTCTTGCATGAACAAGAGTTCATGTTATTCTATTGTAATTTGCGCTTACGCAGGTCATTTCGGTTCGACCAGCAAATCGGTCAGAGGTTACGCCTTTTTTTAAACTAATGAAAAGGAAGTTGACTTGATTAAAGCAGGAGAGAATGAAAAGTTTATCTCTTAACAAGCTAAATACATGGAGGTTACGACTTTAGTTTACATGTACAGTATGTTGCCATGTCAATTTACATTATCAAATTGTGCCACATAACAATTCTGGGATTGATGCTTTATCAGAAATGTATTTGGGATAGAATCTATGTGATTGAGATGGAAGAAAGTAAAGTCTCCTCAATTCCCTGACTGAAAGTCAAAATTCTTTCTCAAAACGATTAATATCTGAATTTATTCTGGTTCAAGTCTTGTATCCAGTGCATTGAAATTCATATTTGTGGACAAATACATACTTGTTCTTCACTCAACCCAAATGACACAAAATTATAATAATAAAAGTTGTACATGCATAGATTTCGCATCGGTGTAACGTCGAACTATTCCCTGTCTTTCAAAAACCACATAAATCAACCAACATAATTATTATTATTTTTCTCATTAAATCCTTGATCAGCAGTTTTTTGATACAATTCAACGTACTTCCTTCGATACGTTAACTCCCTAACTGTGTGTTTAGTAAAGATCATCAAAGATTGAAAATACGTCTTTTTTCACCCGTTTTATCTCGGGAGTCTCTGAGGTTTCATGTTGTGGTGATGACGGTGGAGGTGGGGTTGAATAACGAGACTTCGCAATACTAGATATTTTTTTGTTCAATGAGAGCATCGTGTGCTATATGAAACGAGTGTTAATATTGGTAAGAGAGAATCATCTATGCTGAAATGTAAATAAATATGTACCCGAAGTCCAAGGAGACCCTCAATGAAATTATCAAGCATTGCATCCATTGTAGACAGTGTTGTAGGAACATTCAGGGTTGCCATTTCAGCGAAAAAGTAAAATTTGGAATGATAATCATATGAAAGCGAATAGACAGACCAATGGTGTCCTATCCATGTGTTATGCCAGGTAAACATTTTAGAGGCATTAGCAGAAAATCAATAAAAAGGCTACATGTTTCATACCTGAAACCTGAACTCCAATCGTAAAAATCCCAGTAAAATCATCTTTCGTGAAATAAAGCCTATCACGAAAATAGTCTAGCATATCCTTAAGTTCGATTTTAAGGGCTGTGTGATCCGAACGCAGCTTCACATCATCCACATGCATTTCGGTATTTCCTACTTCAGTTGACATTAATTCGACCCCATAATCACGCAGTTCTAACATCATGTCTACTTGGGTGGAATCACTGTTAAGCTTCGTATAGTCAGCATGGATCTTTCTTCTTTTTCGAGACGAAACTGCCTTGGAGGACTTTTCAATCCTGAAGATATTCGAAGTTCATTATTAACTGCCCAATCAAGTAACTCGAGACGACATACCAAAATATACGGAAGCGGCCACTATCAAACTCTTCGAACAGATCACCCAGTAGAGGCGACAGGATCTTTACAATATAATCGCGTTCCCTGAGAGGGCCTGCCAAGACGTTCACTTCACGCCTGATACATTTATGGCTATAAAGAAGTCAGCATTTGTAAATTATGGAGCAAACACTCTAAAACATAACTTACAAGAAGGAGACAATTTGGGAAGCCAACTTCCCATCCTCTGAATTAATACTTTCTAGTTGAACTTCCCATTTCTTGAGATCATCACAAGTTCTCTATACATAATCATTAAAAATCCAACTTATTTTTTATACTTCGAAAATAAATAACAAATCCAGAGGTTATAAGTTACCAAATCTGATGTTTTCCTAAAGAAATCTGTAACTCTCTTATCGATTTTATTCTTTAGCAATTTTTTCTGACATGACCTTACCAATGCTGACTTATCATCAGATTTCAGGATTCTTGTCCATTCAACCATAGTCCAGTTTGTAAGGTCAATAATCCGAGATTCAATAGCTCTGTAAGTTACATAATATTAATTTGTCCACATCAAGTTTGGGCTGATATCACACAATACACATCCAATGACTTACTGTACTTTGATTTCACTCTTCTTCAGCCGGTCCATTACCAACTCCCAGATCTCTTCTAGGCTTTTATCAGACAAAATTATCTGAAAAATCAGTGCGAGAGTTACTTACAAATTTAAATAGATGTACACTTAACATAATCAAAGCTTACAATCTCGTTGGCATTCTTCTCAATAGTAGTTAAATCGTCTATATCAGTTATGTTACCAGGTTTTTTCTCCGTATCGAGCAACTAAATGAAAATAAAGGATTATGTTCAGCACCAAATTCATATTTGATAATAAACTTGCATTTTTCCTATACCCAATCAACTCGGTCGTTGTCAGTATCAGTTGAAACTGTTTCGGCTAATTTCTGTTCCAATATATGATCAATTTCCTCGTTCACGATCTGTGGACCAGTTTCTTTATCCGTAGTGGCACTATCCAAAACATCACTTGCGTATCTTAGCTGTTAACGTATATGTAGCAATGGATTTTAACATATATATATAATATCAGCCAAAAAACAATTACAGACCTGTCTCTGCTTTGGTCGCTGGGTTTTCCAGAATCCTGAGACGCCCGTTGAATCTTTCTCAGCCTCAAAGTGAAAGTACAAAATATTAGTCTGCTAGAGTGTGTAAGTACAGGAGCTTTCATGAAACTCTATAACCAGGGACGTAGCCTATGCGACAAGACGGCGAGCATTAACACCCACAGGAGGACGTAGCTCACACTCACCGGACCAAGGCGTAGTCGGTCGGCTATGCGGGTGTCAAAATGAAAGCTCACTGTACTAATATTAGACAAACAACAAGTAAATACTTGGAACGTCTTTTGGCAATTTAACGCCTGTTCACAACGATCTCTCGATCATGAAACTCTATAACCAACAAGACGGGACGTAGCCATCTATCGGGTTATAGAATCAGGGCGAGCCTTAACACCCACAGGAGGACGTAGCTCACACTCACCGGACCAAGGCGTAGTCGGTCGGCTATGCGGGTGTCAACATGAAAGCTCACTGTACTAATATTAGACAAACAACAAGTAAATACTTGGAACGTCTTTTGGCAATTTAACGCCTGTTCACAACGATCTCTCGATCATGAAACTCTATAACCAACAAGACGGGACGTAGCCATCTATCGGGTTATAGAATCAGGGCGAGCCTTAACACCCACAGGAGGACGTAGCTCACACTCACCGGACCAAGGCGTAGTCGGTCGGCTATGCGGGTGTCAACATGAAAGCTCACTGTACTAATATTAGACAAACAACAAGTAAATACTTGGAACGTCTTTTGGCAGTTTAACGCCTGTTCACAACGATCTCTCGATCATGAAACTCTATAACCAACAAGACGGGACGTAGCCATCTATCGGGTTATAGAATCAGGGCGAGCCTTAACACCCACAGGAGGACGTAGCTCACACTCACCGGACCAAGGCGTAGTCGGTCGGCTATGCGGGTGTCAACATGAAAGCTCACTGTACTAATATTAGACAAACAACAAGTAAATACTTGGAACGTCTTTTGGCAGTTTAACGCCTGTTCACAACGATCTCTCGATCATGAAACTCTATAACCAACAAGACGGGACGTAGCCATCTATCGGGTTATAGAATCAGGGCGAGCC
>JAAOMT010000009.1:1727169-1760466 GCA_016748015.1 Geosiphon pyriformis
AAGGCGTAGTCGGTCGGCTATGCGGGTGTCAACATGAAAGCTCACTGTACTAATATTAGACAAACAACAAGTAAATACTTGGAACGTCTTTTGGCAATTTAACGCCTGTTCACAACGATCTCTCGATCATGAAACTCTATAACCAACAAGACGGGACGTAGCCATCTATCGGGTTATAGAATCAGGGCGAGCCTTAACACCCACAGGAGGACGTAGCTCACACTCACCGGACCAAGGCGTAGTCGGTCGGCTATGCGGGTGTCAACATGAAAGCTCACTGTACTAATATTAGACAAACAACAAATAAATACTTGGAACGTCTTTTGGCAGTTTAACGCCTGTTCACGATCTCTGGAATTCTCGCCTGTCACAATATAAGCGAGGTTCTTTATGTACATTCTATGCTCAATTTCTTTGTTGCCTGTAAAGGAATCGGAGCGTTCCCGGAAGTTGAGGTAACCTAGCAAGCTCCATGTTGTGTTTTTGAAGTAATCCGAGACAACAGACATTGTGGTCTGAAAAAAAGGAAATGTCGTGTACTCTGGGAATCAAAACACGGGATTTATTTTCCAAGCCATCGCAAGCTGCATCTGTTGACCAATAGAAATTTACCATCTACTGTATATCAATAGTAATCAGATGATCTGCACGAAGTCAAAGTTTTATAATAATAAAATTTCTTCTTCAAATCTAATTGTAATTATGAAAAAAAAACTTCTATTAACATACTGGTTTTTTAAAATTGGCAAAAAATTAGATCTACAAACATTATACATAAACAATAACAAACAAATATTTAACAAAAAAGCTCTTAACAAATAAAAAAAATTGTCAGAAAAAACAATCTAATAGTATACTACAAGACAATATACTAATTATACTCAGTATTTAAATGCTATTCAATTATATTATTAAACAATTTATTAAAAACTATTATAGTTAATAATATAGAACAAATAACAAATTTTTAGTTTAAAAAATTACAAAAAGCAATATTTAATATAATAATTAAATATTATATTAAAAAAATAATTTTTAAAGATACATATAATTTTACAGAAACTCAATTTTAAAAAAGAAAAAATAATGTTATTCAAATAAAAAAACCAATCCAAAACTATTAAAAGAACATAATTATTATGTGATAATATAAAAAAACATAATAATATAAAATAATATACAATAATACAAAATAATTAATAATAATATAGAATAACTAGTTATAACATAAAAAACAAAGCAATAGCTAAAATAATAAGCAATAGTTAGTAATAACAAACAATTAAAAGCAATTTTATAGAACTAGAAAATATATATAAAAATAAGTAGTTTTAGTAGATAAAAAAAACAAAACAAACAAAAATTAATTCTTTTCTAATATTTTAACTTTAGCCTAATAATTTTGAATTTTATATATTCTTAACCAATTCAATAAAATTTTATTATTTAATTCCAAAGAACATAATCTCAATATTTTAATTATTAAAATTGAATTAATTACCTTTTTTACTTTCATTTTAGACTAGATAATATTAATATAAATGCTTTTAGAATCTTAATAATTTGAACCAATTGCTCTTAATTATAACAATTAACAAATACTAATTTTTTATTTTTATTTTTTCTTTTGTAAAGTAGCAATATTAAAAATTAACTGTTTAAGAATAAATTTTATAATAGCCTAATAAAAAAAAGCTTTTTTTAAGTTTGACTATTAACTTTATCTTGTTAGCTTATCAAAAAAGTAAAAAAATAATGCCGAATTCTAATAACTATATTTACTAGCTTGGAAAAAAATACAATAATAGTTATGTAATTAAAGAAACAATATTTCTGTGTTTTATAACAAAAAAACTTAATAGATAAAACTTTAAACAAAAAAACTTTTAAAGATTAATAACTTACAATATAACCAAAGCCAATTTATTTAATTTTTATATTGCTCCTATTATTAAATTATAAGCACTAAATATTATAACTTAATTTATCAAGTTTATTGATAATAGTATAATTTAAAATTAATTATTTTTTAAATAATGTTTAATTAAAACTATTAGTTCTAAATCTTGTAAAATTTAATTTGATAATATTAATAATAATTATATTTCAATTTTGGATATGTGTTATTATTACTAGTTTGATATAATATAATTTTAATTGGTTATTATGTATTGTTTTTTTTAATATTTTTTATTTAATCTTAACTTTTATAATTTATTTTATCTGTGATTGAATTTTTTATTTCATTGTTTTTTAGTTTTAATACAATACAATAATATTTTGTTTTTAATTTTATAGTTAATTATATTATTTTATAATTAGTTATTATGTTTTATTTTTTGTTGTTCTTGTAATTATTTAATATTTTAAGCTGTTTTTCTTTTTTTATTTTCTAAAGTTTTTATTAACTTATATGTTTTTTTAAGTAGTATTTTATAAAATATTGTTTTAGTAATATTATTATTTAGATATATTGAAATAATAAGTTTAATTCACAATATAACTTTTTTTTATAAATTAATTTAAATAGTATAAATTTTATAGTGTTTTGTTTTAATGTTTTATATATTAGTAATACTGTTCAAATAAATAAATTCTATTTTTTTCTATGTTTATTGTTAATTTTGGTTAGTGTTTTATATAATATATGATTAAATTATTTAATTTAAATTTTTGGCTTAGTTTATTTAATATATTGTTTAAAAATATATACTTTAATCTAATGACAGTTTTTATAAATATTTATATAACAAATTAAGTTTTTATGTTGTTATAAGTAGATTTTTTAAATAAGTTTTAGTAATTTTTGTAACTTAATGCTATTATTAGTAGCATTTTAGTCATTAATTAACATAAAATTATTTTTATAATTTTTATTATTAATTAGCATATATTATTATTATTTTAATTATTACTTATTATTTAATCAAAACTATTAAATATTACTATTTAATTAATAATCTAATTTGTACAATAGAAATTAAGATAATTAGATTACACAATACTTCAAACTATATAACATTTAAGAATTCACCAAAATTTGTAAAAATTTGTAAAAATAATAAATAGTTTACCAAAATAGTTTATAATTTGTAAAATAATTTATAGTTTATTAAAATATATTTTTAGTTTATTAAAATCATAACAAAAAGAAAAGTTTAAATTCATAAATTATTATTATAACAAATTATATAAAAAAAGAGCTTTTTTTTTCGAGAAAATATATCTTATCTTATTTTATCTAATTCAGAATTATTTTATTTTAAAAATACTTTTATTTTTATTAATAAAATAATATTTCAAAAACAATTCATTAACTATTTGTATTTGAAATTTTTTAAAACCCAACTAATATTTTGAAATTAATTAGTTAACAATTTTATTAATCTGTTAGTAACTTCAGACTTTAACAAAAAACACTTTTCTTAATAAATTTCTATTTTTTTTCTATTTTTTTATTTTTTTTATTTTTTTTATTATATATATTAGAGTAGCTTACAGATAAAATTTCTGTAAAAGAGTTAACTTTTACAGCAAAGTAACTACATATTTTTAGTAAGCTTTCAGATAAGCAATTTCTGAAAAAAAGTTGACTTTTATTGTAAAGTAACTATACAAATAACTGGCATAAAATTGGCTATTCTATTTATAAGTCTAGCAGTTTAAATTATAAGAAATAATTTGAAAATAAATTCAGTTATTAAAAATTTAGCAGCTTTTATTAATAGCAAATTTACAGCAAAATAACATAAATAATATTCAAAAAAAGAGACCAAAAATCTTCAGTAATATTTGGTATTCTTTTATAAAAATAACACAGTAATAACAACTTTAAAGTAGTAATTACATTAGATATAACAACTTTAAAGTATTACCAATTAATTTACACTTATTGTAAACAACAATTTAAAATCCAAAACAGAATTACAGCTTTTAAGAAAACATTTTTTTAATACATTGAAAACTAAATTAATGATTATTTTTTTGGAAATTACAATATTACAAATGTTAAGCAAAACTTCTTAAAAATCTTATTTACTACTCAAATAAAAACTCAGAAAACATGAATGCTAATATTTATATTATTTATTTTAAAGAACTTGATTATAATATTATCAAATTTTGTGAAAAAAATATTCTGCTAACTCATAATTTATTCTTAAACTTGAGTTTGAATCTGAAACAAGCAAAAAAAACAAACAGAAAAATATGTAACTAATTTATACAATACTCAATACACCAAAAACAACTTTTTAATACTTATAAACATTAAAACAAAGAATTAGTTTCAAACTATCACTTTCAAATACACTTTTTTTAGCTTTTTTTGTATAAATTCAAATATTAAATTTATTACTTAATTATTTTTCAAGACCAAAAAACTTTATATTATTAAGAAGTTTAATACAACAGTCTAAATAAATTTTTATCAACACAAATTTTCTCAAATTTTTAGCAAAGAACCAGAGTAACCACTCTGACAATAACAAAATGACCAAAAATAAAGATACAAAAAAAATAACAACTATTTATATAACAAAAATTACAGAATTTACAAGAAAAAATACTAATACCAGTTTTTAAAAATAACTTAATAAAGTCTTAAAAGCAAAAAATGCAAATAAATAAAATGCTGCAAAAATGCTCAAAACTATTTCTTATTTCTTTCAAAGAATTGTAAGTAAATGGTTTGAAAATCTGGATGTATTTTTTGAAAACTGACAAGCATTTAAAACTGCTTTCTTAAAACAATTTACTGATAACAACACTTCTATTATTCTTTAAAACCAATTCTGAAATATTAAGCAAAAACTTTCTAAATTTATTATAATCTATTTCAAGAAATTTAACAAACTTTTTAGAAAGATTTAACAATTAAAAACCAATGACTACTATTTTAATGCTTAAATTTTGGATCAATTTATTGCTAACCTGAATGATAAACTAATTAAGAAAGTTTGTCCACATGTTCCAAAAGATTTAACCACTGTCATTTAACATATTAAGACTTATAAAATAACAATAAAAGAAATTAACTACACAAAACTTGTCAACTTAGCTATTGAAAAAACCAGTTTAGCAGCTAAAAAAAAAATTAACCAACTAATTAAAAAAGCCAAAAATTATTTTACCAATCAACAACAACAACAACAACAAAAGTATTAGTCTTTTTAATAATAATCATCAAGCAATTATCTATCATCATTATTAAGCAGTCAAAACCAAAGCTATTATTATTGTAAAATTCCAGAACACTAAAAATAAGACTGCAAAAAATTACAACAAAATCAATAAAACAAGAATAATTAATATTACTTTTTATTACAGCAATCTTATTACCAGTTTTTCTTATAAATATATTATTTTTTAAGATCTTAATATTAGAACAATTACTATTAATCTGTCCTACAACTAATACAACAACAATATTAGCAATTTTTATAAATATAATAATAACAATTATTATCTACATAGCAATATTAAATATCAGTTTAAAGATTGGTTTAACAAAATCAATTCATATCACAAAATTAATTTTTAAACAATAGAATTATTCCAATAACTAATTAATTTCTTAAAATACAGTTTAACAGAGACCCAATTATTTTCACATCCAATTTAACTATTTAAAAATACTTAAAGAACAAAATTTTTATTAACAAAATTTTTTCAACAATAATCACACTATTCTACTAGCCAAAATTGCTAAAAATACCAATCTTTTTAATATTTTTCTATTTAAATTCGAAACAAATAAATTATCATTCTTGCTTAACAATATAACAGTCAATAAACAAAAAGCAATTATAGTTATATACACTAAAGCTAAAATAGAAGGAAAACAAATTCAATTAATCTTAAATAGTAGATTTACTAAAAGTATTATTATTTACTAATTGATGCAATAGTTTAAACAAAGTGTGGATAGACCAGTCCAAACAGTTATTGTCATAACTAATAGTATAAAAAAGACTTTAGTTAAAGAAATTGACAATTTTCTATTTATTATTAACAGAATTACTATTTCAATAAAAGTTTTAATCATGAATATACTTTAATATTAAGCTCTATTTAAAAACAATTAACTTTTTAAAGCCAATACAAATCTAGACTAGAAAACTCAAGAATTCAAAATTTTATATCAAAAACAATATATCTAAGTATTTATTATATGTAATATTTTCAACAACAATCCGAAAAAGCCCTAGTATTTAAATTTAAAAAAAAAGAAGAAAAATCAATTATCAAGACTTAGATTAATATTCAATTGGGCTAAGAAAACAGAACAGTTATTCGAAACATCTACATTATAATTAATATTATTATGGCCCAAAGAAACCAGCCAACAATTTATCTCTATAATTAAACTAGTTAATAATTAATATGTCTTATATTTAAAACCAGAACCAAAAAACCAACCACCATATATTTTACTTAAATACAGAGACTATAACAAAAAGCTTTTATTTATGAAAGTTTGTATATTATTTAAAAAAGAATATAAAACTTGCACTTGCTATTACTGTAAGACCTGCCACCAAAAACGATTTGGCAATTCAAAATAAAATAGAAAATAGGATAACACACTTTGCCTTATATGTGAAAAATTACTATTTAAAAAATACAATTAGATTAATATTGCAATAAAAAGAGGAATATGTAATTAAACTTGCTAATATGTTTTGGTAATTTCTAAGAAAGTCAGACAAAAAACACTTTTTAAGACAATATACAATAGTGTTCTTAACAAACTTTATTATTATCTACATAATACCAAAAAGATTTATGATTCTGTTATAGTTTTAATTAATAAAGCCACCCAAAAAAATGTTTGTCAAATAAAAGAAGCAGAATATATTGAATATATAATGAAATTAGCTGGATTTAATTATAAAAATAAAGTAAAAACCTACTACTAAATTACAAATTATGTCTATTTAACCAAAGAAACTTAAATTCAATAATTAAAGCAAATAAATATTTAATTACGTAAAGAATATATCATGTCTTGTAATAACAAATGGTATCTAAAATGCTATGTTTTTAATATTTTCTTGTCCAGTAAAAATAACAAATACAAAATTAAATTTAAAAAACCTAAGTCTAAAAAAAAAATTACAACTTTGATTTATCTTATTAAAAATCAGCCTGTTATACAACTCAGATACTTTAATAACAATGAACAAAGAATAAAATCCAAAAAAGTTTATAAAATTGATGCAGAATATAATTTACAATATTCAAGAAAAGATACTTTGGTCTTTCAATTTAAGTTCCTAACAAAAATCAATCTCAAAATTGCTCTTAAAATTTTACTATAAGTAATGATTCAAATTGCTTCTCAATTATTTTTGACTAGTAAAAAAATTAATATTAGAAAAAGAATTATAAATACAAGATATATTAGAAATATTACAATTATATTATAAAATAAAACCAAAAAACCATTAAAAATTGAACATACTAAAAAGATTGCTCAAGTTATTTATTTATTCTTAATTAACATTTTGGGTTTGCAATTAGTTAATTACAAAGAACAATTAAGCAAAAGTAAAAAAAAACCCAAAGTTTTTGGTTTAATTAAACAATTCACAGTTTTAGTTAATATAGTTCTTAATATACAGAATAAATCTTACCAAATTTTTTGACTTTTTCAACCAATTATTATTTTATTTTTTAAAAAACATTATAAAATTTACATATGCCCAAAATTTACAATTATTTAACAGATTTTCAAATCAAATAAACAAATTTGTCTGCAGCATAAAATCTTAATTCTAAATGTTTATATTCCAAAGAAATAAAAAATTTTGAGTTATATTTTACAATTCTAACAACTACTCTATTGTTTTATTAAATAAATTAAAAATCAAAATCATACATAGCAACATTTTTTAGGATAAAACTCCTTAAATTGTTTCTAATTTTATTGAAATTGTGAGATATACTCTTTTCTTAAATCCAAGCATTTTTTCTAGCACTAAAAACTACTACATTATAAAAAAAAACTTTAATAAATCAATATAAATCTCTTGGAATTCTAACAACAAAGACAATTGAAACAATTAATTATTAAATATGCTGATATATTTGTTAGAGATAACAATAATTTGAAAAAAACTAACATTATTAACATCAAATCCACACCAAAAATGCTCTACCAAAATGCTAATAAGTCTATTAAGTTTTACCAGCCAGTTACTAATTTATTAGAAAAAAAGTTCAATAAATATTCAACAATAGTCTTATTTAATTATTAAGAAACTCTTGGGTTTTATTAATTGTTTTTAAAAAAAAAAAATTAATTCTGTATAGATTATTGTTAACTTAATAATATAATAATTAGAGATATATATTCCTTTTCAAAAACTAATAATATATTAAATGTTTTAGAAAAAACCAACTTTTTCTTAACTTTAGACTTGAAAAATAGATATTAACAAATTAAAATAGATTTTAAAGACTGATTCAAAACAGCTTTTACTATTTAAACAAGAAATTACGAGTTCAATATAATGTTTTTTGGTCTTTTGTAACACACCAGCAATATTCTAATGGCTTATGAATGTTGTTTATGAAGAATTCTTATGGCAATTAATTATTATATATCTCAATAACACAGATGTGTATTTTTCAATTTTCAAAGCTTATCTGATTTATTTGCAAAAAGTTTTTCAATAATTACAAAAATTAGAATTGAAACTGAGCATTGTTACAATTCAAAAATTTAATAGGAATTATAAATAATATAAATTAGCCAATTATGAAATAGCACAGCAACAATTTATAAAAAAAAATGATTTACAAATAACAGCAAGTACTATTATGCAATAGCAGCAAGCACTATTATGCAAAAGCAGCAAGCACTATTTAAAAATAATGGAAATAGAGTATTACAAGATGTTATTTTGTAAAACAATAATTATATATATATACAATAGTTTTTAATGATGAAAAAAAACAGCTTTAACTCGAAACAACAAATATCTAAATAAAATCTTATTCAAAAAAAAAAGAATTAATAAAAATAATAAATTGAATGAACATCATAATTACGAGATTAACAATAAAATTCACATATTCTCTTTAGCAAATGAAACTATTATTCTATCTCTAAACCCTTTGAAAGAATAATTCCTGATCAAAATTATTCATGTGATTACTAATTAAATTGAAAAAGCTTTATTATATACTTAGGGAAATTGCAAAAAGGCCATTAACATTCTATGTTTTTAGATTAGAGAAACACATCAGACAATTGCAAAGATAGCCTCAGAGAAAACCTCAGACAGTGGATAGATTTCAGATTAGCCTCTGAGAAAAAGTACACAACATATAAAGACAACTAGAATTAAAAAGAAAACTTACATCACAACATCAAGAGAAAACCTTCAGTATATTATCATTAATAACTAATACATAAAATCGAGAAACTCATAAGAAACTGATTACAATTAAAACAGAATATCAACAATTAAAATATACCAAAAAAATACTTCCATAATAACATCAAAAAATATTATTTCAGAAAAACAAGCTTGATTTTTTTTGGATATATTATAAGCAAAGATAAAGTTCAATCTAATTTAACAATTAATGTTGTTAAAAACTTTCAAATTTTTTAAAATACTATAAAACTAAAAGAATTTATAAGATTAGTCTTTTATTATTAAAAATTTATTAAAAAATTCTTCAAAATTACCAAACTATTCAATTACTTAATCAATAAAAATATTAAATACTAATAGACATTAGTTTAATAAAAAGCATTTGACACACTTAAAAAAAATTCACAATTGTTTTAATTCTTGTCTATTTAGATTTTAGCAAAAGATTCTAGTTAGTTATTAATGCTTTCTATACAGCTTTTGGTGCTGTTCTATTACAATTAGATAATAATAACAATAAATAAGTTATTGTTTATGCTAGTAAAACACTTAAACCTATTAAAACAAAATATGTCTTAACTAAATTAAAGACAGCAGCTATTATCTGGACTTTTAAATACTTTCAACAATACTTATAAGAAAAAAAAATTAATATTATTACTAATAACATTGGTCTTAAATAACTTAATAAAAAAAGCTCTAAACTTAGTACAAAACAATTTTAATAAACTAATTTTTTAGCCAATTACAAATATATTATTCATTATAAGTTAAAAAAATTACATACAAACATAAATAACCTCTTAAAAATAAGACAAAATTAGAATTATTACCAATAATTTACTAATAAACAATAGATTTTGAAAACTACAATAGTATTAAAAATTACTTAAAAACTCTTACTATACCAAAAAATTGGTCTTTAATTAACAAGCATTAATTACAACACTAATTAAAACAATATTTTTTTTACTATAACAAAATTTATTATTAAAATTATAGAAACCCAACTAATTTACTTATATTAATACAAAAAAATAAAAAAAAACTATTTTTTACAATATACATACTAATTTATTATCAGCACATCTAGGAAAAAATAGTACAATTCAAAAAACATTAGAGCATTATTTTTGGGTTTATATGTAAAAAAACATTTAATAATATATAGAATTATGTAACAGTTATTAAAAAAAAATCTGTTATATTGAATCTTTAAATCCAATCAAAGTTGGACAACTCTTTAATAAAGTAAAAATTAATTTGGTTGGACCACTACTTATTACAACTTAAAAAAACTATTATATTATAGTTATAATAAATTATCTTATTAAATAGCCTAAAACTAGAGCCATCCAAAAAACAAACATGAAGTTAATAACAAATTTTATCTATGAAGATATTATTTGTAGACATAGATACTTAATTAAACTTTTATCAACTCAGAAAACATATTTTGTAAACAATTTAATACAAAAAATTTGTGAATAATTCAATATTAAAAGACCACTTTTATTACTTTATTATCTATAAATAATAGACTGGTAAAATAATTTAACCAAACACTGTATAAATTATTAGCCAAAATTTTAATCAATTTTGAGCAAAAATAGAATATTTTTATTTTATTAGTGTTACTAGCTTATAAAACATTAAAACAAGATATTATAAAACACATATTATTTGACTTTATTTATAAGAGGACAGCAATATTACCAATTAATTTTAGAATAAAAACATACTCAGTACAACCCATTACAGAAAAAAATTTTTAAAATACACTTCAATAAAGAGTTTATACTTTTTTCAATATATTAAAAAAAAAATAATAAATTGCAGTTACTCATATTAAATACTTTCAAGCTTAACAAAAAAAATAACATAATAACAAATTATTATTAGCTATTAACGAATTCAAAGTTAGAAATAAAGTTTTTTTACATAAAACTAAGGCTAAAAAACAATAAAATAGAAAATTTGATCATAAATGAAATAAACTATTATATTTACAAAGTTTTAGGCAATAGATTATACAAGTTAAAACTTGATAACAAAATTTTAATAAAAATTACACATGGAAATTGATTGAAACACTATTATTCCAAAATCAATTTTAAATTATTAATTCTATAAATTAGTACATATTCTCTTTTGATTAATCTTAAAAATATTTCTCGAAATTTGAAATTAAAAATTGTAATACAACAATAACCAAATCTAAACATTTAAATTATTTAATTATATTAGTAATTTTTTTTAAATAATACAGAAACATTAAACAAAAAATAGTAAAATAATTACCAGAAAATACCCAATTTCAAAAATATATAAAAACCACTATACCAAAAATAATTTTTTCCTTATTTTTTCAAATTACAAAATTTTATTATTTTTCTTTTCAATTTTATAATGCTTATTCTCTAAAATATTTAACAAATCTTCTAAAAATTAATGTTAGCTTTGAAAACACACTCTAACTTATTTATAACAATTAATAAAAATCAAATTAATTATATTCAAAAAGAAATTACAGTCTTAATAGTAAATAATTCGAATTATTACTCTTATAAAAAAACACAAAAAGTTATTCTAGAAGTCAATTACCAGAACTTTTAAAACAAGTTTTAAAAAAAGATTATTGTTTATCCCTATAAACATTCCTTCAAATACCACAATACAACAAAAACTTTAACTGTATTTTAATAAAAGCAGTAAATATATCCTTATTTATTGATACTTTCAAATTAAGAAAACATTGCATCAATGAAAACTAAAACTTAAAGCAACCAATCTTACTTATAAAGCTATACAAAAACAAATTCACAACAAATTTAAAACAACAGCTAAACTAACAAATACTTATTACAAACTTAAAGCAGTTTTTAAACTCTATAACTTATTTAATACTTGTAAAAATGGTCTACAAAATTCAATACTTCAATCAATAAAGATTTAATACATTGGCAAACTTACAGAACTGAAATTTTAACAATTTTCAGACCAAATTACATCAATAATCTTGGATTATGATTTTGATATTACAGATAGTATTTGGACTTTGATAAAGCTCAGTTTTAATGAAAAAATTATGTTATTAGTAAAATTTTAATTATTAATTAGCATGAAATTATTTTTATAATTTCTATTATTAATTAATATATATTATTATCATTTCAATTATCACTTATTATTTAATCAAAACTATTAAATATTACTATTTAATTAATAATTTAATTTATACAATAGAAATTATAATAATCAGATTACATAATACTCGAATTATATAACATTCAAAAATTCACCAAAATTTGTAAAAATTTGTAAAAATAATAGATAGTTTACCAAAATAGTTTATAATTCATAAAAATAACTTATGGTTTGTTAAAATATATCTTTAATTTGTTAAAATTATAGCAAAGAGAAAAGTTTAAGTTCATAAACTAGTACTAAAACAAGTTGTATAAAAAAAACTTTTTTCTTTGAGAAAATATATCTTATTTTATCTTATCTAATTTAAAATTATCTTACTTTAAAAATATTTTTACATTTATTAATAAAATAATACTTCAAAAACAATTTATTAATTATTTGCACTTAAAAATTTCCCAAAATTCAATTAATATTTTGAAATTGATTAACTATAAATTTATTAATCTATTAGTAACTTTTAAATTTAAACAAAAGATATTTCTTTTAACAAATTTTCATTTTTTTATTTTTTTTATTATATATATTAGAATAGTTTACAAATAAAATTTTTGTAGAAAAGTTGATTTTTATAGCAAAATAATTATGCATTTTTAGTGAGCTTCTAAATAAGCAATTCTTAAAAAAGAGTTGATTTTTATTGAAAAGTAACTATATAAGTAATTGGCACAGAATTGGTTATTCTACTTATAAGTCCAATAGTTTAAATTATAAGAGATAATATAAAAATAAATTCAGTTATCAGAGATTCTATAACTTTTAATAATAGCAAATTCACAGCAAAACAACATTAATAATATTCAAAAAAAGAGATCAAAAATCTCTAATAACAATGTTTAAATTGAATTAGATATATTCTGAAAATTTTTTGAAGATTTTATATAATAAACAGAAATTTACTTAATAGTACTTAATAATAAATTTAATAATTTTTTCAGCTTAGTAACTAATTTATTTTAGTATTTATACTTTTTTAGTAAGTAATTTTAGTTTTTTAACTATTTTTACACTTTTTTTTGACATTTTTTATCAAACAATTCTTAATATTATAATTTTAACACTTTTTTAAAAATTAATTAGTAATTCAAAATAAATATAATTAACAAAATAATAAAAAAATTATTAATATTTTGTTAATAATTATAATTAAAAACTATTGTTTTAATATTGTTATGTAGTTATTATAGATATTAATAGTATTAATATTATAATAATATAAGTTTTAATATAATAATTTGAATTTAAAAAACCAAAAAACTCTTTCTTTCATTAATTCCCTAACCACAATGAAAGCTTGGAGTTGTTGAAAAGATAGTTTTTCTTATCCTTTTTTCCCTTTGTCCTTTTTGTTATTTCTTCAAATGTATCTCTATTTGTATCTATGGATCCAGTGGACTCTTCTGCTGACACTTCAGGTTCAAGTTCAGCTGGGTTGGGGTCCCGGTCTGGCAGCAAAAAGATTAAAGCATGTGTTGAGAATGTATACTCGTGTGGTCCTTTATACAAGAAAACAAAGTTACCTGGTGTCTCTAGTGGCATTGTGGACTCATTGGCTGGCCCATTTTCAGTAGGTATGCTGTATAGTAATGGTGTTAGACTGCAGAAATCTTGGAGTAGTAAGGTGAATAGTAAAGAGACGGGTGTTAGTGAAGTGTCAGATGTCAAGGATTTGAAAAACACGGTTGCTAAAGAGACAAGTTACGTGGATCTCAATGCTTCTAAGACTGATGAAATAGAAGATGATGCGACTCCTAAGAAAACACATATGAGGACTTTTGTTTTGGAACAGCTGCCCAAAGTGATTTCCTTTACAAGCATGAGTGATGATAATTCTAAGGTGGTGCTTCCTGGAGCTAAATTTGCTGGATCCAATCGGCTGCCACCTGCAATTTTACGTGTTTTGGTACGTCGTGCTTTTGGACCAGTTAAATCATTCGCCTTGGATGTAGAATTGTCAAAAGTGTCTGAAAAGACTAATAGTAATAAGTTGATTTCAATTAAAAAAAATTTTTATTGTATTGATGGCTTTGGGGGGGCTTTGACTTCCTCAAAATTTTCTGAGATCATAAGATCAACATTTACGAATGAATCTAGTTTGAATAAGGCCAAATTAATAGTGGTCAATGAAAATATTATTGTTAACAGTGATCTTAAGAAAGTAAACATTCGTTCGAATCAAGAAATGATCGTCAAGAAAATTCCTGTTGATCTTTCAAAATCAGCAATTGAGGCAGTGTTTTCTAAGTTTGGTGTGATTAATTCAATCAAGATACAGTTGATCGGTTTGTGGCAAAAAGCTGTTATTGAATTTGAATCGGCTAAAGTTGCTTGTTTGGTTGCTTCTAAATGGTTTGTTCTTGTGGGAAAAAATTCTGTGTGAATAGCTTTGGCTGTTGGTGATAGACAGACATGGGTGTTAAGGGACCATCATTAGGCTTTGTTTTACACTCTTCCAATTGGTATGACTGCTCATAATTTAACGGACTTATTGGAGTCTTATAGTGAGAAAATGTGTTTTATTGGCTGTAATCTTAGCTCATATGTGTGTGATAGATGTGCTATTATTTGTTTTGAGAATGAAACTTCTAAATTGGCTGCTTTTGGTTCGGTTCCAGTTTTTAAGGGAGTGAATTTGCACTGGGCTGGTTTTTCTCTGGCTTACTGTGCTACATGCAAACAGTATAGTCATACTAATAAGATGTGTTCAGTAGGTGGGAATTCTGGTAGCTGTGGGAAAAGGGTAGTGACTGATCTGGATTGTGTTTGTTTGGCCAGCATTTATAAGAAGAAGCAGGCATCTGTAACTCATCTAGTTTTTTTTGGTGGCAGAAATTGGGCATTAGTGATTGGTGCTCTTTTGGGATGTAGTTTTCATGGTGCTGGTTCAATTCTTGGTTCCAATAAAGTTGGTAAACCTCTCCCTCCTGTTGCGAATGATTTGGAAAAGCGTTTGGTGAATATTGAAAGCAGTTTCATCAGTCTCGCAGGACAAATTGGTAAGTTGGCTAAGAGGTTGAATTCACTTATGCCAGCAGTTCTTTAGTCTAGCCCTGGATGTCAGCTGCTGGTAACCCCCCCATTACAGAATCAAGAAGAGGATATAGTGATGGGAGTGGGTTTGGGTAATGTCACTAGTGACAAGACTGCTGCCATTCTGGGTTCAACTGCCTCACCTGAGATTGTGAAATTGGAAAACATGTTGGAAGGTCTTTCTGCTTTAATCATGAGCCTATTAGCATGCTTGGATGGTTTGGCTTTAGCAAATGGTGCTCCTCCTTTACCTCTTTCTCAATGAGTGGTCTGGTATAGAAAATTGCTACATATAATATTCGTGGGTTGAACAATTCTGTGAAGCTAGATGATGTTATTTGTTGGCACAAGGATATAAACAATTTGGTTTCTATTTTTACAGAGTTAAAGCTTAAAAGAAAAGTTCACCCATGGTTGGCTAACAAATTTGATGGTGTTCGGATTTTTACTTCTGATCTGAATTCTGGTTTTTTGGATGCTGGGTGTTAATTGTTGTGAATTCTTCTTTAGCAAAACACATCTGCAAGGTCTCTGAGATGTCTGGTCAGCTCCTATCCATCAAGTTGCTTTTCAAAAATAAACTTTCAGTGTCTATTTTGGGGCTCTATGCTGGTGTTTCATCAGTGGTTCAGTTTTTTCAGGCTGGTAAGATCAACTCTCTCATTGCTAAAGCTGTTAATGAGTTTTCATTTGTTATTCTTGGTGGTGATTTTAATGAGAATAGTTCGCACAAATGTGCCAGTTTCAAAAAATGTTTTGATTTAAGTTTGATTAACTCTCTGGGGAGGAGCTCTTTTGTGAAGTTATCTACTTGGTGCAATTCTCATAATATCACTAAGACACTTGACTATGTGTTTATTTCTTCTAATTTGGTTAATATGGTGGTGGATTGTGATGTGGATGGCATTGAGGACTATTTTAATACTGATCACAAGGCTGTTTATGTTTCTGTGGAACTGGGTGGCCTGCTCGATGTCTAGTTGAACTTACTGCACAAACAAGCTAATAGAGATTGTTGGAAGTATGATATCAAAAATGCCAGTGAGATAAAGTGGTCAGAATTCAGGAATGCTATGGCTGCTAATGCTGTTATGTTCTCGGATAAGTTTGTTGCAGCTAAGCAGTTTTCTGATCTGGATGTGATGTGAGACATTGTTTATAAGATTATGGTTCTTTCAGCTGGTAGAACATTCAAGAAAAAATGGTTTAAGAGTTTTAATTGTGTTTTTAATAAGGTATCTTCCTGGTTTCATAAACTGGAACTACTAGTGTCTAAACTGGTAAAGGCTTCTCGGTTGGTTTCTGGTGGGGATTTTGCCTTGTTGTTGAATACTTGAAACAGGCTTAATTCTGTGGGTGCTTCACCAGTGAAATCTCTGTTTCTTTCTGGCACCAGTTTTGATGCAATCTATTCTGAGCTGGCTAAGGCGAGGAAGTCTTACCACTCTTCTAAGTTGTTGGAATCTAAGCATGCTAAAGAATTTAGTGTAAAACAGGCTATTGAGAAGAGAATAGAGAGTTTTGAGGTGGATAAGGGTCACACCATTAGAAGTGTTTTGGAGTGTTCTTTTTATAAAGTGGTGTTGGATCATTTGGTAAATGGTGGGGAGTTGGTCTTGGAGCCTGAGTTGGTTAAATCTAAGGTAGATGGAATCATGAAGGGTTGGACTAGAAAACATGTGGTGGCTTCTGATATCTCTGGTGATTGGGCAAGGCAATTTCGGCCTTTGAATTATGTCTTTGATGGTGTCTTCTCTGATGTAATGCATTCAATCAGTTTTGATGAGATGTTTGGTGTTATTTCAAATTTACCCAATGGGAAAGCGGCTGGTCTTTCTAGTATTACTAATGAACTTTGAAAACACTGTGACAAGTCGGTCTTGGATATGCTTTTGGTGCTCTTAAATTTTTGTTTGGATTGTGAGTTAGTGCTTGGACCTTGGAGGAAAGCCTGGGTCTCGATGATTCCTAAACCTTACAAATGGGAGAGAGTTTTTACAAATACCCACTCCATTGCTTTGATTGAGACAGCTCACAAGGTCCTTTCCAAGATCCTTTTAGATCAGATCTTTCTGGCTTGTAGCACTTTTGATGTTCTCTGTGGGGACAATTTCTCTGTCCTGAAAGGTATGTCTACTCAATCACCTATCTTTACTATTAGTTTGGTGATTGAAGATGCTTTAGAAAAGAACTAAGAGTTGTGACTGGTTTTACAGAATATGTGCAAAGCTTATAATTCTGTTGGTTGGGAGCATCTCAAGAAAAGTTTGGTTAGGATCAAAATATGTGACAAATTTATCAGATTTTTTGGTAGTGTTCATAATGGTTACACTAACAGAGTAATGACAGATTTTGGTTTGACTGATGGATATTATGTTTACAATAGATTGGATTAGGGGAAGGTTTTTTTGCTACTTCTTTGGTGCATATTTTATGACTTGCTTTTGTGTGAGGTTAAGAGACAGAAGAGCATTTGTGATTACAGGTTGATTTCTTATTTTATTTCTAAGACTGGCCAGGTAGAATTTCAAGCTGAGCTGATGTCGTTTCTGGCTGCTGGTGCTTTTGTTGATAATACTATCTGGGTTGGTAGCAGCCAGACTGCTACACAACACATCCTCAATGTTGCTAGTGATTTCTTTTGTTTAAATAACATTTCGATAAACAATGACAAGACTGTGGCCATTCCTATTAACTGTTGGGTTACTGCTCCTTACCTAACTATCAGTGGTATGCCAATTTCCATTGCTAAAAGAGGTGAACCTCATCATTATCTAGGGATTTTTTTATCTTCTAAAGATTTTTTGAAGTCTAGCTTGGTTAAAGTGCATTCAGATGTTCAGTTTTTCATCAACCTCATTCTGAAAAAAGTTATTTCAGATAAACAGTTTGCTTATTTGGTGTCTTCAGTTCTCTTTCCTATTGTCAGCTACAGAATTCAGTTCAGTTTTATTCCTCTCAGTGTGTGTAATAAGTGAGACACTTTGATTTGCAAGAGCCTGAAGTTCAAATTTGGACTGCCTTTGGACTTTCTTAATGATGTGCTTCATTATCCTTCCTTGTACAATTTAAAAACTTTTGAGCAGATTCAGGCTGAGAGCAAGTTGGCTTCTGTTATTGCTTTTGTGAATTTAGTTGGTGTTTTGGGTTACTTGTTTTCTCATAAGTCTCATGATCTCCAGGTTCTCAGCTAGCGTTCTCGTCACCCTTTGTTGTTTCCTGTTTGTGTTGAAGTCAGTCCTTTGAACAACTTTTTGGCAGATGTGGTTTGTATTTTTTCTGGATGTGATTTGTCTTTGGGTGGCTCTCTGGCTGGTGCTTTTCGTCTTCAAAATGGTACTTTTATGTTTCTAGTTCTCAGCAAGACAATTTTCTTCAAATGTGTTTTTTTCCTTAGGCGTTATAGTATTGCTTTCGTAGAACAGCTTTGTGACTGGAATGGTGTTGTTTTTGATTAGAAGACTTTCAAGTGTTGGAAAAGACTGGACCTCTATGGCCCAGTCCCCTTCTGGTTTGATCTCTCTGTACATTTTCTTGGTGGTATAGCTTTTTCTTCTGGTCGTTCTCCTCATAAGAATGTTTTTGGCTCTTCTGACATCTGTCAGTCTCTTGGTTTTGGTGTTATTTGTAATGATCTGTTGAATGTTGGTGCTGCCTGCCTCTCTGTGTACACAGATGGATCTCTGAGTAACTTGGGCACTGTTGACATGTTGGCTGGTGCTGTGGTTTTTTTTGAGAACATTGATTCAGGTCTGGGTGTAGGGGTTTCTGGTTTGGTTTCTTCTACTTTGACAAAGTTGCAGGTCATTGCTTTGGCTCTTAAGTGTGTTTCTTTTTTTTGTTCAGTTAATTTGTTTTTGGACAGCCAAGTGACTATAGATGCTTGTAGGTCGGAGTCTTTATCGGTTGGCCCTGATTTCAGGAATTGTTGTTGAATTGAGCATTGTTACATTGCCAATGTCATTCATCGCAGAAATTTGGATGTTAATTAGATTAAGGTTAAGGGCCATTTGGGTGTTTTAGACAACAAGCGTGCTGATGTGCTGGCTAAGAATGTTACCCTTTCTGTTTGGCACCTGCCACACTTGGTTAGTGAGAGGTTTTTGAAGACTGGTGTTGATATGGTTTCTGGTAATTTGAGGCATTTTGTTCATGATGTATTCAGGTCAATCCATTACACGCATTGGGAAGTTGGTTCTGGTTTCTGAGTTGTTCTAGGTTGTTTGTGTGCTGATATTGACTGGTTGAGGTTTTTTTTGGTGTGGCACCTGGATTCCCACATGGCAACTGATTTTACTAATATTCGGATGGCTGGTTTTCATACATATTTCATGAAAACCCTTCATTATTACCTTCTTGTTGCTGTACGAAAGCATCTGTATGATAGGGGTTATTCCAGTGTAGTTTGTTTGTTCTGTGATGAGGTTGAAATCTCAGACCATGTCTTTTTTTGCTCTTCTGATGCTAATAGTCGCACCAGTTTGTTGGATGCTTATGCAGCTGCCTAGAAGGTGCATTCTGGTCTGTTTCATTCTTCTTTGTGCATTTTGCAATTGTTGTCGACTTGCATTTCAGATGTGACTGTCAGTATGGCTCTGTGTAAGGGCTTTGTTTTCAGTGATTGGTATCACAAGTCTGTTTCTGTTTACAAGAATTCTAAGGTGGCAGTGGTCAATGTTGTGAATTTTGTACATGAATTTGGTTTTGTATTTTGTGATAATATCTGGCTGGTCCATGCAAAACACCAGGCCATTATGGAAAAAAATAAGCTGATTCCACATGATAGTTCTATTCCTGTTGCTGTTTTTGGTTTTTCTATGTGGCTTTCAGCTGGGGTAATTAGGTTGTTGGGTGTTGTTGATGCACTTGGCATCAGTTTTGGGTATTGTAAGCATTGTTTGTTTTATGCTAGTGTTGGTAACATGGCTTCTGTTCATATAAGTGCATAATGTTGTTCTAACTAGTCTGAGTGTCTAGTCACATATAGCAAAGGCATGATTTGCATCTAGTTTAGATCATTAATATGATGTATAACACTAGGTGGCATTTGGACTTCACTTATAAAACTTTAATAAAAAAAAAATTTGAATTTATTAATTGACAAATAAAATAAAAATTTTATTAAATAGTTTAATTAATTTGTAGTTGTTAATAAAAGTAAAAGTAACTAAAATAATCTTAAAGTAAATTTGTTTGTTGTTTTGTTTAAACAATTAATTTATATTTTTTTAATTTTCTATTATTTTTGTTATATATATATAAATTTTTATAATATAAAATTTCTAAAATTCTTACAATTTTTTTAAGTTTTTGTTGAAATTTTTGGTATTTTTGCTAATATTTTTGCAATTTTTTTATTTGTTATTAGTTATTTATATGAATAATATTATCTTTTTTTTTAATATTAAGCTTTTGTAAAATCTTTTAAGTTTTTTTTGAATAAGTTTGCATACTTTTTTTTATTATGGTCTTAAAAACTTCTGTTTTTAGCTTTTTAAATTATAAGTTGGTTATTTTTCTAATTAGTTTGCTGTTAAATTCTCTATAATTAAATATAATAATATTTTATTATATTTATAAAAAATTGTATATAGTTGGTAAATTGCTTTTAAATAAATTATTAAGTTGTTTTTTTTAATAAAGTATTCTATCTGTTATAGTATTTTTTTGTCAAACATCTATTTAAAATTGTTAATATATAATGTCTAAATATTTAGTTATTGTTTTAAGTAGTAATAACAATATGTTATTAGAACCTATTTTTTTTAACTTTTTCGGTCTTTTTTTATTAGTTTTTCTGACTAAACACTTGTTATTGAATTTTTGAAAGTTTTTTTTACTTCTTTGATCATAGTTATTTTTTTGATTTTAAGTTTTGTTTTATAAGATTTTTTTAGTTGTTTTGTTTTTTTAAGTGTTTTTATACTGGATTTTTTTGTTTATTAATTGTTATTTTTATGTCTAAGTTTTTGGTTTCTAATATTTAAAACAATTATTGTGTTATTATATATATTTCATTTATTATTTCCATTTTTTGTTTTTATTTTCTATGTATTTTGGTTATATTTATAACAATTTCTAGTTTTGTAACATACTAACTTTAATAATAAAAATTGGTTTTAAATCTTATAAAATTTTATTTGGTTTAATTAATATTCCTTGAGCTTCTAATTAAAATGTACTGAAGATTGTTAATATTTTACTATAATATAACTTTAATTAATTTTTATGTACTGTTTTAATTAAGATTTTGTTTTCTAATTGTAGTTTATATAATCTATTTTCAAGTATTTTTTTAATATAAAATGATTTATCTTATTTTGGGTTAAATTTTTTATTTTATTGTTTTACAACTTTTGTATAATATAAAAATATTTTGTTTTTACTCTTAAATTTAGTTGGTTTGTTAATAATTAACTATTATATTTTTATTGTGATTTTTTAATACAATTAACTGCTTTTTTTTTGTTTTTTAAAATTTTTATTAAGTTATATGTTTATTTTAATAGTGTAATTTAAAATATGTCTTTTATTATTAGTTTTGTTAAATATGTTATTATTATTTATTTATTTTTATTAATAATATTGCTATTTTGTTATATACTAATTTAAATAATATTACTTAAATAGTATTTTGCTTTATTGTTTAATAAGCAAATAGTACTAATAATATAAATATGTTTTATTCTTTTTGGTTTTTTTGATTAATTTTGACTAATGCTTTATATAATATTCTCTTGAATTTTTTGATTAAGCCATTTGTTTATAAATAATATAATAACAATAGTTTTTTGATTTCAAATTTTTAACTTAATTTTGCTAATATTTTGTTTACAAAATAAGTTCTTTAATTTAATAATAATTTATTTAAATATCTATATTAATATATTAAGTCTTAATAAATAAATTCAATTATTAATTCTGCATTAGTTTTTTGTATGGCTTAAAAAAACTTTTCTCTCCTTTGTCTAAAATTCCCAAAAAAAAGTCAAGTATTTTTTTGAGAGAAGTTTTTTTACCATTTAGTATGATAAATCAAAACCATTTTTTGATTATGAGGCCACTGTTGGCCCTGTTATTGCTGTTATGAAGAAGACTATTAAAGTTTTTGGTTCTGAAGATGGTTTCAAGACTGTTGTATCGAGAAAGAAGAGGAAGAAAGGTGTATTGGTAGAGAGTATTGATAATAGTGGAGTTGCTGCTAAAGCTTCTGGTGCTCGTTCATGGGGTTTTGAGACTGGTGACACTACTGAGTCTGAGAGTATTGACATGAAAGAAGAGTGCTTGGTTGAAAAAACCAGTGTTGACTATAATGAGAGTAGTACTTACACAAAAGAGAATCCTGATTAAATGCCAAAAAGTTTGTATGTGAAAACCAAGAAGATGTTAGGGAAGCCACTAGATGTGATTGATTATAGTACTGTCAATATGGAAGGTAATGTGTTGGATGGTTCTTTCTTTCTCCTGCCCTCTTTTCCTATAAAGCCATCCGTTCAGGTGTTTGTTTGCAAGTCCTTTGCTTTAGATATTGATCTTGTGGCCATTGCTGAGAAGTCTTCTTAAGAGAAATTAAGTTTTGTCAAAAAATTATTTTCTGGTGTGAATGATTTTGGGGGGGCCTCCACTCTTTCAAAATTTGGTGAAATTATATGGGCTACTTTTACTTTGGAAAAACCAATAATGACTGCTGAGAAATTGGCAAATAATCATGGTGTTGTGGTAAACACCAATCTAAAGCACCCAAACAACAATTATATGAATTGGGCAATTGTGATAAAAGAAATTTCTATGGGAACTTTTATGAAGGCTGTGCATGCTGCCATTTCCAAGTTTGGATTGATTAAGTTGATCAAGATGTAGCTGGTGGGTCTGTGACAAAAAACAATTATCGAATTGGAAGATCAGAATCAGGCTGATCTCTTGGCATCCAAATGGTCTATTCTTATTGGAAAGAATGCAGTACATATGGCCAGAGCCAATGTTGACAAACAGACATGGGATTCCAGGGATGAATTCAGGGTGCTGCTTTACACTCTTCCTGTAGGAACAAATACTCATGACCTTTGAGATTTCATTGGTTCAGTTGGTGGGAAAACATGTGTTATTGATCATAATCCTGTTAGCTATGCCTGTGTCTGCTGCACCACTATTTGCTTTGGGTCTGAATCTGATCTGGTTAGTGTAATGGCTGCAACTCCAGTTATAAAAAGAATTGGTTTCTGCTGGTCTTGCCTCTCTTTGGTGCTGTGCTCGGTTTACAAGATTCTTGGTCATACATCTCTCAATTGTGTTTTAGTTAAGGTTGGTTCAACCCTGAGGGACAGAAAGGCTCCTCTTTCTGCTCAGAATCAGGTCAGATTGGTGATTATCTATGCAAGAAAATTCATGCCCATTTCTCATCCATTGGCCTTCAGTGGTAAGACTTGGACATCAGTAGTTGGTGTTTCTCCTGTACACAATTCTCATGGTGCTGGTTTGCTTCTCGGTTCTAACAAAGTTGGAAAACCTTTCCCTTTTGTTGCGAAGAATTTGAATATGCATTTGATAAATATTAAAAACAGTCTCATCAGCCTTGCAGGACAAATTAATGAGTTGGCTAAGAAGTTGGATTCATTCGTGCTGGCAGTTTCCCAGCCTAGCCTTGGATGTCAGCTGCCAGTGACCCTCTCATTACAGAATCAAGGGGAGCATATAGTGATGGGAGTGGGTTCAAGTGAGACCATCAGTAATGGGACTGCTACTGCTTCAGTAAAGAACTCGTCTACATCCTCCCATGTTGCTAAGTTAGAAAATATGTTAGAAGGTCTTGCTGCTTTGGTGCTGAGTTTGTCTGCTTGTTTTGATGGTTTGGTTCTGGCTAGTGATGTGCTTCCACAACCTCCTTCCCAATAAATGGTCTTATTTGGAAAATTGCTACTTGTAACATTAGGGGCATGAACAATCCTGTGAAACAAGATAATATTGTTTGTTAGCATAGAAAGATGGACAATTTGATTATGATTGTTACTGAAACTAAACTGAAAGATAAGATCCGACCATGGATCATGAACAAGTTTGATGGTGTTCAAGTTTTCACTTTGAGTATGGATGCTGGTCACTTGGGTTCTGGTGTTGTGATTATTATGAACAATTCTTTGGCTCAGCACATGTGTAAGGTTTTGGATGTTCCTGACCAGCTTCTTTCTATCAAGTTACTCTTCAAAAATAAACTTTTTGTGTCAATTTTGGGGCTATAAGCTGGGGCATCTCTGGCAGTATGTTTTTCTCAGGTGAGTAATATTAATTCTATGATTGCGAAGGCTGTAAATGAATCTTCTTTCACTATATTAGGTGGAGATTTCAATAAAGATAGCTCTTACAAGTGTGCTAGCTTCAAAAAATGTTTTGATCTTGGTTTGGTCAATTCTTTGGATGGGAGTGCGTCTGGGAAGGAAGCAACATAGAACAATTTTTGAGGTGTTTCTAAGACTATTGACTATGTATTTGTATCTTCAAGTCTGATTAATGTGATATTGGATCACAGAGTGATCGATATTGGTGATTATTTTGATACTAATCATAGGGCTGTTTCTGTTTCTGTGGGTGTTGATGGTCTTTTGGATACACACTTGTTCTCACTATGCAAGCAAGTGAATAAAGATCATTGGAAGTACAATTACAAGGGTGCTGATGATGCTAAATGGATTGGGTTTAGGGAAAAAACAGTGGTAAATGCTGCCATGTTTAGTGATGGGTTCTCTGTTGCTGTAGAAAATTTGGATTTGGATGCTATGTGGTATGCTCTTTGTCAGATGATGTGTTTGTTAGCCAAGTCTGTCTTCAAGAAAAAATGGTTCAAGGACTATGATGAAGTCTTCAATAAGGTGTCTTCCAAATTTCACAAATTGGAACTTTTGGTATCAAAGATTGTTAAGGCCTTTTGTCTGGTTGCTTACAAGGAATTTGTGTCTTTGCTTGATGTGTGGGATGGTCTTGACTCTGCCAATGTCTCTGTCATAAAGTCTCTGTTTTTCTCAGGTTCTCATTTTGATACCATTCATTCAACCTTGGCCAAGATTAGGAAATCATATTGTTCTTCTAAACTCTCAAAATCAAGCCATGCTTGAGAGTCTCAGATTAAATTGACAATTAACAAGAGGATGAAAAGCTTTGAATTAGACAAAAGCCATACTATTTGGAGTGTTTTGGAGCATCCTTTCTGCAAGGTTGTTTTGGATCATTTAGTGGTAGATGATGAGCTGATTTTGGAACCAGCTCCAATGAAGTCTAAAGTGGATGAGATCATGGAGGGCTGGACTAGAAAGCATAGGGTGGTTCTTAATGTTCCTGACGACTGGTTTCGACAGTATTAATCTTTGAATTATGTGTATGATGATGCTTTTTCTGGCATGATGGGCTTGATTGATTATAATGAATTGGTTAGGGTTGTCTCTGACTTGTCCAATAGCAAAGCTGTTGGTCTTTCAAGTATTTCAAATAAATTATAGAAACATTGTGACATTTTAGTTCTCAATATGCTTTTGGTGCTTTTGAATTCTTGCTTGTTTGTTGAATCTGTGCCTAGTCTTTGGAAGGAGGCTTGGGTCTTGATGATTCCCAAGCCTTATAAGTGGGAAGATGTTCTGACAAACACTCATCTTATTGTCTTGATCAAAACAGCTTGCAAGATTCTCTCCAAGATTCTTTCGGATAGGATTTCACTGGCTTATAGTACTCATGATGTTCTACATAGTGACAACTTTTCAGTTTTAAAAGGTACAACAACTCAGTCTCCTATTTTTGTGATTGGCTCAGTAATTGAGGATGCTTTGGAGAAAGACCGAGAACTCTGGCTTGTTCTACAAGACATGCGGAAAGCATATAATTTGGTTGGCTGGAAGCATTTTGAGAAGTGCCTTTTGTGGATCAAGATGTGTGGTAAATTTGTTTGTTTTTTTGGTAGTATTTACAAGGACTGAACCAACTGAGTTATGACAGATTTTGGTTTGACCAATGGTTATCGGGTGCACGATGGACTGGACTAAGGTGAAGCTTTTTTCCCTCTTCTGTGGCACATATTTTATGATCCTTTTTTGTGTGAAGTCAAGTGCCAAGAGAGTGTGTGTGAATACAGATTTATTTCTTATTTTGTTTCTGGGAGTAATCACACTGAGTCTCAGGTTGGGCTTTCCTCTTTTTTCACTGCTGGTGCTTTTGTAAATGATATCATTTGGGTAGGTAGCAGCCAGGCTGCTACACAACATATTCTCAATGTTGCTAGTGAATTTTTCAGGTTAAATGACATTTCAATCAACAATGATAAAACCATGGCCATCTCTATCAACTGCCAGATTGCTACATCTTTTTTGACTATTAGTGGCTTGCCTATTTCCATCACCAAAAAAAGAGAACATCATTGCTATCTGGGTATTTTTTTGTCTTTTGAAGGTCTTTTAAAGTCTAGCTTAGCTAAAGCTCAGTCAAATGTACAGTTTTTTGTGAATCTGGTTTTAAAGAAGGCAATATCAGACAAATAGTATGTGTATTTGGTATCTGTGATTCTTTTTTCTATTATCAGCTACAAAACTCAGTTCAGTTTTGTTCTTTTTTGTGTCTGTAATAAATGGAATGCTCTTATATGCAAGGTTTTGAAGTCAAAGTCTGGGGTACCACATGACTTTTTCAATAATGCACTTCATCATTCCTCTTTGTACAATTTAAAAACTTTTGAACAGATTCAAGCTGAAGACAAATCAACTTCCATTGTTGCTTTTGTGAATTCCATTGGTGTTTTGGGTCGCTTATTTTCTCATAGGTCTCATGATCTTCAGGTTTTTAGCTGGTGGCCTCGTCATCCTTTGCTGTTTCTGGCTTGTATTGGTATTAGCCCCTCAAATAATTTTTTGGCAGGTGTGGTTCACATTTTTTCTGGGTGTGATTTATCTTTAAGTGGCTCTCTGGTGTGTGCATTCTACCATTGGGGTGGTACTTCTATGTTTTTTGTTCTTGGTGAACTCTTTTTTTCAAATATGTCTCTTCATTCAGACATTATGGAATTGCTTTTGTGGAACAGCTTTGCGATCATAATGATAATATTTTCAATTGGAGTATCTTCAAGCATTAGAAGAGACTGGATCTTCATGGTTCAGTCCTCTTTTAGTTTGATTTTTCTATTTGCTTTTTTGGTGGTGTTGCTTCCCCTTCTGTCAATCTTTTGGTTTTGAATAGTCGAGCTAATTCTGATGTTTGTCAATCTCATGGTTTTAGTATGGGTTGTAACACTCTGCTGACAGTTGATGCTACTCACCTTTCTGTGTATACGGATGGGTCTCTGTGTGGTCTGGGCACTGTTGACATGAAAGCAAGTGCTGCTGTTTTTTTTAAAGACATTAACATGGGTTTAGATGTAGGGGTGTCTGGTCTGGTTTCTTCTACTTTGACAGAGTTACAAGCCATTGCTTTGGCTCTTGAGTGTGTTTCTTCTTCTTATTCAGTTGATTTGTTCTCTGACAGCCAAGCAGCTTTGAATGCATGCATGTTAGAGTCTTTGCTGGTTTATCTGGAGTTTAGGAACCATTGCTGGATCAAGCATTGTTATATTGTTAATGTTATTCATCAAAAAAATTTGGATGTAAATTGGATTAAGGTTAAGGGTCATTCGGGTATCTTAGGCAATAAGCATGCTGATGTACTTGCCAAGGATGCAGCTGCCTCCACCTGGCACCTGCCTCATTTGGTCAGTGAATATTTTCTGAATGCTAATAGTATCATGGTTTCTGGAAATTCTAGACACTTTGTATGTAATGTTTTCTGTTTTGTTTATCATGCTTGATGGAAAGTTGGGTTTGGATCTTGGGTCATGGCGGATGGTTTGCATGCTAATATTGATTGGTTCAAGTTCTTTCTGGTATGGCACCCCAATTCTCATTTGGCTGCTGGTTTTACTAGTATGCATATGGCTGGCTCTTAAATATACTTTATGAAAGCCCTCTATTATCAGCTTCTGGTTGCTGTGTGCAAGCATTTGTATAATAGAGGTTACTCCAGTGTGGTGTGTTTATACTGTGGTAATGTTGAGGTCTCAGACCATGTCTTTTTTTATCCTCATAACTCTGCTGTTTATGCTCATTTGTTGAACTTTCATGCTTTAACTTGGGAGGCTCTTTCTGGTTTGTCTCACTCTTCTTCATGTGTTTCATAGTTGTTAGCCTCTTGTGTCTCTGAGATAGGAGTTGGCATTGCTCTGTGTAAGAGCTTTGTTTTTCATGACTGGTGTTATGAATCTGTCTTGGTTTTTAATGATCCTAAGATTGGGACTAAAAAAATTGTGAATTTTGTGCATGACTTTTGTTTCACATTTCAGGAGAATGTTTGGTTGGTCCATGCCAAACATCAGGCCTTTATAGAAAAGTGTGGTTTGATTTCTTGTAACAGTTTTGCTCTCATGCCAATTTCTGGTTTGCCTATGAGATTCTCGGCTGGTGTGGTTAGATTGCTAGGTATGGCTGAAGCTTTTGGGGTTAGTTTTGGGTTTCATAAGTTTTGTTCATTCTTTTCAGGCGTTGAGGATTTGGTCTCTGTGCATATAGGCATGTAGTGTTGTTCTGACTGGTCTGAGTGGCTGGTCACATGTAGAAAGTGCATGATTCACTCTTAGTTTAGATCATTTAAATGATGTATAATACTAGATTGCGTTTGGACCTCATTTGTTAAAAAATTAAAAAAAAAGTATGGCTTTAGTTTTTGGTTATTTAATAAGATAATTTATGACAATAGCAATATATTAATTGTTTTTAGTTATTATTAATAATAGTCTTACTAAGTTAATTTTAATTTTATTAAATAGTTGTTTAACTTTAATTGGTTTTAATAATTTACTTGGTTTTATTTCTTTTTTTTTAACAAATATTACAGCTTTATATGTATTGTTTTATGTTTAAATATATTGTTAGTCAATAGTATAATTGCTTGATTTTTTTTAATCTTAATTCTCAATCAAAATGTTTTGTTGTTAAATCTGAATATATATTGAACAATATTGTTTTTTTTTTGTTTTTTTATTACTTTTAATAAATTGTTTAAATTTTGTTAGTTTTTTTTATATAATATATTTTAGTGATTAATATAATATCTGACTTGTTAATAAATTTTGTTTTGTTTATTTAAAATAATTTCTTCTTAAACTGTTTAGTAATAATATAATAAACTAATTATTAATAGTTTTTATTATTTATTTTGTTATTTTATTGTTGTTTTTATTTTTATAGTTGTCTTATTTATAACAAACTATTAGCATTTTTTTTATAGTGTATTTTATATTTAAAAAGTAAAAACTAGTTTTTTATTTAGTAGTTTTGTTATTAGCTAGTTTTTTTTAACTAATGATATTAATTTTTTATAATTAATATAAATATTAAATTCTTAATATAAATATTTTTTTTATTTAATTACAGTTCAATATATTGTTAAGTATTTAGTATTAAAATTCTGTAGTTTTTTTCTGTTAAACTTAAATTTCTGCTAGTATATACTATTGAATATTTTTTTTTATGTAAACTTCTTTATAATAATACTGCTTCTAATGTTGATCTAAAAGCATCAGTAATAATTATAAATTTTTTATTATAATTTAAATATATTAGAATTAGAACTTATATAAGTTTTTGTTTTAATATCTTAAAAGTTTGCTGTTGTATATTTGTTTACTTTTATTAAGTATTTTTGGCTTGAAATTAATAGAACAGTTGTATAATTATTAAAAAATTTTGTATAAATTACTGATAATATTTAATTAATTTCTTAAAACAATTAGCTATTATAAATTAATTCAATAAAATTTATCTTAAAAATTTAAATTCTTAATTAATATTGTTTTAAAATTATTAAATCAAAATTAATATTTTAAAATTAATTAAATTTCAATTTTAATAATTATTAATATTTAGATTTAAGCTAAAAATAATATTTTTAATATAATTTATTATCTTTTTTTTATTTATTTTTATTTATTTATTTATTATTATTATATAATCTATATCTTTGTCTTTTTAATTTTATGACCATGACCAGAGCAAAGAGTAAAAAAAAAGCTGTACTTGATATCTGTCCTGAAATATCTAATAAAATTTCAACCAGAGGAGCTCTCTCTGTTGTAGAAGCAACTAGACAAAACATTTTAGAAGCCTTTCCCTTATTCAGTAATCATAATAAGCTGCCTTTAGTAGCCACTGAAGCAACTTCCTTATCTTTGGCTGGTTTTTCACCAGTCAAAGTTCCCTCAAAGAGACACACTTGGGTTAGTCCCAGTGTTGTCTCCACCCCAACTAAAAGCCCTTAAGTTTTTAATAATAGACCAGTAAATAAGCTGGTCTTCCCCTCTATAAATTTAAAATCTGGTGTTTTTAGCACCACCTCTTCAAAAAAAATGGTCAAAAAAACCAAAAGTTCAGAAAAGTGGGAGCAGTTGCTTGTCTCTGCTATTGTTACACTGAACTCCTTTGTGGTTCCCAATGAGATCTTAGATGAGATCTCCTTAGCATCATCCAGCACATTATTCAAAATGGGCTTAGATCAACCACTGGCTGTGTTGTCAAATGTGGTGTTTTTTGGTAGATTTTCACTGGTTTTAGAAGCAAAACAATCTTCTCCTGTTGGATTACCTGTTCTTAAGAACTGAACTGATCATATGGAAACTGAATCATCTTCTTCTTTAATTTCTGGTGCTCCTTCTGGTGGTGCTTGGGAAACTATTACTAGTCATCAAAAGTTTGCTGGGTGGGTGGCCTCTACTCTGGTGCCTGGTGCTACTTTCAAGATTAAATTGGCTTATATTAAGGCTGTTTTTCAGTCTGTACATGGTTTTTTAGGTGCTAAATCTGTTTCTAAAGACAATGTGAAGCTTTTTTGTGTAGAGTTGCTTCTTAACAGTCTTTGAAAACTGCATTTCTGGTTGAGCTTATAAGCTTTATTTGTTTGGCCACCCTCAAAATTGCCAAGTCTTTGGTAATTTCTGAGTCTGGTTCTCTTTTTGCTGCTGTTGTGCTGTGTGATATGCCCTTGGGTATATCTATTGCTGACATTAAAACAGCTCTTGGTACATTTAGAAGTGTCACTTGTGTTGTGCTAAAGCCTGCTGGCATTTGGCAGTATGTGGTGATTTATTTTGAAAAGTTGGACTCTACTGTGTCTGCTTTGAATCATTGGTCAGTTTTGGTGAGCAAGGATAGTGTTAGAATTCTCTCTCTGGTGAATTAACAAGAAACAATTGTATCTTGTGATAGGTTTAAGGCCAAGTTGGTCAACCTTCTTCCTGGCTGTACTGTCTTTAAGATTAGTGATATAATTTCCCAGGTTGGTGGCTGGACTTGTTTTATTCCTCGTTCATCTGATTCTGGTCATCATTCCCAGTTTGCTTTGGTTAAATTTGGTTCCCAAGTTGATTTGGACTCTGCAGTTGTCAAAACTGGTACCTTAAGAAAATGCCGTATTTGGTAGGAAACCCCTGGTTGTCGGTGTTATCCGAGTAGAAAAATCAATCCAAAATTATGAAGAAATGTGACCAAAACATAACATAACACAGAATAACACACAATAACGTTGGATAACACGTTATAATGTTGGATAATGTGTTATAATGCAGGATAACACAAAATAGCATGCAATAATATAGGATAATGTGTTATAACACAGGATAACACAGAATAACATGTAATAATGTCAGATAACATGTTATAACATAGGATAACTAGTGATAACATAGAAAAACGAAGCAATAATAGAAACAACAAAGCAATAGCTAGCGATAGCAAGACAATTAAAAGCAATCCTGTAAAACCAAAAGAATGTATAAAAGCAAGTAGTTGTAGAAGTGAGAAAAGACAGAGAAGAAAAAAATAGATATGAACCTCTAGACCAGAAATTAAAATATCCATACCCCTTTATCCTTTATTATCTTCACTATTTCATCTCCTAAAATAAACCAATTATTAAAAGAAATCAGAATCATGAATTCATGTTCTCGAACTTCATGAAATTTACGTGAATTAACCCTTGTCTCATATCTCCATTCTAGAACAGATGCTCTTAGCATAACCATCTCGAACCTATTAACAATGTTACAGTTTAAGAATTTAGAAAAAAGAATCATAAAAATAATACAAACTATTCAATCATAATATAACACAGTAATAATCTTAGAAAGGTAATGATTAACATAGTAGCAAACACCATCTCGCGATAGTGGCAAGCACCAGTTCACAATAGCAGCCAACACCAACTGGTAATAGCAGCAAACACCAGATTGAAATATCAAAAAGAAAGTATTTTCTCGTAGAACTACAAACATGTATATATATAGTAGTTTTAATATTGGGAAATAATCAATCAAGTAATAAAAATCATAACTTATCAAGCAATAGATCCAATTTTATCCAACAAACTCCACTTTAAATCATACTTTCAAATTAAATATCCCAAGAAACCTTTAAAATCAAAAAGAAATGAAAAAGAATATTTAAAACTGAACTATCACAACCCAAAGTATTAAGAAACTTACTTATATTATTTATTGAATGAAACTATCATTCATCAACTGAATCCCTTGGAAGAATAATCCTTGATCAAGCTTATTCACGTTGTTACTAATTGATAAAAGCTTTATTGTGAGAATTAGAAAAGTGCTAAAGACCATTAA